>OY751560.1:3706703-3796321 GCA_963572285.1 Caenorhabditis drosophilae | reverse complement strand
AAGAGAGAGAGAGAGAGAGAGAGAAACTTACGGTTTTTTCAGTTGAATGGCCCCTGCAAAAAAAGAAAAAAATTGTTTTTCTCAAAACAAAAATCGGTCCTCACGTTTTTCTTCCAAGTCGTTTCTGACCTCTTCTTCCTTGTCCTCGCTGAAACGTTCTTCCGCTTGCCGGACGTCGTCGCGGTCTTTGGCATTGAACGCAGAAGATTCTCACCGGCTCATTGGCGACAACATTGTTTCGGTAGTGAAGACTTGGCCACGCTGGGCACTGACCGTTTCGGATTGCGAACGCTGTTGATGGATTGAATTCGCAGTGACCGTTCAGCGGGTTGTAGTGAGCGATCTAGAAAGAAGAAGAAGAAGAGATTTTTCGCGAGTTTCAGATTGGATTTTTTTCAAGCTGAAAGTCGGGTTTCTACGGGTTTCAGATTGGATTTCATTCAAGCTGAAGCTCGGTTTTCTACGGGTTTCAGATTGGATTTTTTTCAAGCTGAAACTCGGGTTTCCACGGGTTTCAGATGGGATTTTTTTCAAGCTGAAACTCGGGTTTCCACGGGTTTCAGATTGGATTTCATTCAAGCTGAAGCTCGGTTTTTTGCGGGTTTCAGATTGGATTTTTTTCAAGCTGAAGCTCGGTTTTTTGCGGGTTTCAGATGGGATTTTTTTCAAGCTGAAAGTCGGGTTTCCACGGGTTTCAGATTGGATTTCATTCAAGCTGAAACTCGGTTTTTTGCGGGTTTCAGATTGGATTTTTTTCAAGCTGAAACTCGGGTTTCCATGGGTTTCAGATGGGATTTTTTTCAAGCTGAAACTCGGGTTTCCACGGGTTTCAGATTGGATTTCATTCAAGCTGAAGCTCGGTTTTTTGCGGGTTTCAGATTGGATTTTTTTCAAGCTGAAAGTCGGATTTCTACGGGTTTCAGATTGGATTTTTTTCAAGCTGAAAGTCGGGTTTCTACGGGTTTCAGATTGGATTTTTTTCAAGCTGAAAGTCGGGTTTCTACGGGTTTCAGATTGGATTTTTTTCAAGCTGAAAGTCGGGTTTCTACGGGTTTCAAATTGGATTTTTTTCAAGCTGAAAGTCGGGTTTCTACGGGTTTCAAATTGGATTTTTTTCAAGCTGAAAGTCGGGTTTCTACGGGTTTCAGATTGGATTTTTTTCAAGCTGAAAGTCGGGTTTCTACGGGTTTCAGATTGGATTTTTTTCAAGCTGAAGCTCGGTTTTTTGCGGGTTTTAGATTGGATTTCTTTTAAGCTTTTCCTACTCACCGCACAATTGAATTCATGACATGTTCTGGCGCATTGATCAACAGTAACAGCAACGGCAAAGTGGGTGAACGTAAGACGAGATGGTCCACTAATTGGTGTTGAAATGTAGAAGATTGAAGCGGCACATTCTGAAATCAATCGATAAATAATATTGATTGATTTCAGCCAAAAATCGATCAATAATTCACTCACGTCCAGTTCGGAGGTTTTGTCCTTGTGACGGAAACGGTCTGGATGGTCGCGGTGTAGTTGGTGGCGCAGTTGGAGCAGGTGGAGGTGGTGCTCGTGTTGGTGCAGGTGGTAAGCTGAAATTCGATGGATTTTTAGGCCCCGAATTTTCTTCTTTTACATCGGACGCGTTTGTGGAACAAATGGTTGTCGAGTCGTCTGAAATGGTTGCTGAGGTTGAATCGGACGAACGACATGTGGCGGAAGAACACGTGGCGGAGCTGTTGGCGGTGGTGGCTGATTGATAAACGTCGGCTGAACTGTGGCGATTGTTTGTGGACGGAACGGTTGAGCGACTGGTCGAGTACTGCAGAAAAATCAAGGATTTCAAAACGAAACGCGCGTCGGATTCGAAACTGACACTGGCGGAAGAGTGGCGAGTGGTGCCGGCGTCGTCTGAACAAATGGAATCGTCCGAATTGTGGTGGGTGGTGGCGGTGGTCGGGTCGTTTTCACTGGCTTCTTCGTCGTTTTCTTGTCGCCACCTGGTCGATATGGTTTCGGAACAAACAGCACTTTTTCGTTATCAGTTGTGATCACATTGTTATCATCATAAGCTCCGAACGGATCCGACGGATTCGGGCTGTTATCAGCTGAAAAATCCCCCAAATTTTCATTTATTTTTTTCTCGCTCAAAATTCAGATTCTGAAGTGACTAACGAGCAACTTCGACTTGTCCACCGTCAACTTCATTGAACAGCTCTCGACGAACTCCATCGATGGTTCCAACATCTGAAAACGACGCAGCTTTTCCAGGTTTTTGTCAGTGAAACCACCGTCCTGGCAATTTTTTTTAGCAAGGAAAGAGGGAGAAAAACAGGAAAAATTGTTGCCGCTACCAATTTTGTGAATGAAATGGAAAACGCAAGGCGGATTTCTCTTTCTCTCTCTCTCTCTCTCTTTCTCCTAATCCAATTTGCATATGCAGTTGAAGCCGTGGAAAATTTGGCATTTTGCCACTCCTCTACCCCTTTTCTCTCTCTCTCTCTCTCTCTCTCTCTCAAAAAAACCTTACAAATTTTGAATTTATCGTTGCCCTCTCCCGGCTCGTTGATCGCTCGCGTCTCAAGCGTTCTGTAAATCGGTGGAAAACAAAAACGATTGAATCGAAAAGAGGAAGACAAACTTGACGGGCTGCTGCTGCTCATCCAACGTCAGCGCACCTCCACAAAAACTCATCAGCGCGACAATCAATAGAAGTCGCATTTTTTTTGTTTTCCCTAGAAAAATGAACGTTTTGAAAAGGAGACGCAGAGAAACAAAGAAAGAGAGAGAGAGAGACGCAGAGAAAATGAACTGCAAAAAGTGGGATTTGAACAGGAAAAAAATGGAATAAAGAAAGAATAATTTGAATCAACACAAAAATGAAAGAAGAAAATGAAAGAAAAATGCTTTTCGATTGGGTGATTAGGCAAGTTTCAATATCAGTGACAAATGCAAAACAGGCTTTTCCCCTCCCTTCCTCCCCCATTCCTTCTTCTTCTTCTTCTTTCCACCATCGTCTGATACTTCCGTATGTGTCGTCGGTCGGACGAGACGAAAAATGTAATAATAAATATGTCAATGAATGAATGAATCGACGAAGGGGGAAAAAAGTGGGAAAAAATTTATGCAAAAACCCGCATTTTATAGACGCCAAGTTTCGGGGCGGCGGCGGTGGCGGTGGCGGGGGGGGGGGGGTCGTTGATCTATCTGAAATTGATTTTCAGAGACGAAATTAATTTTTATTCCGGTTTTTCGCCACTTTTTCTCATTTCAATTCAAAGATGCGAGTTGATTATTTTCAGAACTTGATTGAAATGGGCGGGGTTTGGTTGAAAAATTCCCTTTTTTCTGACCAAATTGAAAATGATAAAAAAAAAAAGGGAGGGGGGGGGGGATGATCGTGTTTCTTTCTTTTCTGACGACGGGCCACAATCAGCCCCATCGACCGGTTCGAAAACATTCTTCTTCGCCTTTCTCGAATTTTCATTTCAATTATTGATTTTTTTTTTGGCATTCATTCGGGCTTCAGCAGCGAGCTTTGAAAAGGCGGGGGCGGGGCGGGGCAGAAACGAATCTCATTTATTCAATCAACAAGAAAAAAATCGATTGAAGGTCGATTTCTGCTAAGTAAACACTTTTTTTTTATTAAAACTTGGATTTGAAAAGGGAAAAAAATCGAAATTGCGTCACTTTTCTCTCTCTCTCTCTCTCTCTCTCTCTCTCTCTCTCTGGGTGTCTCTCTCTCTCTATCTAGTTTTCTAGATTATAAAGAAAATCGAGGAGAAGAAATGTAAAAAGGAAAGGGGAAGGGGGGGGGGGGAATGAAAGTGTGTCGACCCCAATTTTCGTCCTATCAATTGAAAACCGAAAAGCTAACTTGTTTTCCTTCCTTACTCGACTGATGATTGAAAAAATATCAATGATAACAAAAAAAGAAGGAAAAGCCTCATTGAATTGGAAAATGAAGCGAACGAAATCGGGGAAAAACAATGCCGGATTCTTTTGAATCGGATTTTTGAATGCCCGAAAAGGAGAAGAGACAGAAGGAGAAGAAGCCCTGAATCAAAAAAGCGGAAAATGATTCGATTCGAAGAAGGATTTGTTTCGGTTTTGCGCATTTGAATAATCGAAAACCCAAATAAGATCGTTGATTTTTTTTTGATTAATCCGACGTTGTTTAACACGTCAGCGTCGGTTGGTGGGCGCGCGCCAAAAAAAAACAAGCTTAAAATCAATTCAAAACAAATCCGTCAGAATTTTTTTGCCTCTGGAATTTCAAATCAAAAAAAAAAGATGAATAAAAAGGGGCGGAGCTTTTGAAACGAAGACGGCGACGACGACGACGACGACAACATCTGAAGATTAAGAAGAGAAGAAAACTGGGGAGGCGGGGGGAGGAGGAGAAGGAGGGTGGCAGGTATTTTATCGATGTTTAAATCTCCCAAACACTTCTCGTTCTTCTTCTTCTCTTTTCTCAATTTATTGGGGCGAAACCGAAACAAAAAAAAATCATCGCAAATGTTTGCTTTGTTTCAAGTTTTCGGGATGAACGATGATACGCGATGACGACGCTTTTTTTCTCGCCGGGGGAAGAAGACTACGAGATTCGAGGTGTGATAAGATTGTTCAAACTCCTTCGACTTCGAGGAAAAGCTTGGCTGAAAAGAACTTGGGGGAAGAAAAACCCATTAAAAACGGTTCCAGACAAGAAAAAAAACCCCATTTTTTCGTTGTTTTTTTAAGCGAAGATCAAGATTTGATCAAATTTGATCTGTCTCATTTTCAATCAAAAACTGAAATTTGCCTGTTTCTAATTTAAAAAAAACTTGGGTGGGGGTGGGTGTGGGAGTAAATACTTGACAAAACAAAAAAAAAACCAATAAAATCACAAATGATCAATCGATTTGGGTGAGGGTTTTTGATGTTACAATAATGAGAAGAAATCAAATCAAATAAATCAATAAAATTGAACATCATTTCTGATCAGTTCAGTGAGGAAGAAGAAGACAAATGAGATGAGGAGGGAACGGAAATCAATAATCGAATTGACTCAACAAAAAGTAATAAGAAAATTGGGGATTTTTTTGTTCCTTCCGATATTATTCCCCCTTCCCTTCCCTTCCCGATAATGACACGTACAATTACATGTATTACACTTGAGAACGAGATGCAATCGAGTACCAAGCAGCTAGTGAACACCATTCTGAATACCTTGAAGATTGCCTGACGACGATTCTGATGAGAAAAGCGAAGAAGAAGAAAAAGAAAAAAAAAACAATTTATTTTGACTATAAATTACTGAAAATCTTCAAGGTCATTCAAGCCACTGAAAAACAAAAAAAAAAACAAAAACCAATGTTGTCCTTTGTACATACAACATTCTTCAGTTGAAAGTGCATGTTTGCTCTAGCGAACTAGGCGAGAAGATTCTTTTCAAAACTTTTTTTTTTTGGGAATTTCTCAATCGATAAATCCAAAACAAAAAATGGCAGAAATTGTTTGGCAGGGAGAACACAGAAAAAGTTGAAGAACCTGACTGAAAATTAGCTAAATTGACAGATTGCCTGGCTGGCAGGCTGGTTTCAAGGCGAAAGTTTTTCTTCTTCTTTTTTTTTGTTGTTTCTTATTATCGTCCGGGGCTAATTATTTTGTGGTCCTTTTTATTTCATTTTCAGCAAATTAAAATTAAAATCGGAATGAAAGTGAAAGAAAAAAAAAACGTTGACAAACAGTTATTCAATCTTCATAATGAAAGGAAAAAAAAGATGGCAAGTGCGCTCTATTGACAATTCTATTTTTCATCTTCTTTCTAGCGTATATCACATAAGAAAGAAAATTAAAAAAACGAAACAAAATTTTTGGGAGCCAAATTTAAAGTTTTTGAGCTTTTTTTTAGCGCTTTTTGCAAGTGCGCTCTACTGACAATTTGTCCTTCAATTAAAAGTGCAACTTCGCTCTAGCAAATATCACATGGGAAAAAATATAAAATGAGAAAAAAAAATGATGCAAGGAAATTTTGAAGTTTTCAAGCTTTTTTTCAGTGTTGAGAAAAAAGTTGCAAGTGCGCTCTATTGACAATTTGTCCTTCAATTAATCGTTCAACTTTTGCCCATGGGAAAGGAAATAAAACAACGGAAAAAATTTCTGGGAGCAAAGTTTGAAGTTTTTCAGCTTTTTTGTCACTTCTTTTTGCAAATGCGCTCTATTGACAATCCTGCAGAGTTGTTCATTTTTGTTTCCAAGAAAGAAAAACTTGAATATTTGAAAATCTGTTTAAAGCTCTGGCATGGAAAGGGGGAGGGGGAGGAGGAAAAGTAGAAGAAGCATGAATCCCAAATCCAATCGAATTAATGAAGGTTTTTGTTGTTGAGGAGGAGGAGGAGGAGAAGAAACATAAATTAATTGACTTCCGACACTTTACAAAGAAAACATCTAAGAAGCACGACCCGATGTCTAAAATATCGGTGACAATCTGTTCCTTCTTATTTTCAACTAGTTGTCGACGACGACACCACCACCACCACCACCCACACTATAAATATAAATGTCAGCTTCTCCCTCCCTCTTCACCCCATTTTTAAATACTTTCTTTTTGCCTCCTTTCTGTTCTCCCCCCCCCCCTTCAAAAATCATGCGACGATGGCTGGCTGAGCTGCCGTCTGTCACTCTCTCTCTCTCTCTCTCTCTCTCTCTCTCTCTCTCTCTACATTAGCCGGCTCCTTTTCTTGTTTTGTAAAAGGTTCAAGTGCGGTAACTGCTTCTTCGTGTGTCACCAGCTATTATGTAGTAGGCAGGCAGGCAGTAGTAGTTGTTCCTCCTTCTTTTGAGCCTCACTTATTTGAACCTCATTAAACCATCGCGCTTTTAACAATTGCCTCTCTTTCTTATTTATAGAACCGCCTTCTCTCTCTCTCTCTCTCTCTCTCTCTCTGTGTGTCCTCATTGTTGTAGTTTGAAGAAAAAGAGCACATTTATCTTAACAAAACATGAGCCGCCCCCCCCCCTCTCCCCCCGCCTGATTTTAGGCGACGATTCTTCTCTCTCTTCTTCACGCAACCTCATAAATATTGCTCCAACTGTTTTTCCTCTCTCTCTCTCTCTCTCTCTCTACCAATTTTTTCAAACTACAAAAGGATTCAGAAAACTAAAAAAAAAACGACGGAAATGTTGTGGTGATGGTGTGAAAATAGAGGTCAACAAAAAAAAAAAAAAAGAAGGAAGACGGGGGGGGGAGGTGTAAAAAAGTTGCCTCGTTTCGGCAAACCAAACCGCAATGTGTGTGTGTGTTGATTTAGGAGATGAGATGAAAAGGAATACGAATGCCCAACCTTGATTTCCTGTTGTGATGTGATGTTGCTGTACATGTTTGGAATTCTTGAATCAATATATTTCACATACAGTACTGGCCATAAATATGAACAATATTGATTTTTTGAGATAAACTTTTTTGCACAGGTAACCCCCGATCGTTTTGAAAAAATGAATTTATTATTCATTTTCAGACGTCTTTTACCGTATTAAAAGACTTCTAGAATTTTCAGAACGATCGGGGTTACCTGTGCAAAAAAGTTTATCTCAAAAAATCAATATTGTTTATATTTATGGCCAATACTGTATATTTCTATATATAAATATATATAAGAATATATATAAAACCAGCAAAAACATGGGGAGAGGGGAGAAAAAATTAAACTCATTAACTGTCTGAATCACATAAATCGTGTCAAATTAAACGGCGTTTAAGGTGAAAATGTCTGCCATTTCATTTCGTCCCCCCCCCCCCCATTCCCTCCCTCCAAAACAACAGCTTTTTCACTTCCAATTCTGATGGTTGAGGTTTTTTTGGGGTTCGTGGAGGCAGCTGCACACCACACCTACCACCACCACCACCACCACCACCATATTTGATATAAATTTATATAAAATTGTGTAGATTTTTTTTTTCCAACACCACCACCCACCCCGTCTTGTAGATTCTAATTGGGGTCTGGTGAATATTCTTCCTCCCCTTCTTGTTTTTCAAGAAAATGATCAATTAAAGAAGGAAAAAAAGAATAGAGACAAGGAGGGGGGGGGGGGGTTAGGGGGAGGAAAACAATGAAAAATACTGTTCCATTCTCTTTTCTGTAACACTAATTGGATGGATGATGGAAGGAGAGAGGAAGCTCTTGCTTCTGCTTCTGCTGCTTCTGCTGCTGCTGATGCTGACAGATTTTCTGTATTCTTGAATGTTTAAAAACAAATTACACACTAAACTACAAGCGGAGTGTCGTTGAACCGAACCGAACGCAAAAAAAAGAAAAAAACAGCTCTGAAATTCTCAGCTGCTGCTTCACGCTGGTGAAAAACTTGAAACTTTTTCTTGGAGCAGGAGGAGAAGGAGGAGGAAACAACCGGTTTTGCCGGAAACACAAGGAAGCTGTTTATTGGTTTCCGACATTTTTTGGCATTAATTAGCGACGATGTCGAGGCCCCATATCGGATTCTTCTCCGGGTGCGCTTTGTGTTTGTCTTTTTTTTTTTGGAATTTTTCGAAGCTCCAAAAAATGCTAAAAAAAACTTCTTTGATGACGATTTATGTATCACTGAAATTTCCCCTCGTTTCCACCCCCCCTTCCTCTTCCCCTCCCCCCCCCCCCCTCTTTCTCTTTTTTTCATTTGCTTGATACGGAAACAAACACATCTGGTGCTCTAACCAACCGATGCGAATGGCTCCACCCATCATTGAATCAAGACTCCGCCCACACATCGGTGAGCACATGCAAGCGGGGCGCCGTGGTCGGTTGAGCCAAGGGAGACACACACACACACACATCGCATCAGATACAGGAAAAGGAAAGGAAGGAAGCGGATGCGAATGCAAGTCGTATCGTCCTCAACATCGTCTTCGTCGTCGTCCTCATCGGCATCGTCATTTGCATCATCCACAACGCAACAACCATCAGCGACAAGTATTGCATCAGCAGCAGTCGTCGCAGCCGCAGCCGCCGCGTCAGCAATCAGCATTGGCGGCGGAGGAAGAGGAGGAACATCATCAATTGCGCCATCGTCAGCGAACATCATTGGCGGCTCGTCGATCGGCAACGATCTCATCAAATATTCTGACAACAACAAACAACAACAACAACACCAACAGCATCAGCATCAGCAGCAGCATCAGCAGCAGCAGCAGCAGCAGCATCATCAACAGCAGAATATTATTGGAAGCAGCGTCGGACAAAACTCGGTTTTACCACATCAAGTTGCATCCTTTAATAATTTTGCTTTTTTTGTAAGTTTTAATTTAATTTTTTATTAATTTAAATTAATTTTTTAAAAATAATTTTTGTTCTGATTTAGAATGGAATGCCAAATGATATTTCAACCAACCGAATGTTCTATGAGACAATGCCTAAACATGAAAATGGTAAGCTCGACTTTTTCCCTTCTAAAATCCTCAAAAAAAAAAAAAAAAAAATGTCTGAAGCGTCCGATGATAAAATTCCGGATAACGTCCGATGATAGCGTCCGATTCAGAAATCCGGTTCCTTCTTTTTTGTGTCGGAAATTTTCGTTGTTGTTCCGAGGTGACAAGCGGCGGCGGCGAATTTTTCCCCTCCTTCTTCGCCGCTCTTTTTCAATGTGTTGCAAAAATGAAGAAAGCGACAAAAAAAGAAAAAGAAAGAAAAAAAGTTTGATGAGAAGCCTCCGACGACGACGTCGTCGTCGAAAATGTATACATAAAAAGTGAGTGAGCAAGTGAGAGGAGGGCGATTTTTCGATGGGGCACCGCGACTGGTAACCGAATTTCCGGCCTGATTCCGCCGATGATTTTCAATGAAGAAGGAGAAGAAGAAGAAGAAGAAGGAAGAAATGTGTTACCTCCTGCTCCTCCTTTTCCCTTATTTTCTCCTCTTCTTTTGCTCCGGACCCTTCCAGATTTTCTTGCTCTTTTCTCGCTTTTTTTCCCCTTCAAAAAAGAAACGAAAAAACCCCATTTTTTCTCTTCAGATCATTTCATCGGTATGAATCTGTCAACATCAGCCACTTCATCACCATCATCACCGCCATTATCCAAAGATCAGGTAAGAAGGTGAAGCAGAAGAAGGAAGGCTTTAATTATAGACAACATTACAATTATTCTCCCTCTCTTCTAATGGATTCTGTCTTTTCTCCAGAATCGCCGCCAGTTCTACACCAATAATGAGTCGACGACGAACAGTAATAACAGCGCGACAAATAAATCGGACGTCTTCAATATTTCGATGCAGGCCTTCACGCCAGCCACCAAGAGCGACGATCATCTTCAGGCCTTCAACACGCTCAGCTCCTACTATTCCGGTCTGAAGCTTTCGACCCCGGCCAACTTTCAAGCTGCTCAAGGTTCTTTTTTTTTTCTTCTTCTTCTGTTTTCAGTCTCCTCCATTTTTGGGGGGGGGGGGCATTTTTTCCAATTTCCTGTTATTTAAGCTTTTATTATTAGGTTGTCATCGTGACAAGAACTGAAACAGGAAAAGTATGTTTGAGCCGAGCCATATTGTGCAAATAGAAAAGAAGAGAGAGAGAGAGACAGAGAGAGACAGAGAGAAATGATACTAAATTGACTACTGTAGAATCTATCTTCTTCTTCTTCTTTCTCGTGACACATTCCGAAAACAATCAAGAAAATCAGAATACTAACAAACTTTTGTCCTCCTCTCGAAACTACCGTAATCCTTCTTTCTTTTCTTTTATTTTCCATCTCATTCATCCATCAAAAAACTTTTTTTTTTTTCCTTCTTTTGCCACCACCACCACCACAACCATCATCATCATCCTCCAACGATACTTTAATTGTGTTTGTGTCGTCGTCGCTCGGTCGCAGCTAAAATAGAGATAGAAAAAGAGCACGGAGCACTTTTCAAACGTCTCTCTCTCTCTCTCTCTCCCTGCCTGTCTGTCTGTCTGTCTGCCTGTTTGCGTCTCTCTGCCTTATTTCCACTGAATCCCCTCCCTGCTTTCTCTTTCTTTGACGCTTATTATTTTATGACCATTTTTGATGGGAGGAGGAGGAGGAGGAGGAGGAGGAAAACGATAAACGCCTACTACTGAAAGCTGTGCTGCTCGCGCCGCTTATACACACACCAATTATGTTATGTAACATATACTAAACAATTTATAACACAGCGAACAACAATGAGAAAGAGGGGAGGAGGAGTAACGATTACGGTAGCCAGTTTTGTGTGTGCTCTGCGGCTCAAAAAATGATGAGGAGCAGTAAGGGGGGGGGGGGGATATAAAGATAATCGATTTGTGACACCTTTCTTCATAATTGTTTCATAATTAATCTGTAAATAAAAGAAAAAAGAAAAGCGACAATTATTAATATATTGGGCTGGCAGATAAAAGGGAAGGGCAGCAATCTTCTCTTCAAAGATTATTATGCAACTTTATTCTGCTTCAGCTTCAGCGTCAGCTTCAGCTTCTTCAGAGGGTGTCTTCTTCTTATTAAGTACACACAAAAAATAATTATTTGATGTAATCCATGCTTAAACATTATACAAATAAAATAAAAATGCTTCTTTTTTTTTTTGATTGTCGCCGATGGGTGATGAAGCAGCATATGTCGGAGATGGTTGAAGAAGCTGAAGACAAAGCATAGTTGGGGGGATTGAATTTCAGTTCACTCAACGTCAAAATCATCTTCTTTTTTGTTTGTTGAGATGCGATATTTTAAGAAACCGAAAGAAGACGAATCATGAAACAAAAAAAAAAAAAAGAAGAAAATGAAAAAAGACGGGAACAATTCGACATCATCTTGGTTGAATTTTAAAAAAGATGAGACGAATTAGATGTTTCGTTTGACGATGACATTGTTAAAGCTTCAGATGAATTATAGATGAGATTCAGGAGAGGAGAGGAGGACAGTTACCCACACAGAAGCTGAGAGAGAGAGAGAGAGAGAGAGAGAGAGACGGCTTCTCTCAACGCTTTCCTTTTTTTTTTTTTTTTGGCTTCTCGTGCCGTCATCAAATCAATGAACAGTTGTGTCACCAATTAGAGAACAACTCTTTTCTTATTTTTTTTTTCTGCTTCTCCTTCTTCTTCTTCTTGAATTTGGTGAACATGTGGGGGGTGAGATGATGAAGGACACCAATTCATTTCCTGGCAGGTGGATGGCCAAAGAAAGAAAGAAAAACATGGCATTTTTCCCCCCTTCCCTGATTTTCTTGGCTTCTCTGCGATTTTTTTTTGTTGTTGTTTTTAATCGAAATTCGAGCTTAATCATTTGATTCTCTTCTCTCACCTGTTGTTTCTCTCTCTCTCTCTCTCTCTCTCTCTCGTCGCGCTGAGAGAGCCCACCTGTAACGTCTGAAATTGTGCTGCTTCTTCACTCATGATTTGACAAATTAGTACCGGTGCTCTGAATTAAACTGGCCTAAGCGTGTTTAACAATTTTTCTATAAGAAAGGGGGGAGGCGGGGGAGGCGGGGGTGGGGGAGGGGGAGAAGCAGATGAATAATTAGATGACAAACCAACACATGTGTTTATTCAATGTATTCATAATTGTTTCACCAAAACATTCCCCTCCCCTCCTTCCCCCTCCTTGCACACCTCCTTCCTTCCTTGCTCTTTGATTGACTTGATTCATCAAGCATCCATCCATCCATCCACTCGTTTCGTTCCTTCACTGATTTTGGTTGCTTGCGCGCTTCACTGAATTTGATTTACTACGCTGGTGCTGGTGACAGTGGGAGACAGCGCGTCGCGTTAATCAAATTTTTTGGAGCTGAGAGAATAATTGTGGTGCTCAAAACTCAAAAACGCCTTTTTCAGATCCCTACACAATTCTGGGACCGACGAGTCGAAGTCTTGCGCACTCGGGAAGTGGTCAAACACAATTGTGGCAATTCCTGCTCGAGCTGTTGTCGGATCGACGCTACGAGGATGTGATAACATGGGAAGGAAGTCAGGGAGAGTTCAAGCTTGTCGATCCGGACGAGGTGGCTCGAAAGTGGGGTGAGCGCAAGTCGAAGCCCAACATGAACTATGATAAAATGTCGCGGGCTTTGCGCTATTACTACGACAAGAATATTATGGCAAAAGTTCATGGGAAGCGATACGCTTACAAGTTTGATTTCCAAGGTTTTTTTTTTCGAGAGAAAAACTGCGAAGAAGATCGCATCTTGAAACTTCTAGGCATCGCACAAGCTCTACAACCACCAACCACAACTCATGCTCAGGACTATTTCAATTCTCATTCAGCTGTCGGTCGAATTGCGCCCGACTTCTCGTGGACCAGCGCCAATTATCGATCGCTGATTCCAGCCAGCTTCAATGTAAGGGTGAAGCGCCGCTCAACTTCACACCAAACTTCTTTTTTTTGTTTGCAGGGCAGCGCCACCATTTTCAATCCGTCCGTCGGCTACACAGCGTTCGGCACAACTGCAGCAGCAGCAGCAGCATCGAATAATCTTTCAGCAGCTCGAGCTTTTCCCTTATATCGATAATTCATGCCCCGCCCCCGTCCCCCTTTTTTCTTTCTTTCTTAATAATTAAGCTTGCGGGAAAAGAGCCCAAAAACTCTAGAATTTTTCCTATAAAAAACAAAAACAATTTTGTATTGATTTTATTTCCTTCGAACGGGAACTGAATGACCGACGACGTCATCCAGATTTTTTGCAATCAATGATCTCCACCTTGGTTTCTCTAGTCTTACTCAACCACTCCAAAAAAATACCTCAAATTCCACCGTTTTTTTTTTGTCTGAAATTCTGAAATAAACTGTAATATTTGTCTCCAAACCAATTATTTATTTATTTATTTATTTATTATTATTATTATTATTAATATTCAAAAAAAAAAAAATATTTTTTTATGTAAAAAAAGGTTCAAAAATTGAATATATCACAAACAATGTGTATACCGATCAGTGATTGACTACCTGTGGAATAATTATATCGAAAGTTTCTATTTGGATTTACAAAAAAAAAGAAAAACAAAAAAAATTCAAAAATTATCTGAAATTCTAGAAAAAAAGAAGTGAAAACAAATGAAATTTTTCGAGAAATGTACAACAACAAAATGGAAAGAAATGTGGATTTTTCGCTGAGCTGAACAATCATAACGATCAATTTTTGGCTTTATTTATCATTTATCGATTATTTTTATTGATTGATTTAGGTGGTGCAATTTTTTTTTTTTGGTTAGACATCCCTGAAAACCACAAAAATTGTGTTGTTATTTGGTGCGAATTCCCAAAGAGAGAGAGAGAGAGAGAGAGAGAGAGAGAAACCGAAGAAGGCGATCGACCTTGTCGACAAAATTTCACTTACGATGTCTCCAAATGATTATCCATTATGAATTTGAGAAGTTCTTGATGCTTCAGTTTCTTCGCTTCTGACGGCATCATCGAGTTTGGCGACGGTGTTGTGCTGTTGGGTGGCGGCAAGTCGGGTGGTGGTGGTGGCGGCGGCGGAACGACGACGACGTCCGTCAATGATTCTTCATCTTTCTTGAATGAATTTTGGTTTGTTTTTTTTTTTTTTTTGAGAGTTTGAAACGCTTACTTCATCCACAATTGATGGTTGAGCTTCTAAGTTAATACTTAGTGTTGATTGTGACGATGATGACACTGGTGGGGGTGGTGGTGGTGGGGGTGGCGTGGGTGGTTCAATCGGTGTATCATTGATGGAAATTGTTGAGATATGTGATAATTTATTGATGATTGTCGCCGTATCATCATTATTATTATTATTATTATTAATATTTGTTGTCATGATCACTGATTCTGTATTTGATGATGAAGCTGTTGAAATTCCCGACGTTGAACTGCCAAATGAATCCATACTTGCAGCCGTTGATGCTTGCGAACTTCGTCGTGAACTTTCTAGCCGTTTTCGACTATTTCCGCCGACTGCTGAGCTGACGTTCCATGAGAATCGCTTCAATATCGCGCCGGACAGCATTGATCCTTTGGGTTTTAAAACGTCAATGCCATCGGCCGTATGATATCGTTTCTCGAAGCGACGTCCTGAATGATTGGGTTCCACCGAATCGTCGGGTGTTATCAGAAGGGTTGGCGAATCGCGACACGGCGTGTTTGTCAGCGGACTTTCTTCGCCGGGCGTTGCTGTCGGATCTTTCTGAACTGGTGACGAGCTTCTCGATCGTTGTTTGATTCCTTCAATATCGGGACCAGATGAGTTCGATCTTGAGCGCGGTCTTTCTCCTGGCTCTTAAAAAAAAACACTGAGAATTAATGTGGTTGGGGAGTTTCAAGGAACCTAATGATCCATAAAGATCCACTGATGATTTACTCGTTGATAATGGATTTGCAATGCAGCTAGCCACGCTAAGCTTGTGACGCGGCGGTGTGCTTTTGGTGCTGTCTCCTCCATTCAAATGCCGATCGAGTTGTTCAGTTGACGAAACAGCTGAGCTTCGATTCATGTCTGTAATTTCAGACAAAAAACGTTGATTTTCAGACGAGCGAAAAACCGGCTTACAATTTAAATGAGCGTGCGCAACGACTGCCTGCGAATCCATGCTGCTACACTTTCGATGAATGACCGGCAATTGATTGGGTTGATTGCCCAACGCCATCATCCGCATTCCATCGCGATACATCGGATTCGGTTCGGCGAGAAACCCGCGACCGTAATCATCGATAGGTGTGTCGAAGTCGTGTTGAGACCACGAGCCGCAATAGATTCGTTTGTATTCGTCTTCGGCCATTTTCAGCATCTCTGTCCAGCGATGAGTTTCATCGATTCCCGACGTGTACATCATATAAAGTGAAGCTGGCGTTCGGAATTCGGTCATGCTGATCACATAGAATCCGTCTAGAAAACGTTGTGTGATTTTTGTTTTGGTTTCGTCAATCAATTTCAGTGTCAAAACTCACTCGCTTCTGGAAACGGATGGAAAACAATTCGAGCAATGTGAACTGGCGGTCGAATGATCTTCAGACGATCTTTCTTCCCTTGAATCTTGCGACAAATCAGAAACATATCGGTGAAGACGATGCAATGCACATCAATCTTCGACCCTTTTTTCGACTCGGCCATTCGCACATCGCCCTTATGGAATATTGTTCGATAGGTTGGCGCCTTGTGCGGTAGAAGCGGCATGCATTCGCAAAAGTTCAGCATGATTCGATAGCCGAAGAGCTGCAAAATTATTGATTGATTTATCGATTGATTTTTTTGCTTCTTCTTCTTCTTTTTACTTTTTCGATTTCCTCTGAATCAACACATTCATAACCTTCAATGCTTCTCATTATATCGAGTAGTTGAAGCCGTAGATCATTATTATTCATTTCAAAGTTCAATTGCTTCGTCGCTGACTCGGATCGATCAATCATTTCCTCAATCATTTTTCGTTCATCCTCATTTGTAGTCGTTTTCAAGAGAGCCTGAACATGAGAAAGATGATTTCCAACCCAAAATAAAACCCCCCCCGCCTCTGCCCCCGGGCGAAAAAAAAAACCTTGAGAAGTAGATTGTATCGGGTTAATCGTTGCATCGGCTGTGAAAGTGTGTCGCACAATTTTTGACGATCCAAATTCTCCTGCGATTCGGCCCACTGGAAAAAGATGGATTTTTTTGCGAAGCCAAAGGAAGAAGAATCAAGATCGAGGCTTACATTGACAAAATCACGAAATTGTTCGTTCTCCTTGGTCTTCTTTTGCATGTAAGCTCGGGATGCGCCGTGCGACAGATTGAATTCGATATAATGCCGCGACCATTTGCCGATTCCCTCGAAGCCGTTCCATAATTGTCGAACATCAAGCGGCTCACCAGTTTGTCTTCAATGGGTGGGGGAAAAAAGGATCCAACGATGAGCGTTTTTTTTTTCAATTTCTTCACTTACCTCGAATGTCTCAGAATCGGATCGATCGATGTGTTCCACAGCATTATATTTGCTTCCAGCAGTTGAGGGAAATTGATGAAGACGAGATGAAGCTCGATGTCTCTGCAAAGAAGAACCAATTTTTCAATGTCGGGGGGAGCGCGGGTTCGGATCACTTTAGATAGTTGGCCGCTTGAAGTTGCTTCAAGTATGATGATAAATCAACCAGGTATCGTAGTAATTTGATGTAACGATGCTCCGTGGATATAATTTCCCAGATTGCTTCCTGTTGCTTCGTACTTTTTTCAGATAACGTCTGGAAAATGATTCCACTCTTTTTTCTAAAGACTTTCGAGAGAGAGACTTTCGAGAGAGAGAGAGAGAGAGACTTTCGAGAGAGAGAGAGAGAGACTTTCGAGAGAGAGAGAGAGAGACTTTCGAGAGAGAGAGAGAGAGAGACTTTCGAGAGAGAGAGAGAGAGACTTTCGAGAGAGAGAGAGAGAGACTTTCGAGAGAGAGAGAGAGAGACTTTCGAGAGAGAGAGAGAGAGACTTTCGAGAGAGAGAGAGAGAGAGACTTTCGAGAGAGACTTTCGAGAGAGAGAGAGAGAGACTTTCGAGAGAGACTTTCGAGAGAGAGAGAGAGAGACTTTCGAGAGAGAGAGAGAGAGACTTTCGAGAGAGAGAGAGAGAGAGAGAGAGACTTTCGAGAGAGAGAGAGAGAGAGAGAGAGAGATACCTGATAATTCTTCACAATTTCTCTCCAATCCTTTTCAAGAACGTACAGCGGATACTCGTTCTCACGTTCCTCTTTCAGCGCGTTCAAGCGATTGATCAGATCGTTTTTCTCTTTTCCGAAAAACAGTGAGATTCGTGATGACGTCACGGATCGAGCTCGTCGCGTTCCACCGTCATCCACAACATCCGAGCATGATGGCTCATCGAATTGTGAAATGTCGCGAACGCTAAAGAATTGAGAACATGGAAATGCCTGGAAATTTCAAGGAAGACAAAACCTCAACGAACTGTCGTTGCTTCGACACTCGGCATCGTCGCTTCCATTCAAATTCGCATGATTCTTCGACCGATTCAGCAGTCGACTGTTGACAAACGACGATTTTCGTGACACCGCTTCGGCGCTCATCTTTCGTGTCGATCGATCGTTGCTTTCGTCCATACTGTGAGCGGCTCTCGTGTGATGACGGCCAACCTTCATGTTTCCACGGCCTAGAAATACATATGATGACGGAATTGAAACGATTTCGATCTTCTTCCCACCGCCCCCGCCCCCGCCTCGCCCCGCCCCCCCCCCCACTTTTTGAACAATGAAAAGTTGACGTAAAATTCGACCTTTTTATTTAATTTCTTCTGAATTCGCATAATTATAGGCTTCGGAACCCAGAGAAAAAAACCGAATCCCTGAACCCAGAGAAAAAAATCGAATCCCTGAACCCAGAGAAAAAAACCGAATCCCTGAACCCAGAGAAAAAAACCGAATCCCTGAACCCAGAGAAAAAAACCGAACCCCTGAACCCAGAGAAAAAAACCGAAGAAAAAATCCTACAAACTTAACAAAAAAAAAAGAAAAAGAAAGGAGAAGCGCGGATCTGAAAATGTCTTGAAATTGACTGGAACCCAACACAAAAGTAGGCGCGCCAGGAGAAGAGAACGCCTTGTATGTAGTTTGTAGTTTGTAGTTTTCCTTCAAAGACCCATTTACATACAATTTTTGTTGCATTTTTCAGGAGGAGCACACAGAAAAAAAAGGACCCCCCCCCCCCTCCCCCCAAGGAAAGAAAAAAATGCGTCGCCAAGTTTCCCCCGCCGCCACCCCGTATTTGTTTAGTATCAATGTTGGGCGCGCGGCGGCGGCGAAGAAGCACGAAAAAAGGACCAGGAAGAGATATCAAAAGTGCACAACGACAACCGACAAATTAAAGGAGGAGCTGGAGGATTTGATGAAGAAGCTTCTCGTCTGAATTTCTCCAGAAAGAAAAAAAAACGTTGTGGCAACAAAAATCATTTTTTTTTCGTTTTCCAGAAAAATGAAGTTTCTCCCTTTTTTTTCTCTTCCTTTAATATTTAAGTGAAATTCAATCAGAAGAAAAAAGAAAAAAAAAAGAAAAGAAAGAAGAAGCTGAAGCTGAAGAAGAAGCTGAAGAACGTGCATTATCGAAAAACATGTTTACACACTCTGAAAATACATATTTTATGGGAAACATTTCATCGGCGGCGGCGGGGAGCACAAATTTAGAGAACAAAAAAAAGAAAAAGAAAAAAGAAAAAAAACTGATCAAAAATTCTAGAATTTTTGAGACAAACACGATGTGATTTGTCTCATTTTTATTTTTTGATGAATCAAGGAGAAGCTGCCTGCTCGCTCCTTCTGCGCCTTCAAAAGGAATGGCTCGATGTCGTCTCAGGAATTTTTTTTCTAGACATTTTGAAAGGAGCTGCAGCAGGAGCAGCAGAAAGAGCTCGCGAAGAAGACGAAAAAAGAAGTGAAAAGAAAAGAGCAAAAAGAGCACAAATTAGCGCTTTATGTATTCTGAATAAATATCATGAACAATAGTGGCGTTGATTCACCGTTTCGGATTTGACTTTTTTTGCTCGCCCCCGCCCCCGCCCCCTGCCCCTCACAAAATTTGTTATTTTGTGCTCAAAAACACAAAGGCCGCGACTCGAGGAGAAATAAATAAATGAACCGGCGAACAATTTTTTGGAAGAAGAAGACGTCGACGAAGAAGAAGAGAGCAGCTTTTTTTTTTTTTTTTTATTAGTCGTTAGTGAAATCGTTAGTGAGCCGAGCAAAAAATGGGGGGCAGGGGGGGGGGAGGGGAAAGTCTTCTTCAAGCAACGTCTTCTAGGTTTTCCTTAAATAAACCGAAGAGCACAAATTGTTTCTGTTCTTCTTCTTCTTCTTCTTCTTCTTCAAAACCCCCCTCCCCCCTTAATGACATAAAAAGCATCAATCCAAATTATTTGAAGAAGTCGAGAGAAGAAGCAGCAGCAGAAGCATGAACATCACGTGCAAAATTGACGGGGCCCCACCCCCCCCCCCCCCCCTCTCCCCCGGGGGAAAAAATGTCGCCGGTATTTTTTCATTTCACTCTTCCTCATCAATATTTTTATGCAATTGATGGCCCCCACAGTCAACGAAAGGAGAGAAGCAGAGAGATGCTCTCCGATGATGCGGCGCGTCGCGGATGATATGGAGCCCACCGAGGACGATGACGACGACGGGAAAAGGTGTGCAAAAAAGAGACAGAGAGAGAGAGAGAGAGAAAATTGTCTTTCTTTTTTGTTTTTTTGTGCTTTTCGTTCACAAAATAATTTGTAGTTGAGGCTCTCACTGGCTGCCTAGCCTTGACGTTTTTCAGTATTTAGATGTTTGATTTCCTATCTAGCTCAATCATTAGTGCTTTGATAATTTTTGATGATAGAAGCTTCAGAGGGGAATAAAAGAAAATGTGGGGCAGGGTGTGTGTGTGTGTGTGTGTGTGTGTGTGTGTGCGTGTGTGTGTGTGTGTGTGTGTGTGTGTGTGTGTGTGTGTGTGTGTGTGTGTGTGTGTGTGTGTGTGTGTGTGTGTGTGTGTGTGTGTGTGTGTGTGTGTGTGTGTGTGTGTGTGTGTGTGTGTGTGTGTGTGTGTGTGTGTGTGTGTGTGTGTGTGTGTGTGTGTGTGTGTGTGTGTGTGTGTGTGTGTGTGTGTGTGTGTGTGTGTGTGTGTGTGTGTGTGTGTGTGTGTGTGTGTGTGTGTGTGTGTGTGTGTGTGTGTGTGTGTGTGTGTGTGTGTGTGTGTGTGTGTGTGTGTGTGTGTGTGTGTGTGTGTGTGTGTGTGTGTGTGTGTGTGTGTGTGTGTGTGTGTGTGTGTGTGTGTGTGTGTGTGTGTGTGTGTGTGTGTGTGTGTGTGTGTGTGTGTGTGTGTGTGTGTGTGTGTGTGTGTGTGTGTGTGTGTGTGTGTGTGTGTGTGTGTTGTGTTTAGGAATGTTGGAACCATTAAAAGGTTCGAAAACAAGAAAAAAAGCTCAAAACTTTGGAAGAAGGCAAAAAAAGGCGAAGAAAACCTCATAAATAATCAAGCAAACAAAAAAAAAAGAAGCTGAAGCTGAAGCAGAAAAATAATAAAATCTGACTGACTGAATCCTCGGCTAAATTGCGAGGGTGTTACAAACTTACCTCCTTCTCCTCCTCCTCCTCTGTAGAGCGAAGAGGAAAGAAAAATTGCAGGAAAAAGGAATTTTTTTTTCTTTTTCTTTTTTTTTTTTTGGTGAAAAAAACAAGTAAAAAGGGAAAAAATTATGTATACATAATGAGTTCTGGGGCCTAGAAGGTTCGGAAGGGGAGGATGTTTTGACACGGAGAGAGGGAGAGAGAGAGAGAGAGAGAGAGAAGGCAACAAAAACTTTTTTCCCCTACTTTTTAAAAGCTCCCCACCACCATAGAAGGAACAAAAAAAACACACACAAATTCATTGCCCCACACCGACGAGAAAAAGGAATAAAACAAATAAAAAAGGGAGGCGGGACGAGGAGGGAAAAGCTCAATTAAAAAATGTTTTTACGCGGGTGCGCGCAGCTGAGAGAAGTCGTCGTCGTCGTCGTCGGTTGGAAAAGTGAGCAACAGAGCAGAGGAGAGGAAAGAAGAGGAGCGGCAAACAACAGGAGAAAAAAAAAGTAAAACGAAGGAAGAAAGGAAGGCAAAAATATTCTTGATCGACGACGACGTCAAAATCATTTACACATCAACATCAACAAGAGAAAATTGAGGGGGGGGGCAAAAAAAATTTCAAAAAACCCGCTTTTCGTCGGTTTTTTAAGGCGCGAAATTTGAAATTTCGCAACGCCAAAAAAAAATTCCAAAATCTTGTTAAAATTAGGATTTTAATCGTTTTTTTTTGAGGGAAAAGCCGCGCGCCGGGGGAGGGGGGGGGAGGAAAGATTAAAAAGTGAAATTTTTTTGCTTCTCATTTCCCCCCCCCCCCCGCCCCATTTTCTTTTGGCAACATCTCGTCCTCCTCCTCCTTCGCCCCATGTGATTCTCATGAATCATTTTGTACATTAATTTTGATTTTGTGCTCGCTCGGGCTGTGTGAGAATACAAATGCGTCGTGACTTAATCAAAAATCGAGAGAGGGGAAAAACAAATTGCGCGTAGCACGGGGGACGGGGGACGAGGGGGGGGAGGGATCCAAAATATTTAGCGAGAAAAAAGTACAAAATGACTGAAATTGACTTTGCGATGGAAAAAATGATGAAGGAGAAGCTGGAGATGACAGTTTCCCAACCACCACCACCACCACCACCATCACCACGACGTCTCAATTTCGGCGATTTTCGGCTTCAGAATAAACCCTTCTGTGTCTTCTCGTCCTCCAAAGAAAGTCACGGAGACAGTCACCGCAGAAGGATGAGAAACAAACCGAGTGTGGGGTGGACGACGAGGAAGGAGGTGGATGAGATAAAATAGCGGGGCCGAGGCGGGGGAGGGGGAGACCAGCAGGAAGAAGCCAGCGCGGGGCCGCCCGTACACAAAATTCTAGTAGTCATTTATTTTAGGAGAAGGAGAAGATCGAAAAGAAATTCAGATGTGTCCGGGGCGACATCTGAATTCTTAAAAAAAAAAAAAAATGAAAATTTGCTCAAACGAGCCTTAATAATAAATTCTTATTCTTCTTCTTCCTCTTCTTCTTCAATATCACTTAATTCCATTATTCATCAAAAATTCTTCTTTTTCTCTATTCCTCTCTCTCTCTCTCTCCCTCCCTCCCTATCTTTTTCTATGACAAAATTGATGAAAATTTAAGATAAACATCGGATTAATTCTGTATTTTTTTCTTCTTCGTCCTCTTCAGTCAATAAAGGCTTCAGCTTCTCCTTAGAGTTTCAAAAAAAAAAAAACAATTTGAAAATTCAAAATGATTTAAAGGCGCATTTAAAGGCACATAGAGCATCCTTAAACACATGAAGGAAGCAAAAATACTCCACTTTTTTTTTGCATTTCTCATGAAATATTAATTTTTGTAATCGAAGAAAAATAAAAAATAAAAGTGGAGCGAAAGAAAACATTTTTCTCGATGAAAAAAAAATCAGAAGAAGAAAAGCGGCTCGGCGGCGGTCGGTCATAAATGTGAGGAAGAAAGAGGATTTTTCTTGCCATTCGTTTTACGAATCAATTTCGTCGAAAAAAGCATAGGCCCCGGCCCAGCCCGGCTCCGGCCCGGCCATAAATCGTTGTGGTGCATAAAATGGACAAGAAATGAATTTTCAGACAAATTTTCAGACAAAAAGCTCACATTCCCATCTCTCAAGAAACTATCTTATTTGCAGCGTAATTTTGGAGTGTCGTAACTTTTTTTTTGAAATAAAAAATAGCTTGAAAACCATTTTTTTTTTGTGTGTTCCTTTTGAGGGGGGAGAAATTAATGTTTGAGTCACGTAAAAATGTGCGCAGAAACTAAATTGGGATCGGATTAAAAAAACATCAAAAAAATTCCAGGACTAAAAAA
Source organism: Caenorhabditis drosophilae (assembly GCA_963572285.1). NCBI lineage: Eukaryota > Metazoa > Nematoda > Chromadorea > Rhabditida > Rhabditidae > Caenorhabditis > Caenorhabditis drosophilae. The sequence goes on along the minus strand of OY751560.1, from coordinate 3,773,022 downwards.
AAAAAAAAAAAAAAAACCACTGAATTATTTGTTCGGCGATGAGTTTCAGTCTTTTAATAAGGATTAAATCGTTCATAATTCGCGCTGCTTTTTTTTTCTCTAATTCTGATTATTTTCAGATTTTTTGCATGCTGAAACAGCCCGTACGCCCCGCCCCCTATTAGTTTTCAGTTCAGTTGCTGAAAAATGGTTTTACCTCGAACAAAAATCTTGTGTCCAGCCAAATATCGAGCTTCCGAATTTTCCGGAATCGGTGTCGAGCTTTTCTCGAGAAAGAACTCGATCTCATTGACGGTTATACCGCGTGCTCGAAGACTGGCTGAAACAAGATGGTTTTTTCTCCCCAGCAATTTTCAGCAAGCAATGAAACTCACGTTCAAACGCTTCGTATAATCGCTGCCCGAACTCGAATGGGATCGTCTCCAGACTGTTGTCGACGTCCTTGAAACTGGCCACAATATAGTTCGCTGCCGGCTCGATTTCGATGTTATGGATGCGATTCTGAAGGAAAAAAAAAGGCTCGGCAATGATTGATAACAAAAAAAAAATCCCCGTCCCTCCTCCCCAAAAAAAAAGTGATTTTCAATCGATAAATCAATCAATCAATCAATCAATCAATACCTTGCATTTTTCAGAATGAGAACGAATCTTCGATCCGTTCTCATTTTGAACGCGTTCACGATGAAATGACGATTGTTTTCTAACCGACGGCATAATTTTCAGCAGCTTTTTCAGCAGCTTTTTCAAGTCTTAGCTCTAATTTCAGCGCCCTTGCTTCTTTTCTTTTTCAGCCCGGCGCTGAAAATCGATTCGAATCTCGATTTGTTTTCTCACCGCCCGCAAACCGATGAAAAATGTAACAAAATGGAGGAGGAAGGAGAAGAAGAAAGAAGAAGAAAGGGAAAAGGAAAAGAAAAAATCTTATCAAACACCCTAGTTTTTCTTCGTCGTGTTCCCCCCTTTTTTCTTCGTTTTTCTTTTGATTAAAAAAAATGGGAAAAAAAACGAAGAAGAAAACGAATAATCAAATCTTGATTATTTCATATCCAAAAATATTTTTTTTCTTCCAAATTCCCAATTCAATTCATCCTAATTGACAGCAGAATCCAACCCAACCCAATCCAATCCAGTCCGATCCAATCCAAAACAAAACATTTTTTTTTTCAAGTTCAACATTTTTTTTTGAAAAAAAAATGAAAAACAGATTGGAAAAAATTTCACCAAATCCAGTTTTTAAATGATGACGTCACTTTTTGTCGAAAAACCATTAAAAAAATTTTTTTTTTAAATATTATTTTTGTATTAAAAAAAGGGGGGGGGGGTGGGAGGGAAGAAACTAAGAAACTGTCTATGAACATACAGTACTGGCCATAAATATGAACAATATTGATTTTTTGAGATAAACTTTTTTGCACAGGTAACCCCGATCGTTTTGAAAAAGTGAATTTATTATTCATTTTCAGACGTCTTTTACCGTATTAAAAGACGTCTAAAATTTTCAGAACGATCGGTTACCTGTGCAAAAAAGTGTATCTTCAAAAATCAATATTGTTTATATTTATGGCCAGTACTGTATTTGGATTGCTTCAGAATATAACTGATCGTCGGCTGATCTGTATAATCTTTGACGCTTTTTCACTATCTTTTTTTCTTTGTCTAAGCTTCGAATTAAAAAAGAATTTTTTTTTCTGTCAATATCAATCTTGATGGCTCATAAAAACCCTTCTTCCAGATGTTGAAACGAAAAAACAAAGGTTTCTGAAGCATCTAGCGAAGATCGAGTTTCGAGCTGTGACAAACTCGGCTCTGAGCTTTAAAAAATCAAGAAAAAAAATCAATATTTTTTCGAGCCAAAAACAAAAAAGCCCTCAAAGTTTTTCGATTTTTTTCTTCCACCACGGGACCATTGAAGAAGCTTCGGCTCGCTGTTTTGCTTTGCCCCCTCCCTCGCATTTTTCAATGAGCCATTGGTGGGGGAGTTTTTATAAAAATGTGCTCAAACTCGAATTTTGTTTCTTCTCTTTTTTCATCAATTTTTCCCCTCTCTCTCTCTCTCTCTCTCTCTCTCTCTCTTCACAACATCTCTCAAATAATTTCAATTTTCATATGTATGCGCGCGGGTTTTTTGGTGGCGCACGCAGCGAAGAAGACGGCGACGGAGGACGACGACGAAGACCCATAAAAAGCATGAAGAGGAAAGAAAAAAAAAACATTTTTTGGGCTTTTTTTTGGATGAAAAATGACGAAAAATTGCTTCTTTTCTTTTTTTGTTTTCCCTCTCAATTTCAGTTTGAAATTTGAAGGAACAAATTTCCAGATTTTGTTTGCCGATAAAAAATCGCAAGAGACTGAAAATCGAGATAAATTTTCAGCTTTTTTGAAAAAAAAAAAAAAAATTTTTTTTGGTTCCCCCCCCCCCCCCCCCCCCGCCGCCGCGCTTTTCCCCGTTTTAAGATGAAGGAAGCTTACATCAACTGCATTGATAATTCCACCACGACTGTGATGAGGTGGATGATCATTGGTCCAATCATTGTGCAATGATGGTCGACGATTTCGACAATGTCCAACACTGCTGCTCATTTCTTGAATTGTTGGCGGAATTGATGGTAGTGATGGTCGTCGAGTGGTTCGTCGCTTATCTCCTCCAACTAAGCTACTGGAAAAGAAACAAAAATTTGATTTTGGTTCAAAAATCACAAAAAAAAAAAACAAAAAACAAAAAACGACAAAAAATCAGCTTTTTTTCCCTGGGAGCTGGAGCATCTCAGCCAGTGAGTGCCACAAGAAATCAACAGTGTTTAGGGGACAACATCGTGGAGCAGATGATGATGACGTTTCTCAAAGATCTCCTCCACCCGCCACATTTGAACTTTAATTGGAAAAAAATTCTCTCTCTCTCTCTCTCTCTCTCTCTCTCTCTCTCGTTTTCATTTTGGCGCCAAACAAAAAATAATTTAAATTTGAGTTTGAACTTTTCCTTCCCATTTTATTGAAATAATAAATTGAAAGGGGAAACTTCTAGAATCAAGAAAAATCGGGGGAGGAAAAGAAACCTGCTCGACTGATTCCGTTTAAACATGTTTTTTCGTCGTCTCTGAATATTCTCAATGAATCTGAAGCACGGCGCCGCCGATTGGCGATGAGTGAGGAGCAGATCAGAAGATCTTCGATCTAGCGTTGACGAGCTGCGTTCGAATGGGTAGCGAATTGACGACGAATATTCAGCTGATTTTGTCGCTGCTTCCTTCTCCTTTGCGATGTTCGATGACGATGAGGATAATGAAACAAATGCAACTTGCTCCTCCTCGCTTTTTCTCTGCTTCTTTTGTTTCGTTGGCACCGTCGGCGGCGGCAGCGGCGGCAGCGGCTCTTCTTTAATCGAATCGAGATCGACAAAGGATGAAGCATTGACGCAGTCAGAGGTGGCAGAAGACGTCGATGGTGATGATGATGCGATAAATGCTCCATTGTAGCACATTCTCATCGTCATTTTTCATTCAGAATTTTGTTTCTACTCATTTGACATCAACACACAAAGCGAGAGAGAGAGAGAGAGAGAGAGAGAGAGGCAGAGAAAAGACAGAGAGAGAGAGAGAGACGAATATAGAAACGCTGGCTCTCCTCCCTTCTTCCTTTTTTTCCTTTTTTTCTTTTCCCTCTTTTTCAAATTTTTCTTTTCCGTTTAAGACAAGAATCGAATTTCTGCGTCTCTCGAGACGAAAGATCCGTTTTTTATTTCCACTTTTTCTTCCCCTTTTTTTTGCCAATAAAAAGAGAGAGAGAGAGAGAGGGAGAGAGAGAGGGAAAGAGAAGTAGAGACAGTGTGGGAATTTGAGAAGGCGACATGGCGAAAAGAAATTGAGCTCTAGAAATGGGCGGAGTCACGTAACCCCCTGCTAGGGGAGGGGGGGGGGGGAGGAAAATGATTGGCAATGAGAAGCATCTGACACCGAGCTCAAAGACCTTGGCAAACTACAATAAACGTAAAGCGCCCTGGACCATTTTTTCCATGTAGGAGCTCAATGAGCTTTTGACTTTGAACTTTTGCTCTGATTGCGAGGGAAAAAAAAGGATTTTTTTCAATGGAAAAAAAAGAAAAAATTGTCGGTGAAAAATCAAGTTTTTTTTCTCTCTGTCTCTTCTCTCTCTCTCTCTCTCTGTCTCTCTCTCTGTCTTTTCCCCCCTAATATTCATTCAAATAATTGCATTGATGTATTTATTACTTCTTTTAAAATTTTTAATAAATCGCTTGGTTTTTCAACGAGTACAAGGTCAAACACACACAGACACCAACCCGACCACCCTCACTTTTTCCAACACTCAACTCGACTCAACTCGAACCTTCAATTCATAATTGGTTTTCTCTGTCCCTCTGTCTCTCTGTCTCTCTGTCTCTCTCTCTCTTTGTCTCTCTAAGTCTCTCTAAGTTCGGCTCGATGGCGAGAATCGCAAAAGTGATGATGATGATGACAGATCCGAGACCAACAAGCGATTGTCGGGGGGGGGAGAAAAATTCCACACGTGTTTCTCTCTCGGCTGCTGTGGGATCTTCCTCGTTTCGTTTTGGAGCATCAAGCTTTTGCCCAAAAAAAAAGAAAAGAAGGAAGAAGCGGCCTCTGGCCAGAAGCAGAAGACACAGGAGATATGAAGCTTGCTGGATTCGACGGTGAAGCACAAAAATTTTACAAAAAAAAAGAAAAAAAAAGAAGGAAGAAGCTGCCTCTGGCCAGAAGCAGAAGACACAGGAGATATGAAGCTTGCTGGATTCGACGGTGAAGCACAAAAATTTTACAAAAAAAAAACAAGGAAGCAAGCAATAAAAAAAATAAAAATAAAAAACGCTGCGCGCAGTCCTCCAAGGAGATTGAAGGAAACAAATCTGCTGCTGGCTGCGCGGCGGGGCGGGGGAATCTAGGGACGGGGGGCAAAGAATAATTGAGTAACAAAGTGTGAGAAAACTAAAATAAAAAAATCCTTTCATCGAAGGGAGACTGAATAAAATATGAATCATGATGACTGAAGAAGGAAGAATTTTTCCTTCAAGAAGGAATCAAACTAGACACATTTTTAATGATTTTTTTTCGAGTTTTTTTTTAAATTAAAAAAATCACAAATTTAATTATGAAAATTTGATGGGGAGGGAGGGGGTAAAAATGAAAGGAAAACGCGTTTGCCGAAATAAAAATCGAGAGAAAATGGAATTTGCAAAATTTCGACCTCTCCGCCCGACCGCCCGCCTTCTTCTACGATCTTCCTTCCCTTTCCCCCGTTTTCTCTCAGCCGGACGGTCGATCACCCCCCGAATAATAATAATTGTCAAATTTTGAAATCTTTCAACAACAACAATTTTTAGTTTTCTCGTGCGCCGCGTCAGTTTGCATCCGACTTCAATCCGTCTCTCGATATTTATCGGTTGGTTCATCGGGGAAGGGGCAAGGAGGAGGAGGAGGTGGAGGTGGGGGAGGAGATCGGAGAATTTGAAAATCCGGATTTTTATCAGATTGTTTATAGGTTTATTATTTTCGTCTATCTTTTTGCATATCATTTTGTCGAATTTTCAACGCATTCAAACTTCAAAATTCATGTCACGACTTATTTGAATCGTACTGTACAGTACGGTAGAGCGCGCTTCATGGACACTCTAGGACCACGGAAATTTTTGGGGGGCGGCCTCGTTTTTTTTTTTTTGTGGTCCAAAACTATGCGGCTGACTTACAAAAGAAATCTTGTTTCAGCCGAATAAAATTGAGTATTTAAGCTTTCGTTTCTTTGGCTCGCCGGGACGTGATGCAACCCCCTCTCTCCCCGCCCCGTTTTTTAAGGGGGAGATGGACGGGGGCAAGGAAGGGGCTTTATAACTATAAAACGGCAGTTATTTTCTAGAATAAAAATCAATAAAAATCAAAAAAATGTTTTCAAAAAAGTGAAAAATGCATTTGTTTTTGGCGGTCTCATAGAGAGAGAGAGAGAGAGAGAGAGAGACAGAGAGAGAGACAGAGAGGCAGAGAGAGAGACAGACAGAGAGAGAGAGACAAAGAGAGAGAAAAGTTATTGAATACACAGCCAATTATAGATCGTGACAATCGTCCCCATAAAAACCGGATTGAGAAGAGAGCAACCATCAACAAGTTCAAATCCACCTAGAAAATCGATTGAAAATGGCGAGGAGAGAGAAAATGAAATGTTTCAGTCAATGTCTGAAGACAAATGATGTCTGAAGTTTCGGCTGAAAACCTTCAGCCGCCCCTCCCGTCCCGCCTTAACACAATCAAGTATTTACACACCCCTGAAAGAAGATGAAGATGAAGGTGAAGGTGAAGCTGAAGAAGAGAATGTTACACAACTAAAACCAATTAATAATTAGAAGAAGGGCGATGAAGAAAGTTTAAAGAAGAAGAAGCTAGAATTCTGAAGTTCTGAAGGTTTGTTTTAAACCCAAAAATGGTTTTGCGATGTAATAAAAAGTCTTGAAGAAATTACGATGTAAATTCCTCTGAATTTTTTGAAGATGCATACAATATTCAGCTTCAAGTTTACTTCAAGGATCCAAAGATCGGAAGAAATCTTGATTTTTAGATGTTTTTTGACCACGATTTGTTCAATCATGCGACACCCGCTGCTCCCGACCCGACCCGACCCGACCCGACTAGAAAAAAGACAGAGTTGAACTCACAATTTTTTCGAATTTCCTTTCCGACTGATTTGAATTCTCGAAGATTTTGTGGCTGCAAAAAAATTTTTTTTGGTTTTTTTTCAAAGCAAAAGCTGAAAACGGAAAAAATGACAGCAAAAAAGTCGACACAGTGGGCATTTTTAACCTTAAATTGTCAAAAGAAAGAAGAAAAAACAATTTTTTCCCTTCCATTTTTTTTTTTTTTTTTTTTGCTGGTGGGAATAAAAGTGAAATTCAGAATCGATGACGTCGCCGAATTCCCCCTTTTCTCTCAGACAATTATTTTTCAGTGTTTTTTTTTTTCGTTTTTTAGGTCGTCAAAATTTTCAACAACAACAACTTCTCCCTCGCCGCTTTTAAAAAAAATCAAAAAAAAAAAAAAAAAAAAACGTGGCAATTTTCAGCTTCTTCTTTGCTTCCCAATCAATAAAAAGGGAGGGAAAAGCTCAAAACGGGGGTGGGGACGCGGGGTCAAAAAATGATTATACAATCACGAATCAGATCAGCAAACAATAATCTGACCGGGGGAAGGAGAGGGGGGCCTACATTTCTAATGTCGATGACGATGATCAACAACAACAACAAAAAGGGAAGAAACATGAAGAGGAAAAATATGGAGAAGGTGGGGGTGGGGGAAGTGGGGGTGGGGGAGGAGGAGAAGAAATAAAATTAAATATCATTCAATATTATTATTATTCTTCAATTCTTTTTCTACGATGCATAACAATTAGTCTTCCTTCTTCTCCTTCACCCCCCTTCAACAGATTGTAGTTAAAGCGTTGCTGAAGAAACAAAAGAACAGAGAGAGAGAGAGACGAGAGAGAAGCGAGAGAGAATTCCTGAAGAAGTCGTCGTCGTCGAATGCAATTCAGTACATTTTCTCAATTCATTTCTCTCTCCCCCCCCCCCCCCCCCCCCCCCCCCCTTCCTTATTATAATTTATCCCCGCGCACAGGTAAACATTTTAGAAGGTGGTCGCAGGAGGAGGAGGGAAAAGAAACACAAAAAAGGAGAAAGGGAGACAGAGAGAAAGAGAGAGAGAGAGAGAGAGAGAGAGAGAGAGAAGAAAGAAAAGTGAGGATGTGTGTCAAACGTGTTTATACATATACATAACTGTTGTTATAAATGTATTAAAATATATTAAATACATTTTTAGAGAGAGAGAGAGAGAGAGAGAGAGAGAGAGAGAGAGAGAGAGAGAGAGAGAGAGAAATCCAAAAAAGGGTTGAATTAATCTTGATTTAAAACCCCGCCAAAAGGTTTCAAATTATTAACAAGTTAATACCAATTATGTCAGATTATTGACACGTCAAATCAATCGATTATCGATTGATTTCTCTTGATCCGAAAATGTCTATCGATAATGGTGGTGGAAGAAAAGAGTTCGAGCTAGAAATGAGACAAAACTCGTCACCAAATGAAATGGCAGAGCTCAACTCAACTCAACCACGGAGAGGGGGGAGCCGAAGAAAAAATACAAAAAGCCAACTTGACATGAATGAATTGACGGACGAGACGGGACGGAATGGAAAACATGCGAAACTATCGGATGACACAATTGAAAAAAGCAGGAAATGAATGGGTGAGGGGGGAGGAGAAGCTTCCTCAACAACAACAAACGACTGATGGTGAGAAGCAGCGCTCTTCGATTGATGCGCACAATCGGGGGAGCCGCCGCCGCTGCCGCTGCCGATGCTTGCCAATCACAACTCAAATCGATGGAAAAAGGGCTTTTTAATCGAAAAATGAAATAACACAATGCATTTGGTTGGTTCTTTTCGACAACGATAACCGGTCTCCTCCTCCTCCTCCTCCTCCTCCGGTTATTGAATCATCATCATCATCATCTGCTTCGTCGTTCTTTGCCTCTCGTTGCCTAGAAATTATTGATGATGAGGATGAATTGAATTGCTAAAAACATAATTGTAGATGATGCTAGGAACAAGTTCGATATTGACAAGCTGCGTGCGGTATGAATAAAAATCAATAAATCAATAAATGAAATGTTCGAAAAACGCGCGTTCCAAGATCAAGATCATTTTATCGATTTTATTGATTTTTTTTTTGAGGTTGGCGGAGGTGGGAAGACGACGATGTCTAGTTTTAAAAATTTTTCACGATTTTCATTTCGAGGCTTCTCACGTAAAAAAATCTTGAAATTTCTTTTTCAAAAATCTGAAACCGTAAAAAGTCGGGAGGGAAGGAGGGAAGGAAGGGGGCGGAATGAAAACGCGACGAAAATCATTTGAAAATGATGAAGAATGAGAATTTCTGGGGGATCATCGGGGATGAAAAGAAAGGAGGGGTAGGGAGGTGAGGAGTGGGCGGCGCGAGTAGATCAAGAATGAATCGAGAGCGGATCGAAAAATGAATGGAACCAAGGCAGAATCTTGCCTTCAACCTTCCTTCTTGACATTGAAACAACAAAAGAAAAATTTTTGAATAAAAAGAACAAAAAACCATGGAAAATGTCGCATTTTTTTCTTTTTCGTAGCGGAAAAATTAAAAATTTGCTGAAAACTTCCAGAAAAAAGTTTTTTTTTCAGATTTTTAATTTATTTTTTCTTTGAAATATTCAAAAAAAGTGCTTTTTTCTCTTTTTTTTTTTTTGACAAAAACGACTACAAAATGTAATAAAAAATCTGAAAAAAATTTTCCAAAACTGATTTTCTTTGTAGTTTTCTCTTTCTTTCTTCCTTTTTTTCAAATAACGAGAAGCCGAAGAAAAAAAAATAATTTTTCCATGGTTTTTTCTCATTAAAAATTACTTTTTTTATTTGAAACTCTTTAAAAATGAAAAAAAAACCCTTAAAAAGAGTCAAAACTCATGAAAATTGAGAAAAAAGTAACGGAAGGGCAACCAAAAAAAAAAAGAAGAAAATTTTAGTTTTTTCTTTCATTTTTTTCTATGAAAAAACCCTCAAAAAATCTTCGAAAAATGGTTTTTTCTCAATAAAAAATCCCTTTCTTTTTGAGAAAAAAAAAGAAGGAAAAACTCATGAAAAGCCCCAAAAACTCGTGAAATTTAAAAAAAAACCGTAAAAATTAAAAAAAAATCATGAAAAATTGGGGGATAAAAATACAAAAAAGCCTTGAAATTACAAAAAACTCGGGAAAAATAAGAAAAATCAAGAAAAGTCGGAAAAAAAAAACGAAAAAAACCCCTAAGAGAAGTAAAAATTCGTAAAAATAAAAAAAAACAAAGAAAACCCGTTAAAAATTAAGAAAAATTATGAAAATTGGGGGGAAAAAATACAAAAAACCCTTGAAATTACAAAAAACTCGGGAAAATTAAGAAAAATCGAAGAAAAAATACGAAAAAAACCCTTAAAAATAACCAAAAACCCCCATTTTTCTCGTTAAAAACCCCTTTCTTTTCACAAAAAAAAATTCCAAAAATACTTTTTTTTTCCTTTTCAAATAAAAAAACCACAAAAACCAACACATTTTCAAAAAAAAAAAAAAAATGCAAAATCATCTAAAAAGTCTTATTTTATTATTTGAGAATTGACTGGCGGGGGAGACGGGGGAACGGCGGGGGGGGGGGGCGTCTACATATAAAAGAAGAGTATTTTGAATGGTTTGGTGACAAAGTCTACTTTTTGGGTGTTGTTTACCCAAACAAATATAAATACGACGTGTCCAAGGAGACAACAACTCAAAACTGAGAGACATAGAGAAACAGAGAAGCAGAGAGAGAGAGAGAGAGAGAGAGCAGACAAAAAAGACGGGGACGACAGATTGGTCGGGGGTGGGGGAGGGGGGTGTCTTGGTGCGCGCTTATCAATCATTTTCAAAAAAGAGCGCCCCGATGTCTGCCTGGCATTTGGCATCGGATTTCAGTCCGACGAGGGGGGGAGGGAATTCCAGAGGAGTTGTCATGGTTTTTCCCTCTCCACCCGCCTCCGAGCTCTTCAGAAGGCGAAACGAAGATTCGAAGCCAATTTTCAATGAAAAATTTTCAAAGCACAACTTTATTTTTGATCTGTCTCTCAACCAGCAGAAAACCGTAAGAATATTTACAACATTTTTCAAGAATACAAGGGAGAAGAAGCCTACAATGGTAGGCAATTACACACAAAAAGTTGAGGTTTGACCTGTTGAGCACAAAAAACAACGAAAAAACAAAACGAAAAAAAAACAAAAAAAAAAATGGTAACAAATTGAATTTCCTGTGTCGTTTTCCCTGATTCTGACGCTAGGAGAATAATTAAAAATCAATTAAATTTACAATTTTAAGGCGACAAAAATATTTTTAGATCAATGAGCCCAGCCGCATGCTCTTTTAACAGCTTCCTTCCATTTTTTCAGCTCATCGTCTCGCCATTTATCATCCTTGATTGGTGTGTATCGAACGGCCTGAAATTTTGGAGGATTTTTTTCGAAGAAGAAGAAGAATCAAGAATCCAACCTCGCTGGACTGCGACAAAAACTCGTCCAGACTGATTTGTTGGGCTCCGATGCCGCCGGCCACTGCCGCTCCCCATCCGGAAATTTCGGTGATCTTCGGCGTCACAATGTTTCGGCCGAGAATGTCGGCCTGAATCTCGTTGAACAGCGTGTTGGCAATCATTCCGCCGTCGACTTTCAGCGTCGTGATTCTCGTGGTTCCGTTCAGATCGTGCTCGACGGCGTCGAGCATTTCGGCACTTTGAAAGGCGACGGCTCGAAGTGCGGCCAGGCAAATGTGCTCGCGTTGTGTGACTTGTGTCAGGCCGAGAATTGTTCCGCGTGCCGTCGAATCCCAGTAGGGTGTGTAGAGGCCGGTGAACGATGGCACGAACACAACTCCGCTCGTGTCGCTCACTTTTCGACACAGCGGCTCCATTTCTTTGGCGTCGGAAATGAACTGGAAGTTGTCACGCAAAAATCGAATCACATTTCCACCGATCGATCCGGATCCTTCAAGTGCATAAACAACTGGTGAATCAGCGCCAAACTGGAAAACAAAAATCGATAAAAAATCAATCAATGGGGAAAACAACCATACTTGGAATCCTACAGTAGTCAATAAACCATTTTTTGAAATCAATGGGCGTGTCCCGATATTGCAAAGCATAAATGTTCCAGTACCATACGTGTTTTTGGTTTGTCCCGCATTGAGACACTGATGCCCAACCATTGCCGACTGTTGATCGCCGAGGCATCCGGAAATCGGGACGCCTTCAAGCGGCGTCACCTTGAAATAGCCGTACACCTCGGCCGACGAGCGAATCTCGGGCAGAATTTCGATGGGCAACGAGAAGAAGTCGCACAACTGTGTCGACCATTTTCGCTTGTGCAAGTCGAGCAGCAACGTTCGTGAAGCGTTCGAGACGTCGGTGACGTAGGCGCCAGTCAACTTCCATATCAGCCACGTGTCGACAGTGCCGAACATGAGGCGACCGTTCTCGTGCGCCGCTTCCACCTCCTTCACATTCTCGAACAGCCATTTCAGCTTGAGAGCGCTAAAGTATGGATGAATTGGTAGACCAGTTTTTTGCTTGAATTCGTCTTGAGATCTGAAAATTTGAAAAAAAAAATGTTTCTTCTGAGCAAAGATCAAATCCAACTTGGATGGAGTCCGATCAATCGCCTTCTCAGCCAAGTCACTGGTTCGCGTATCCAGCCAAACAATCGCGTTATAAAGTGGCTCGCCAGTGATTTTATCCCAAACAATGCTCGTCTCCCTTTGATTGGCAACACCAACCGATTTGATCTCATCGGCGCCGATACCAAGCAACTCGAGTTTGTCGATCGCCTTCTGAATGCACTCGACGACAGTGTTGTAGATCTCCATCGGATCCATCTCGACCCAACCAGCTTCGGGAAACAATTGACGGACTTCAATCTGAAACCACACAAAATCGATACGGTTTTTTTTTGTCTCCAGTTTGTCGATCCGAAACCAAACCTGATGACTTGTCACCAGCTCACCGGTATCCGCTTCAAAAACCAGAAAGCGGCTTGATGATGTTCCTTGATCAATTGCAGCCAAGAGAACCATTTTTCAATGAGTTTTAGGCTGAAAATTGAAAATTTTTAAATAAAATGACCGAAAAATTCCCAAAAATCTATGAAAAATCGGGTTTTTCAACCCAAACATTTTTGGAAAAACAAGAGAAACGCGGGCAAAATCGCGGTCAAAGATAAAAAACGAATTATTAAAAGAGATATTTTGATTTTCATTTAATTCTTATCATTTTTATCAAATAATCATTTCTACAGTATCCTTTTGATAAAAAGAAATTTTCACAAAAAAAAAAAAAAAAAAAAAAAAATTGGACAAAAAAGTGTCAGCCGACTAAAAATTCTGAAGCCATCATCAGCAATATATAAACGTTTTTATGATCAAACTGGGCGTGGCTTCAAGACACCCACCCCGACCCGATATTGTTCCAATCAGTTGTTAACAATGACCATGTGATTTGGAGAGAAATCAAACGTGGTGGTGACAACCCCTCTTTTCCCTTTTTTTCTCTAAATCTCTGCTCTCTCTCTCTCTCTGTGTCTCTGTCAATTGTGTGTGTGTGCTGCCTATCAATGAACATGTCAAAGAACAAAAATGTAACGAAAATATTATTGAAACGTATTGGGCGTGGAATTTTTAAAAATCGAATCGAAAACGCTCAGCTGAGCTGAGGCTTCCTTCGACATCGCACTTTGAATTGAGAACAGTTGTGTGCATCATCGAAATCCGATGGATGTAAAAACGACACGACAGGCTTCTATCATCATCATCCATAACAAAAAGCTTCTTACCCGACATGACGTCACCTTTATTTTTTTTTTTCTTGTGGCGTCAGGTTTTTAGTACAATTCAATAGAAGAAGTGGAGAAAAAAAATCATATTTCAACACAAAGAAAAACTGTCAGCATCATCACAAATTTCTAGAATTCTCTCAATAAACTGGATGGGAGGGGAAGGATCACGTTGTTTTAAAGCGAAATATTTTGTCAATTATTGATTGATTGATCGATCGATTGATTAAACACAATTTCTTATGGTTTTTTTTTGTTTCTCCCCCAATCAATCAATAATTGATCGCAGTGAAGAGAATTTTATTCATATTTTTAACAAAAAAAAAAAAAAAAAAAAAAAAATTGAATGCCTTGCGTACTTGTGCACCCAGTGATAAGAAATGCGTGTTGTGTTCAAAGACTGATCGTTTTTTTTTTTTTTTTTTACACTCACTGATCCTTTGTTGAACTGAGAGCATTTCTGGGGTTCATCACAGCAGCAGCAGCAGCATCAGCAAAACAAAAAACGTGGGAGGAAAAATTGAGAATGCAGCCCGCTGGCTGAGGCCTGGCGATAACAAAACAATTTAAAAAAAGTCTGAAAATATCGGAAAATTCAGCGAGTAGATGAGACTTCTTTTTTTTGTGTTGCTGAAAATCGATGTGAATTTCAGACAAATTTTCAGAGACCAAAAAAAAATCAATAATTTACTCTCACAAAAATATTGTTTTTCTCTATTGAAGACCAGAACTTTCTTTTTTCTCTTTTCTTTTCTTTTCTTTTATTGGATTATCAGATGTGACGTCATCGACTACAGTTTAGTCATTTTTGAGAGCAACAAAAATATTGTGGAAAGATCTCGATGTGTAGTTTCTCTCTCTCTCTCTCTCTCTCTCTCTCTCTCTCTCTCTCTCTTTCTCTTTTCTCTCATCAAAATTGCGATTTCGTAGCTTTTGACTTCTCTGTTTCTCTATCTGTTCTATACTATTTCACTCTCTCTCTCTCTCTATCTTTTCTATACTATTTCACTCTCTCTCTCTCTCTTTCTCTCTCTTGTCTCTCTCTTTGAAATTGCTATTTCGTAACTTTTGATTTCTCTACATCTCTATCTTTTCTATACTATTTCACTCTCTCTCTCTCTCTTTCTCTCTCTTGTCTCTCTCTTTGAAATTGCTATTTCGTAACTTTTGATTTCTCTACATCTCTATCTTTTCTATACTATTTCACTCTCTCTCTCTCTCTTTCTCTCTCTTGTCTCTCTCTTTGAAATTGCTATTTCGTAACTTTTGATTTCTCTACATCTCTATCTTTTCTATACTATTTCTCTCTCTCTCTCTCTCTCTGTCTCTCTTTCTCTCTCTGTCACTCTTTCTCTCTCTTTCTCTCTTTCTCTCTCTTTCTCTCTCTGTTAATTTTTCTCCAAACTCATATCGAAATAAAATGAAAAAGCTGATAAAGCAAAATGAGGGCGACAAGGAAAAACATTGAAAATTTTAAATTTAAAAAAAAAAAGCCAATAAAAAGGTTTCTGAAAATTTCAGAAGAAAAAAAACCTTTAAATAGAATTTTATTATCACTTAAAATTTTCTTTTTTGTTATCATTGTAAAGGGAAAAAAAAAAGTTTTTTGGTCGCCTAATTTTCAAATTCTTTAAAATAATAAAAAATGCACTTTTTTTGACAGTTCAGAAGATAAAATTGCGATTTTTATTTTGAAAAGGGCATTATCGATTTTTTTTCCCGTCTCTCATCGATCAGAAAACGAAAAAAACTTGAAAAACATCAATTTTTCAATGGATTTTCATCAAACAGCTGACTTTTCTTTCGATAAAAAAAGACGACAAAAATAATTTTTAAAAATTTGAAAAATGTGCGACGTTTTCGTGATTAAAAGAAAAAAAAATCGTCGTCGCAACTTTTTTTCCCCGCCAAACAATTTTCAATCATTTCCAACAATTGAAGGGGGGATGTCTTCAATTAAAGACAAAAATGAGCAAAACTCGAAAATTGTGAGCCAGTCGAATGATAAAGAAAATGAGGAGCAAAAATCTGAAGTTTCCCTTGATCCGATCAATATTGATCCAGAAGTTTGTTTTCCACTTTTCTTTTTTCGGCAAAAATTTCGATTGTCTAAGATTTTTTTGAGGAAGCCAAGTTTGCGCATTCTGGCGGCAAATCCGAACATATGATTGTGAACTTCACACCGAAACGGATGGCGATCAAAGCCCGGTGCGGCAGCGCCTATTATCGAATTGAGCCGACGCATACGATCGTTGAGCCGAACAAATGTCGACAAATGAATATCATTCGATTAACAGGTAAACGCTCGAACAAAAAATGTGAACCGCGACGCGACACGCGACGCGACACGCGACGCGACACGACACGACGTTTTTTTTTTTTGTTCCGCAGGACCAATCGGAACGGATAAGGTGATTGTTCAATACGTCGAGTGCGGCGACAAAATCGACGCCAAAGCGGCGTTCAAGAATGCAGAAGCTGAAGGGAAAAAAATTGCGAGCATCAAAATTAAATTAATTGTTGGTTTTTTTGTTTTGTCCCTCTCTCTCTCTCTCTCTCTCTCTCTCTCTCGGATGTCCCCGCGACGTTTCATTTTTTGAGGCTGCTGCCAACGGTGGACGAAAACTGTCAAGAGAAGTGGTTGAAGAGTAATTTTGAAAAGAAACAAACAAATTTTTTTATTTAAATTTCCCGCTCATTTAAAAACAAAATTAATTTTAAAAAAAAATATATTAAAAACCGTTGAATTATTATTATTTGATCCACCCCCGCCACACGCCCCCGCCCAGTCAATTTAAACCATGTGCGGATCTTCGTCGTCGTCCTCCTCCTCCTCCCCGCCATGATCGATGTGATGATTTGTGATGACGTAGGAATCGGTCGGAATTGATGACTTTGAATCTCCGATATCGGATGACATTAAACGTCGTGCGATTGCGATGGCGACAGCGTCGAATTCGGTGCCAACTTGACGAGACGAATCGCTGGAATTTGTTTTTCGCTTTTTTTTTCTTTAATTTTCAGCTTTTTCTTTTCTTTTCTTTTTAAAATGAGAAAAGTTTTGTGGGAAGTTGTGGAAATTGTGATGTTAGTGGAAAAGAAGTTATTTTTTCTTAAAAATAAAAAAAGGAAAAAAGGAGGAGAAGAAGTGGAAAATTGTTCACATTTTTTTCATTTCTCTATGTCTCTCTTCTCTCTC
The DNA here is from genome assembly GCA_963572285.1 of Caenorhabditis drosophilae. Taxonomy (NCBI): domain Eukaryota; kingdom Metazoa; phylum Nematoda; class Chromadorea; order Rhabditida; family Rhabditidae; genus Caenorhabditis; species Caenorhabditis drosophilae. The sequence continues at coordinate 3,756,409 of OY751560.1, read as the reverse complement.
TCTCTCTCTCTCTTTTTCTCTATGTCTACATCTCCATTCTTTTTTCTCGGTCTCTTATGTTTTCTGTATTTTTCTCTATCACTCTCTATGTATGTCTCTCTCTCTCTTTCTCTATCGTTTTTACTTTGTGTGTGTGTCTCCCTCTCTCTATTTTTCTCTCTCTCTCTTTCCCTTCTTATTTTCTATTTTTCTCTCTCTCTCTCTCTCTCTCTCTTAACAATTTGTTTTAAAAGATGCGAAAAATGGTAAAAAAAGGAAAAAAATCAAAGAATGTGTGGGAAAATGCACATGCACAAATGTTGTGATTATCGATTGATCGATTGATCGATTGATCGATTGATTTTATAAATTGTTTTGATTAAAATTACGTTCGGGTTCTTCCATTGTTAGGAGTAGGAAAATTAGAGGATCCGAGTAGTGATAAAGCGTTCATTATCACCAACGGATTCGAATGTCTGCAATCATCAATTTTTCAATGACAATTTTTTTTGGCCGCAAATTTTATCAAAAGTTTTTCTTGATGAAGCTTGGAATTTTATTTTTTTTTAAATAAAAAAAAAATAAAAAAAATGTCACTTACAAACTTGTCGTTACTGTAACATATTCTTGTTTATGATGGGACGGATTGGAGCAAGAAATTAATTGTTTGATACAATCTCGAATTTCCTGCAAAAAATATCAAAATGTGAAAAATATTTTTTTTTCTTTTTTGCTCTTATCATTTTGGCATCAACAAAAACTTTTTGAGAACAAAATGACAGAAATTGGTGAATTCACAATGAATTGTATTCCTACATTTTCAATGGAGCATAATTGCTCTCATGAAAAAATTAATCCTATATGTACATATTTTCAATGGAGCACGATTGCTCTGTGAGTCGTTTTATTCCTAAATTTTCATTAGAGCGCGATTGCTTCATGTGGAGTTATTCTCCAAAATTTTCAATAGAGTGCGATTGCTTCATGAAAAAAATTGTTCCAAACTTTTCATTAGAGCGCGTTTGTCTCATGAAAAATTGTATTCCTAAATTTCCAATAGAGTGCGATTGCTGCATGTGGAATTTGATTTCAAAATTTTTAATAGAGCGCAATTTCCCCGTGAGAAGTTGTATTTCTTTATCTTCATTAGAGCGCGATTGCTTCGTGAAAAAAATTGTTCCAAAATTTGTATTAGAGCGCGATTGCTTCATGTGGAGTTTTTTTCCTAAATTTTCAATAGAGCGCGTTTGTCTCATGAGAAGTTGTATTCATAAATTTTCATTGGAGCGCGATTGCTTCATGTGGAATTTGATATCAAAATGTTCAATGGAGCGCATTTGCCTCATGAAAAATATTGTTCCAAACTTTTTATTAGAGCGCGATTGCTTCATGTGGAGTTATTCTCCAAAATTTTCAATAGAGCGCAATTACAGCAAGTGTTAAAAGAATGTTGTTGGCCAAAAAAAAAGAAAGAAGAAAGCTGAAAAATAATAACCTGGTTGCATAAATAGTAAACAAATAATCGTGTCGCACATACAAAAATATAAAGAACCGATGTGACATCGGTACATGTTTCATAAATCTGAAAAAAAAATCAGCTTCTCCTCCCTTTTTTGGGACAGGATTACTGTATAAAGCGTATTTTGGGTTGAAGTGAATGAAATGTATTCCCACAAAGTGATGATGACATTCAAAACATTGGCAATCAAATAAGAACAAACGACAAAAACCATCAAAAGTGTTGCCGAGCGAATTTTGGTCTGAAAAAACGCGGGGTTTTTTTCTCGCCCCACCGAGGCTGCTTGATCCTACCTTATGATCGCTGGAAAGAAATCGAAACATTTGAGCTGATCTTTGTTGCGTGCGGAGTGTCGTAACAATTTTATAATTGAGACAAGCCAGTAGGACGAATGGAACCAGAACAGTCATGATATTTCTGGAATTTTGACGGCATTTTTTGGAGAAAAAAAAATAAAAAATAAAAATTGTTTGGTTTCACCTCACATAAAATCGATAAACGTGTCCATACCAAAAAGTGTTAACAATTGGCGCCAAATCGAGAAAATATTCATTGATGGTTCCAACGCATTTCTCCTCGTATTTAATCTGAAAATTGATGCACCGAACTTTGTGTCGCTCCGCCTCCACCTCTCCTCAACTCACATCAACTTCGAACACAATCGGCGCCCGCAACAACAGCGCCCACACAAACATGAGAAACGCCAAGAGTCCGCGAAATTTTCGAAACGTTCCCAAACATCTCGATCGTTGTGTGATCAGGTAACGTTCGACGGTCGCCAGTATGATCAGATAGCACGAGAATGTCATTGATGTCTGGAAAAATCACGTTTTTGTGGATTTTTGCCTGACAATTTTTTCTCAAAACTTGACACAAAGCCAGTAAAGGACCAACATAAAACATGTAGATTTTTGTGAGCCAATAAAACTGAAAATAATTTCAGATTTTTTATCCAAAAATCCCTTCTTTTACTTGTAATCGATCTTTAATTATATCCATGGCTATCACAGGACCATAATTTAACGATAAAAAACAATCTGAAATCGCTAAAAGAGCAAGAAAAAAGAAATGAGCATGTTTGGAGGTGAGAAGAACCTTGAAATCGGGGGTTTTTTTTTTTGGAAATTTCAGACAAATTTCAGCCAACTTTTGCAATTATAATATTTGTAACAATTGAAACAATCGATAATGATGTTCCCAGAATAGCAACTAAATACCATCGACGATCGAGACTTTCTGGCACTGAACAAATCTCGTCGGATTCGATTGATCCGTCATTGATCATCAGAAAGGTTTCGTTCATTTTTTTTCGGCGAAACTGCAAAAAAAGAAAAATTTTTTTCTCTTTTTCTTTACTTCAAAGCAAAAATTAGTTAATGAATAAATGGGAAGAAAGGGCAGCGGAAAGGAAAAAAAAAAGAAGGAAAAAGTTGGTTTTTTGAAAAAAAAATTTTTTTTTTTTTGAACTTTTCCATGTTTGGAAACATCAAACATCAATTGGATAACAAAAATGGCGAAGAAGTTCGCAGAAAATGAACAAATTTGCCGTCCTCTTCTTTTCATCAGATCGGGCGGATTTTTTTTTTGCACCTAAATCCAATATTTCTTCAATGAAAAGGAGAAGAAAAAATGTGCGGTGGAGCATCGTTGCTCATTTTAAGAGACAATTTTGAAATTCCTGGAAGAAAAAGAAGAAATGTAATGTGCGGTGGAGCATCGTTGCTCATTTTAAGGAAGAAATTCCGAAATTCATGGAAGAAGAAAAAGAAAATGAAGAAATGTGCGGTGGAGCATCGTTGTTCATTTTAAGAAAAAAATTCCGAAATTCATGGAAGAAGAAAAAGAAAAGGAAGAAATGTGCGGCGGAGCATCGTTGCTCATTTTAAGGAAAAAATTTCGAAATTCATGGAAGAAGAAAAAGAAAAGAAAAAAAAGTGCGGTGGAGCATCATTGCTCCTTCTAAGACGTTGTTTTAGACGATTTCCAGACGTAGAAAATTCAGCAAAGAAAAAAAAAGATTTTTATTGAAAGAAAAAAGGAAAAAAAAATGAAAAGAAGAGGATTACGGTAGACACGTCTGATATCCGGTCGATGATGAGGATGTTGATGAATCATTTTTGTTTATTATTGAAACCCCCCGCCCTCTCTCTCTCTCTCCCTCTCTCTCTCTCTCTGACACAAAAGACCGGACGTGTGGCGATTTTTATTTTATTTTCTCCCTAATTAATTAGAATCATCACTTTTTCAGCAAGAATAGCCTTCTTTAATTGATCATAAGAATATTCAAACCCCCCCCCCCTCCTCCTTCTCCCTCTCCATTCATCCTTCAAATAATTATTTTTGGATAAAAGAAGGAAGAAGATCAAACTTCAACCCGAAACCTCCCCCCTCCCCCCCTTCCAAAAAAATGACTTCAGCGTATTTCAAACAGAAAAAAATGAAAAAAAATGAGGAAGTCGCACTTCCCCCAGCCGACGCAAGAAAGAAGCAAAGAAAAATAATTTAATAAAACATTTTACTTGATGAAGACCACAAAAAAGAAAAAAAAGAAGGAGGAGAGAGTGAGAAAGAGGAGGAGCTGGAGGAGGTGGAGAAGCTGGAGGAGGTCATAATGATGATGATGATGTTGAAATGAAAAGCTGAAAAGCTGAAAAGTTGTGAGATGTGTAGAATATTTATGATGTAACTCTTTCATGAATCAACCCCATTTGCTTCTAGTGGAAAATTGAGTTGGAAGAGGTGGTGGAGAATTAGAGAAAAAATAGGGGAACAAAGAGGAAAAAATAGTGGAGAATTAGAAAAAACAAGGGGAATAAAGAAGAAAAAAAAGGTAGAGAGTTAAAGAAAAAAATTTAAAAAAAAAGAAAAGAAAAAAAGGTGGAGAATTAAAGAAAAAATAAAACAAAGAAAGACGAGAAAAAAACGTGGAGAAGTAGAGAAAAAAAAGACAAAGAAAGAAAAGAAAAACGGTGAAGAATTAGAGAAAAAAAAGACAAACAAAGACGAGAAAAAAACGTGGAGAATCAGAGAAAAAACAGGGGGAATAAAGAAGAAAAAAGGTGGAGAATTAGAGAAAAAAAACAAAGAAAAAAGGTGGAGAATTAGAGAAAAAAAACAAAGAAAAAAGGTGGAGAATTAGAGAAAAAATAGGTGGGAAAAAAGAAAAAAAAGTAGAGAGTTAGAGAAAAATAAAGAAAAGAAAGAAAAAAAGGTAGAGAATTAGAGAAAAATTAAAAAAAACAGGCAAAGAAAAAAAAGAAGGCAAAAGCATAACTGAAATTGTTATTTTATCTGTTGTAATTGAATTTCCCCTCGCCCCTCCCCCCCCCCCGCCCTTCTTATTTTCAGACTGGTGTAATTGTTTGAGTTTTGTTGTGCTCCAAATAAACCAAAAAAAAAAAAAATCATTGATTTTTCAGAGAGTTTTTTTCAGCAATAAAAGACACACAAAAAAAAAAAATAAAGGCGGAAGACGAAGATGAAGAAGAAAAAGTGAAAAATCACATTTTTTTTATTTGATTTCGGAAGGCGAAGGAGGATCACTTAACACTTTCGGTGCTGGATTCTTAAGTGATATATTTTTATTGATCCTCATTTTTCAATGACCAATTTCCAGAAAATCCATTAAAAATTCGACAATTTTTGGCAGAGAGAGACAGAGAAAAACTACTCTCTCTCTCTCTCTCTCTCTCTGTCTCTCTCTCTCTGTCTCCCTCTTTGTCTCGACGACAGCCTTAATTCGATAAAGGGAAAATGAGATGAAGAAGCATAAAATGGAAGAATTAAGAAGAAGAAGAAGCCTCGTCTTCAACAATTGATCCACACACCCAAACAAAATTTTATTCCATTCAGAATTTTTTTTTCCTTCTTCTTCTTCTTCTTTTTTTGAAGACAGGGAAAATTCCTGTAATTTTGGCACAAAAAATTGTGAGAAAAGTTGATTTTTTCTCAAGTTTCACCCACCACACTTGGGTTTTAATTAGAATGAAAGGTAATTCAATACAGGTAAATTATTATTTATTTTATAAATTAAAAAAAAATAATGGAGAAGCTGAATTTTTGACAAGTTTCTCTTTCTCTCTCTCTCTCTCTCTCCTAAGCCTCGAAAAAACCTCATTTTTGCGATTATTTAAATTTCGCTGCGTAGCAACCCTTTCTCTCTCTCGTAAACAAGGAAGGTGATAGGCAGTCAGAGAGTTATTTGTCACTAAAAAAAAAGTTGTATAAAACGAAGAAATTAGCAATGAAATGCAAAGAAAATGAAAAATCAGCTCAAATTCTCGAGAGAAAAAGCTGACAACAATTACAGATGAGGGGGGGGGGGGGGGGGAGGAGGAGGAGGCACGAAAAAAACCGTTAAAACCAGGTCAAAATAGACGTAATAATTGATGAGGCATTTGTGGAGCGTTCAATACAAAAATTTAAAATTCGCGCCAGCCTAGAAAAAAAACATTTTTTTTTCCTTTTCCGGGAAAATAAAAACAGAAAATGAGGATGAAATTGTTTTGAAAAACAATAAAAAGACAGAGAGAGAGAGAGAGAGAGAGAGAGAGAGAGAGAGAGAGAGAAACAGAGAAAATAGGGAAGGATGGTCGAACTTTTGCTGCCTTTGCACTCATCAATAATAATTTTCTTGTTTTTATTCGTCGGCTAATTTTATATTCAAACTATTTTTGACGGCGAATAAAAGGAAAAAATCCGAAGCTGAAAAATTTGACACCAAAAAAAGTCTCAAATTTTGAAGAAGAAGAAGAAGAAGAAGAAGAAGCTCCTCCCCCAAATTGCAGAGCAAATCGAAAATATTTTTTTTTTGCCGATGAGCCGGAATGGAAAGGAAAAGAACATTTTTTTTTGGAGAAGCTCAAAAATGTTTCATGCAAAATGAGCTGCTGAGCACACAACTTGCTCTTCGTTGGGTTTGCAAGGAGAAGAAGAAGAAGGAAAAATTGTGAGAATTCCTCATTTATTTTATTTGACACTACAAATTTGAAGAAAAAAAATAATTTTTTTTCCCCAATAAAAACGGAATTTTTTATTTTTTGCCCTTTTAAATGTGACAAATAAAATTAATTTTGACGTTTTTTTTCTTTTTGGTTATTAATCATTTCAATTTTTCAAAAGTGGTACGGTATGCACCTTTAAATTAATTTTGGCAGAAATTAATGCAAGATTTTTTTAATCAATCAAAAGTGGTACGGTATGCACCTTTGAATTAATTTTGGCTATTTTTGGCAGAAATTAATTCAAGATTTTTTTAATCAATCAAAAGTTGTACGGTGTTGTGCACCTTTAACTTTTTGTTTGGTTATTTTGGCAAAAACAAGTTTGAGAATTTTTTTAACTTGTCAAAAGTGGTACGGTATATGTCCCTTTAAATTAATTTATGCCTTTTTTTTGGCAGAAAAAAATTTACGATTTTTAAAAATTTTCAAAAGTGGTACGGTACTTATGTACATATGTATGCACCTTTAAATTAATATTTGGGAAGAAATGTGATTCGCACAAGTTTTTCTTTAAAAAAAAGGAGGAAGAAGCTAAAAAGAAAAAAAAATGAAAAATGAAAAGATTATGAGCGAAAAAAAAATGTTTTTTCTTTCCGCCAACTCTTTTTTTCCCTTATAATCTTTAAAAACTTTTTCTTTTCGAGCCAACAAAAAAAAGAAAGAGAAAAAAGCAGTGAAAAGCTGAAAAAAGGGTGTTTATTAGCACAGAAAATGTGCCAAATATAATAGGACGCAGCAGAAATCAGGAAGAAGCTTTTGAAGCAAAAATTTGAATTCTTCTTTTCTTTTTTTTTTGCGCGCGAAAAAACAAAAATCCTCTTTTCCTTTTCGTCATTTTTTATCGCTTTTTTTTCTCGTTCGTGCGTGACGAGACCAATAATTTCATGAAATCATTTGGTTTTTATATGAAAAATGAGGGGAGGGGGAAATATTTTTCAAATATGCAATTTTCGAAAAATCTGGAAAAAATAACCAAAAAGGGATCCTCTCTCTCTGTCTCTCTGTCTCTCTGTCTCTCTCTGTCTCTCTCTGTCGCTCTGTCTCTCTGTCTCTCTCTCTGTCTCTCTGTCTCTCTGTCTCTCTCTCTGTCTCTCTGTCTCTCTGTCTCTCTGTCTCTCTGTCTCTCTGTCTCTCTGTCTCTCTCTCTGTCTCTCTCTCTGTCTCTCTCTGTCTCTCTGTCTCTCTGTATCTTCATTCATGTTTCACAAATATCCAGATGAAGACAAAATAAATATTGAAAACTTGAGAATTTTATGATGAAGTGGCCCAGGAAAATGAAAGTTGAGGCAAAAAAAAATAGATTAATAGTTGCCGCCTTTTTTTTTTCATATTTTATCCCATTTCGTGTTCAATATCGCCATTTTTTTTATTAGAACCAATAAGAAAAATGTTGAAAAACTTGAGGAAAGATCGAGAGAGAGAGAGACAGAGACAGACAGACAGGTAAAGGGATAAAGAGATAATTAGAGAAACAGAGAGACAGAGAGAGAGAGAGGGAAAGGGTAAGAGGTGAGGAAGAAAAATTTGATAAAGAGAGAGAACAAAAGGTAAAATAAAAAAAGGGAGAGAAGAGAGAGAGAGAAAGGAATACCGAGATAATTAGAGAAACAGAGAGAAAGAGAAAAAGGGAGAAAAAAGGGTGAGAAAGAGAATTTCAAAAAAGAGAGGGAAAGAGAGAGAGAGAAAGAAACAGAGAGAGAGAGAGAGAGAGAGAGAGAAAGGAATACCGAGATAATTAGAGAAACAGAGAGAAAGAGAAAAAGGGAGGAAAAAGGGTGAGAAAGAGAATTTCAAAAAAGAGAGGGAAAGAGAGAGAGAGAAAGAAACAGAGAGAGAGAGAGAGAGAGAGAGAGAGAGAGAGAGAGAGAGAGAGAGAAAAAAAAAGCAGAAATAATTTTTAAAAAAATCGAATTTAATTAGTGAAATATTATCTTAATTATACAAAATTGAGAAGGAAAATAAAATGTGGTAATTTGTTGTTAATCAATCGAAAATTTGTTGGGTATTTTTGTTGAAAAAAACAAATGCATTTTTGATAACAACGAACCGACAATTTCTATTTTATTTTTATCCAGAAAAGACACAAAATTTTTGAGAAATAACTGGGGCTGAAAAAAAATTGGGGAGGGGGGCGATGAGGGGAAAAATTTGGGTGGGTAGAAAACAAAATGAGCCGCCACCACCACCACCGCCGTTCGCCGTCGCCGTCGCCGTCGCGCCGCCGCCGCGGCTTGGCTCAGCTCAGCTCGGCTCGGCTCAACTCAGCTCAGCTAAGCTGTAATATTTTCATATATGTATAAAGCGGCCAAAGGAAAGTATAAAAAATAATTATTTTTTTCTAATTTCAATATGTACGAAAAAATATTTACTCAGAGGCGAACTCTTAAATCAAATAAAAAAATATATTTTTTTTAAACTCGCGCCGAGCCACCGACGAGGAGTTTTTTTTCAACTTTTTGGCGGGTTTTTGAAAATAAAAAAAGGGGAGAAGCTTAAAAATTGTCGGGGGCTGGGGGGGGGGGGTTGGTGGAGAAATTGGAAAAAAAATTTTTTTGTAAACTTTTTGGCGGGTTTTCGAAAATTTTAAAAATTAAGAGAGAGGGAGGAGAAGGGGAAAAAAAGTTTTTTTTTTTAATTTTCAAATCAAAAAAATCAAAAATCAATAAAAATTGTGTTTGTAGCCGAAAAACCAAAACATGAAAGAATTTTATTCTATTTTGATGGCAAAAATTTGAAAATGAATTAGCCCCCCAAACGATCACCGCCTAGCGATTCATAAATTATTCAAGTTTTTTTTTCATCAAAAAAGAAAAAAAATGGACAAAAACTAACGAAAAATTGGTGACATTTTTTTCTCATTTTTCTCTCTCTCTCTCTCTCTCTCTCTCTCTCTGTCTCTGTCTCTCTCTCTCTCGCCATTTTTTTCAGTTTTCCTCCTCACGTCATTTTATTTTTTTTATTTTTTTGGTTCTTTTGCGCCGAACATTGATCGGGTCGGATCGGATCGATGAAGCATCCGAAAGGTTCGGAATGAAATTTCTTCACTTCTTTTTTCAGAAAAGCGTCGCTTCAATTCATGCTCGGCTGAATTGTGTTTTGAAGAAGAGAAAAATAAATAAAAGTTTATTTTTTTGAAAAAAAAAGAAAAGAAAAGAAGGGGGAAGGGTTGGATCAAGCTGCCAGCGGGAAGTGATTATCCATTTTTTTCCTCCAGGAAAAAACTAGGAAAAAATGAAAAATGGAGGGAGGCAGGTAAAAGAGAGAAAATAAAAATAAAAGAAACCCATATTGTGAGCCAAATTGCCTTTGGTAAACATTTTCAGACCAATCGAGAAGAACAAAAAAGAAAATTATCGAAGGAAAAGCATCATCAAGAAAGTCGTCGTCGCCGTCAAAATATTGAAGGTGCTCCTCCGATCTTTGGATTTGTTCACATTCATTTCGGCCCATTCTCGTTGTCGTTCACGAATCAAATCGTCTTCAGATCTGAAAGAAAACTTTGAAAGATGTGGCTCGGCGACGATGGTGCGTAGCAACACGAAAAAATTGAACAATTTTTCCATGAGGTTTTTCTCTTTCAGTTTGATGTGCAGGTGGAGGGGAGTACTGTAGACAATCGAATTACCTAACATCCTTCTGCACCTCTAATGAATCGTCTTCATCTAGAAAAACTGGCGGCAATTTTTTGCCGCCTCCACCTCGACTCGTCGCCAGTCGATTCTCCATTATTCCGGCGTTGTTCTGGGTGGTGTCGGTGGTTTGAAGTGAGTTGGTGCTCAATGATTTTTGCCTTTGAATTTCGTGCTCTTCAAGCATTCGTTGCTCCTCAAGCGAGTCTCGAACTCTGAAGAAAAGAAAAGAAGCGCGATTATTCGGGCTGAAAAAGTGTGTGGCGTCATCGATGTACCCGGTCATTTGAGCTTGTTGAAGAAGCGAATGATGATTGCAGCTGTTTGCTGAGCAAAGACAAAAGTTAACCATTCCACCTTCGCTGGTCGCGCAACCATCCTCGAGCTGGAAATAGAAAAACAAGTTGTAGTTCGACATCATCATCGGGCTGAAGCTCACTTTTTCGCCGGGCAGGAATTTGGTCGCGTCGACGTCGGACAAGCATTTCTTCTCGATTGCGAATGAACCTGCGAGACAAAATCAAAAAAAAAATGTTTTTTTTTTCTTTTTTTACTTGTTGAAATTTGCGTCTGCTTCGTGACACAGAATCTCGTCGTCAAATCACACATCTGTTCGGACATTGACGAACAATCGGCCGTCGGATCCGACATGTCGGCTTCGGCACACGTCACACACTTTAGACGAATTCTGCCGTCTGCTCCTCCACCTTGTCGATGATTATTCACCACTGGAACGATCGGTTGTGGAGTGTCGGTGGTCGTCGGTGGTGGCGATGGAACCGGCAATTCGGGTGCGGCCAACTCTGGCACAGTTCGCGATTCTGATGGAGCGATTGAATTGAAGATTTGCATCTGACAAAAAAAAACAATCTCTGATCCGATTTGATGTTGGCCTCCGAATAATTGGAATCCACTTGATGACAAGAAAAAATGTCACAGATCTTACATAATTCAGGTCAACTATCGGAGAGGCGGCGGCCACTTCATTTAGATCTTGACACGTGTTAAAATGAGGTTAAAAACGGGGATTCGAGTTTGGGTGTGGGGCGGGGGAGGAGTGTGGGAGGAGGAAGAAAAGAAGAGAAAAAACCTGTTGAGTCAGCGGTAATTGATTGCACAACAATGATGAACAAGCGCAATACTGAACTCGTCCACCATTCGATGAGCCGCAACCTTCATGCTGTGCACCGGCGCCGAACTCATTGATCAATTGATCAGGCAGAACGCACATTTTTTCCATGCCGAACATTCCTGCAAAGAAAAAAAAAACAAAGATCTGTGCGCGTTCTGACTTCTACCAACCATTTCCCAGTGAGATTTGTCGCGTGAAGCACATTGATTTCGATGATGGACAATCGACTTGAATTTGACGTTTGCATTCTTGACTTCCGTTGATTAATGAGCCGTCGCCACACTGGATGCATCTCATCTTGTCTGGAAAGGTTTTCAGCTCGCGCAAGAATCCTGAATGATTTTACCTGAGTTGTCGCCACGTCTTGGAACAACAATCGGATTGATAATATTCGTTCCACTTCCGACGAATGTTCCTTCACTTATTGATTTTTGTGGAAGATTCATGATCGGAACTTCGGTTTCTGAACACGAAAAAATCAACAAAAAGCTTCTTTTTTTTTTCCCGAATTGGATTTGAAACCTTTTGATGTGGATAAAGATCGGCTTGGTATCGAGCTGATTTCCGTTTCAATTCCTTGTGCTCTCGACGGCAATTGAGCTCGTCGAACTTCAGTGGATTCCGATGATTTTTGAGACTGAAACGACTTTTTTCTTTTCACGCTTCCAATGTGTGACAATCTCACCCGCAAATCATTGATCGGCACAATTGCTGGCGGATTCAGAATCGGCGCAGCAAACGAGGCCGCCGACGCTGACGTTGGAAGAGACTGAATTTTCAATGGAGCTTCGCCACCTCGAAACGATTCCCGTGCCGGTTTCGGTGAAGCTGGCGGTGATGAGCCGACGTCGCCAAATAATTCGGGATGCTTCTGAAAAAGGAGACGTGGCTGCAGCTGCTGCTATCGGAGGGGGGGGGGGGCGAATTTCAAGTTTCTGAACGCTTTTACCTCTTCAAAAGCCATAAATTGTTCGGCGATCGGATTTCGATTGCATAAATCGCTGCGACAAAGACAATAAGCAACCTGGAAGCAAAAAAACTTGAAAAACTGGAAAAAAAAACAACGCCGCCGCCGCCGCCGCACTTCTTCTCCGTTGATCTCCACCAAATCACACTCTTCATCCAATCGATATCCTTTCTCTGGAAATGTTCGATAATGATCCTGCTCGGATATGCATTCCTTCATTATTGTGAACGTGGCTGAAATTAAAAAAACACCCAATTTTCGAGAAGTCACAGTTCCGTCACTGCGTATTCACGTTGTTTCACTCTTCAAAAGCTTTTGAAACGGTTTAAGCCTTGTTGTAATTACATGTATGGCAGGATTTTGGTACAAATAAGCTGCTTGCAAATAGATATGTAGGTCATTCAGGGTATTGGTCACTCATTGAGGAATTAGAGAGACAGAGAGAAAGAGGCAGAGAGAGAGAGAGAGAGAGAGAGAGAGAGAGAGAGAGAAAATGAAAGTTTCATTTTCGAAAATAAAATTTTTGGTTTAATAGATGCAATAATACAATAAATACGCGTATATTGTATCGTTCAGAATCTTTTGTTGAAAAAGTGAATGCAAAAATCTTGTCGTCGGATAAAAATTTACAAAAGGAAACTCGAAAAATCTATTTTTAGATGTTTTTCATTCATCAAAAAAGGAATCCGGCAACTTTCCATTAACAATTATTTAAAAATTCAAATTCCCTCTCAATATTAGTGATACTGTAACAAGATTTCAACTGTGTTTGATTTTTTTTTTTAATAAAATCCAGAAAGGACCCATTAACAATGATTTAAAAATTCAAAATCTCTCCAAATGTTAAGTGTTACTGTAGCACAGTTTCAACTGTGTTGCTTCAGAAACTCACAATGTGTTTTCTTACAAACTGCATATCACAAAGAGTTGCTACTCAGCGGAAGGAAAACAATGAAATCAGAACCATTTTTTTTTCTTTCACTCTCCACAATTTCGAATTTGATTAAATCATTTTTAATTGTAAATAAATTGTTGAAATCGTCATTTGCGGAGTGTCGTTAAGAGTTGGTTTTTGATTGTGAAATGTGAAAAAGTGCGCAAACTGTTGTGACCATGACATGGTCGTTCCGCATTTTTGACTTTTATTCTTCTTTTTTTTTCTTTTCCCGCTGTTGAAATGATCAAAACTATAAAACAATAATTCGCTGCATTTTTTTAACACTTCACTTCTCTCTGTCTTCTCTCTCTCTCTCTCTCTCTCTCTCTCTCTCTCTCTCTCTCTCTCTCTCTCTCTCTCTCTCTCTCTCTCTCTCTCTCTCTCTCTCTCTCTATCTCTCTCTTTCTATCTCTCTCTCTCTTTCTATCTCTCTCTCTGTTTCCTTTTCCCCCGGCACTTACTATTCTTGGCGCGTTGCCTAGTTGTCCGACAATAAATTCGCTCATCAGCTGGAAATCGTGACTCATAAGTGACGCAGTCATACTGAAACTGCGACGTGCATTCGCCAAACTCATCAAGATTCGAATCGCCGCAAATGTAACATGTGACACAAAACGCTGAAATTTCAGACGGATTTTCAGCCAGCCGAACGCTTTTCCGACTCCACCACCCACTCACTCACCAACTGGAAATGTGAAGGCGAGCAGAATCAACGAGTTCCACAGCATTTCGAGAATTGCTTCTTCTTCTTCAGACGGGGGAGAAAAGTGTTGGAAAAAAGAATCTTTTTTGACTTTTTTTTCTTCTTACAGAACGATTTCTTTGGCTGAAAATCATAAAAATCAGAATTTCAGAAAAAAAAAAACAAAAAAAAAGAAGAGAAAAACAAGGGGCGACAGGGCGGCTGATGGTTAAAAAAACGAAGATGAGGATTCATCGAGTCAATTCTAGTTGTGTTCAGCGATCACCCTCTCACAACTGGTCAAAGAAGAGAGAGAGAGAGAGAGAGAGAGAAAGAGAAAAAGGATATACGGCTACTCATCGCATCGTCGAAATAACCACCAACACAGAGGCACTTTGAAACAGAACAATTTTTAAGAGAAAACCAAAACTGGATTTTTTCCTCGGCGATTGGTTGGCTGCTGATGTTGCTGATGCTGCTGATGCTGCTGTGTCTTCCACATGCGCCTGCGCGTGTTTCTCTTGAATTCCGATTTGAATTATTGTTGAGAGAAGTGAAGAGAAGAATTGAAAAACGTTTGAGAATGAGAAATCAAATGTTTTTCTTGACGAAAAAATATAGTGGGCGGGGCGAACAGATTTAAGATTTACAATTCTTCGTTAATACTTGTTGGTTTCGTCGACTCCCTCCTCCCCCCCCCCCCTCCCCTCTTTTTAATATGGGGGCGTGTCCGCCCCCCCCCCCCCTCCCCCTTATTAAATCGTTTGTCGAATTAAAATTAATTTGACTTCCGGTTGAGAGGAGAAAAACTATTTTTTTTTAATGAATCATTGATGAATTCTGATGAAACAAACAATGAAAAAAGCTGAAAATTTGAAAAATCTCCCAAAAAATGCTGGAATTTTGAAAAATCTCAAAAGAAAATTCTGAAATTTAAAAATTAAAAAAAAGGCTGAAAATTTGAAAAATCTCGAAAAAAAACGTGTGAAAATCTCAAAAATCTCCCGAAAAATGCTGAAAATTTAAAAATTAAAAAAAAAAGTCTGGAATTTTTAAAAAAATCTCCAAAAAAAAAAAAAGTCTGAAAATTTAAAAAAAAAATTCCCAACAATCGAAAAGACGCTAAAATACGACGACGAGGAAGAAAAATTCAAGTCAAGTTCATTTCAGAATTCATCAAAAAGGCGAAGAAGAAGAAGAAAAAGTGGTAAAATTGAAAATGGGAAAAAAGTCTTCAGGTAATTATTTGGTCTGAGTGATTGAAAAATATGGGAAAAATGGATCATAATTATGCTTTCAAGAATTTTCGCCTTCACTTTTCTTTTTTTTCCTTTCTTCGGCATAAGCGAAGAACATCATTGGCATTCGTTTCAAATCCAATCCAATCCGGATTTTTTATTCCATTTTTGACACTTTTCTAGGTTGATTTGTGTTTGTATCGTTTTAAAAAAAAATGGAGAAGGGGGGGGGGGGGGACGGGATTTGATGGTATTTAAATAATCGAAATAAATTGAGGAACATTTTATCGGGGCGCTGAGGTCATATATTAAAAGATGATCCTCATAGACTTTGATGATGACATCGGATGATGGAATAAAAACTTTTCCCTCTCTCTCCCTTCGGATTTTAGACATCAATTTGACAAATAAATCAGATTATTGAATTTTGAATTCAATTCGACGACATAATTTGTTTCTTTTTTTTTCTGTGGAAAAAATTGCAAGGGAAAATGACAAAACGTGCTCTAATGACAACAAAAAATCGGGTGTGGCGGCATGAAAAAATGGGCGGAGGCTCTGGCAGCATGGCACACTTTTTTTTGAAATTTATGCAACATGGTGAAAAAAGCTTTGAAAATGCATTTCGATAATTCTGGAAATATGAAAATGTTCCAATCGGCAAAGAAAACGCGCTCCAGTGCACAATAATTTTTGGTGACGAAAAAATCTCGTCGGAGAATTTTCGGTAACAACAAGTCGAGAAAATTTTCAAAAAAACATTTTTTCAAGTTTTTTGCAATTTGCGCACACAATTTTGTGGAAAGCCCAGGGCACAGTTTTTTTCTTTAAAAGTAAGCAAGTATTGTGAGAAGGGGAAAAATTTAAACTTTACCTTACTGCGCCAATTTTTTTTCAATTTTTAATTGGTTTTTAATTTAAACATTTTTCAATATATTTTTGTTTTTTTTTTAGTTTTTACGAGCTTTTTCAGGTTTTAAACAATTAAATATAAAAAAATAAAACATTTTTAGTTAAGATACGGTGTGCAATTTTTTAGCCAGTACGCAATTTGTCTGTAGTGTGTTTGCGGACAAATTTTTGTCATCACAATTATTCGAATTTACTTTGTAATTTGTATTCTTTCGATGAGTTTTTTTTTAAAGATTTTTTTAAAATTAGATAATTACATATTATAACTTTAGTTTTAAAAAAAATATTTAAAATTAAAAAAATATAAAATTATTTTTTTTAAGATTAAACAAAAATGGAACGTTTCTTGCGTCTTGGAGGTCTTGGTGCCGGATTAGGACAAGTTCGTTTTTTTTTTCATAATTTTTCTTTAAAAATATAATTCAATTTATTTTTTTAGTTCGGAGGTACTCCACAAGATTCGAATCAAGTTGATACATCAGAAACGGTGTTCATTTCTTCTTTGGCTTTGTTAAAGATGTTAAAACACGGAAGAGCCGGAGTTCCAATGGAGGTGATGTGAAGAAGTTGTTCACTATAATTTAACCAATCAGTATTTCAGGTTATGGGTTTAATGCTTGGCGAGTTTGTTGACGAATATACTGTCAATGTAATTGATGTTTTTGCTATGCCACAATCTGGAACTGTAAGAATTTATTCAAGAAATTAAAATTTGTTTCTCTTCTTTAAAATCTAGGGTGTTTCTGTTGAAGCAGTCGATCCAGTGTTCCAAGCGAAAATGTTAGATATGCTAAAACAAACTGGAAGACCAGAAATGGTTGTTGGATGGTCAACATTTTCCTCAATGAATATTGACCAATTTTTCAAAATTGCAGGTACCATTCCCATCCTGGATTTGGGTGTTGGTTGTCTGGTGTTGATATAAACACCCAACAATCATTTGAAGCTTTGTCTGATCGAGCCGTAGCTGTGGTTGTTGATCCAATTCAATCCGTCAAAGGAAAGGTAACAAATCGACAGTTTGTCCCACTTTTTTTAATGAATCTCTTGTTCTAAGTAAACTTTGTAGGTTGTGATCGATGCTTTTCGAACAATAAATCCACAAACAATGGCTTTAAATCAAGAACCAAGACAAACTACCAGTAATTTGGGACATTTGCAAAAACCAAGTATTCAAGCATTGATTCATGGTTTAAATCGTCATTATTATTCTATTCCAATTGCTTACCGTACGCATGATCTCGAACAAAAAGTAAGAATTGATCATTTTTCAAAAAATCGTTGCTTTTTGTTAAACAATGGCCACTTTATTGCAGATGTTGTTGAATTTGAACAAATTGTCTTGGATGGACGCCATCAACGTGGAAAATTACACAAGTTGCGGAGAAAAAAATAAGAATCATTTGAAGGCAATGCTGAAGCTGGCGAAAAATTACAAAAAAGCTTTGGAAGATGAGGAAAAAATGACGGATAAAGAATTGGCAATAAAGAATGTTGGAAAACAAGATCCAAAACGGCACATTGGAGAAGAAGTAAGCAAAATGTTGAATGATAATATTGTTCAAAATTTGGGTGGAATGTTGGCAACAACTTCATTCAAATAAAACAAATTTTTATCAATTTGAAATATTTTGTCATTTTGTTTCTTAAATCCTCATCCATTTTTTTTCAATGTTTCACAATTGCCCGGGTGAAATATTTTAATATGCAAACAAATTCCAACTTGATTTGATAATTTTAAACCCGATTGATTTTGCAAACCAATTTCTTCAATTTTATTATCATAATTTATTCATTTGTAAATGAAAAGTTGATCTTTAGGCAGTTTTTAAATTAAAAACAAACAAAAAATATAAAAAAGGAAAGGATGGAGGGGAGGGGGCAGCGGGAAATAATGTTTTGTGCAGAAAATGACAAATCGAATCAACCACAGTTTATTTAGTCATTTTTGTCCATTTTGCTAATAGCTGAGGTAGGAGCATCACGTTCAGATTGTTATTGTCAACAGATGGTGTGTAGTCATTAATGAGAAGATATGGAACCTGTAGCGAGTAAATCGTTTATTGATTTTTGTTGATAGTGGAAAGTTGACGAACCTCAACAATTGGATTCGGGCGAGTGCTCATTGTTTTGTGAGCGGCTTCACGTTGAAGTTGAATTCCACGTGGTCCATCATAACATTGTCTGAAGGAATTATTTTGAATTCGGACGTTTTCAGTTTTATTTGGAAAAAAAACCTAATTTGGCGATACTGGCTTCGAATGAAGACATTACACATTTGCATTGCCGGCTCGACACCAACTCTTTGAATGTTTCTTTCAAAGCAAACAATGAATGGAAGAGCTGATTTAACCTGCAGAAAAAGGTCTCACAACGAAGGAAAAGAGAAGGAATTAAAAAAGAAGTTGCTTAGATTTTTTAATGATCATTCAGATTTGTGAGCAGCAGAGAGTAAAAGGATTTGAAAAAAAAGAAGAAAAGAAACCTTTAAAATATCAATAACACAGGATTGTAATCGATTAGCGTCGCACTCCTTTTTCCCATGATTACACGAAAATGATCCGTCCTGAAGAAGAAGAAGAATCAAATTTGAGAAAAAATGTGGTGGATCCGGTCGCGTATCAAAGATACTTGACAGTTGTCAAAATGGTTGATTGGGAGCAAAACGAAAGAAAAAAGAAGAAGAAGAAATGATTTAAACTACTGACATGAAGGATTCGTGAGTTTCCCCATGGAATCAATTCGAGATTTAATTGACCTTCGAATTGATGATAGACGCTTCCAAGTTGATTGGCGATGAATCTGAACCGCGCTTTTGTCTGAAAGCCAACGCGAAGCGCACTTACTTTTGACAATACGGACACAAAGCCTCGTAAATCAATGTGATTTTGATTGGCGTTCGCCGATGACGAATCGAATCGCACTGTCGTTGAACACCACACTGTTGAGCTGACTGTGGACTGTCACACCTTCAAGAAAAAATGAATCCGGCAATGATGGATCAGAGTGTGAAGAAAAAGAAAGAAACCAAAGATCAGGCGGAATGTTACATGTATAATGAGATGGTTGATTAACCACTGATGGATGAGCAACCGATGGATATTGGGTGTGATAGGCTTTTATAGAATCTGAAGAAGAAGAAGATCAAGATTTTTGTAAAATTTAAAAAATAAATGCTCGGCTTTACTTGGGCTATGATAAGTTGTATAATGATATTTATTTGATGCTGGTGGTGGCTGAGTTGGCTGATAATGATTTTTCTGATGATAGCCTGGAGGATGCTGACGATTATAGGATTGCTGATGATGCTGCTGTTGTCGATATTGACCAAACGAAATCTTAAATCAACGCGAAGAAAAAAATTATTTTTTTTGATCCAGAGCCGGCCTTGCACTTTTATTGGATCCCGTATAAATCAAACAAAAAAAAATCTGCGCTTCCCTATGATCGATCAGCTGTGTGTTGATCCTCTCTCTCTCCGTCTCTGCTGCTGCATCAATCTGATATCGATGAGCATCAGAGGAGAATTTTTTCGTCGAATTGTGTAATAAAGAAAAAGTGGAGAAGACAAATGTCTTCTTGTTTGAGAGGAAAAGAAAAATAAAAAGAAGAAGCCGATGCGTCGTTTTTTTTTTTCGATCGCCATTATTCGTTTGGCGATTTATTCGGACGTTCTCTCCTCATCTCACGCGATTTCGTTTTAGCATTTCAATTTCCCTCCCAACTTGTCTCGTCCCGTCATTGCGTTGTGTCGTTTAAGGCGGGGAAAACGAGGAGGGGGGGGGGGGAGTTTTTTGCTTATTAAAATTGAGTTACCTGCAATGAAGTGAAGAAGGTGAGAATAAAAAATGAGAAGCTGATAATTGCCGACATGATTCAATTTGTGTTGCTTTGCATCCACAAGAATCGCGAGGAGGAGGAGACGGACGATGAAAAAGCTGCTGGGGTGGGGGGCAGAAGATAAAAACGAAAGAAAAAGTTCGATCGAGACAGAAGACACAACGGGAGGACCCAATCAAAATGGGCGGTTCTCTCTCTCTCTCTCTCTCTCTCTCTCTCTCTCTCTCTCTCTCTCTCGTGTATGTATGTGTCTCTATCTCTAGTGAATTAGAGAGAGAGAGAGAGAGAGAGAGAGAGAGAGAGAGAGAGAGAGAGAATTTGAGTGACAAGGGTCATTTTTCAAAAAAAAAAAAAAAAAAAAACATTTTTTCATTTTTTTTTAAAATTAAATTGTTGGTTTATTTCAAGATCTTTGACGAAAAGAGATCAATGCACAATTCGTCGAAATTTGAAACGGAAAATTGTCATTGTTTTCTTATTTTTCCATTTTTTTTTGTTTTTGGCTGAAAAACACTTGAAATTATATGTTCGACACACTTCATCTACAATTTCAGATCGACTCCTCTCGAATTATTTCGGCTTTTCCTTCCTAATTAAGCGGCCAAGAAAAAAAAACATGAAAAATCAATATTTTTTTATTCATTTCCGCTTCTCTCTCTCTCTCTCTCTCTCTCTCTCTCTCTCTCTCTCTCTCTCTTTATCTCTCTCTCTCTCTCTCTCTCTCTCTCTCTTTTCTTTTCACCACCACCCCCCACCTTTGACCGAAGGACAAGAAAGAAAAAACGGAAGTGAAAAGTGTTTCATGATTCATGAGAAAATTGTCTGAAAATCTGGAAAAAAACAACATTTTTTTGTGTTTCTTTTATTTTTCAGGATATTTTTTTCCCGAAATATTTTCAGCAATGAACTTCACGGCAGCTTCATCTTCTTCCAGCTCGTCTGAAGCGCAATCATGGGAAATTCGAAATTCCCCGCCCCCGCCAAATAATTGTGACGTCATCATATTGAAGAAGAGCAAAATTTTATATTTAAAATGTTCGGTGACATCAAGAAACCGCCGCAGAGCAGCGAAAAAAAAGGAGGGGCGGAGTGGAGAGAAAATTCTGATAAAAACAAAATTTTTTGGCTAATTTTTGGCCATTTTTCTTCATTTTTTTTTATTTTTTCTAAATTTATTTCAAATAAATTTTTTTGTTCTCACCTCAAACTTGGGTAATTAAACTTTTATTTAAAAATCGCAATAAAAAAAAAGTAAATACAAAAAGAAATAACGGCGGCTACCGTACAACAATTTGCGCGTGAATTATAATGTATGCGTGTGTGTGTCATTGCGTACACGCTCAGCTCGGTCATCATACAGTAGTAGACCACAACACGCTGCGACAACATAAATGAATAAGAAAAAGTGTGGAAAAAGCAACAAAAATTAGTTGGCATTGAATTTCAATGGAAATCAACATTCCCCCTCCCCCCCCCCCCCCTCCCCCCCCGCCGCCCTTCGCATTTCAAAAGAAAGAAGAACACATTTTTCCTTATTTTTTCCCCATTTCCGCGTTTTTATTGACAGAAACGACAATTCCTCTTTCGATTACTCATCAATTTTAATTTGAAATCTTCACCCCCCCCCTCCCTTTCGCCCCGGGTTTTTTAATTGCTCGTCCTCCGCCTTCAACAAATGACAGCTGAAACGTTGATGATTAAAGGCGCATCATCAGCGGGGCGGCAAATTTCAAAATGTTTTGGTCTTGTCACGAATTTTGTTTCAAAATTTATATTTTAACTCGTTTTTCTTTTTGCGTCTCTGGGAAACGAATAACGCTTTTTTGAGAGGCTAAAATACGAAGAAATGATTTGTCCTCCCCCGCCCCGTATTTCCCCCCCCCCCCCCCGGCTTACTTCTGATTAATAATCCATTCTTCTGCTGTCTTCTATTGAATTCTGTTTTTTTTCTTTCCTTTTTTTTTCTCAAAAATTGTTGCAATGAATTAGTGGAAAATGTGCTGCGGCATTGAAGCTCAGTTGAAAACGGGGGGGGGGGGGGGGGGTGGGGGGGGGGGGGGAGGGGGGAGGTAAGAAAAATTTTCGACAAAAAAAAAACGTATTTTTTCTTAATTTTTGCAGAAAATTCAAATTATAGGTTACAATTTTCTGAAATCTTCATCTTAAATGTCAGCAAAAACGGCAACGGCAGTGGCAGTGGCAGTGGGCAGTGGCAGCCGGCAGCGAACATTTTTGGCATTTTATGAGAAAAGAAATTCAAACGAGATTTTTTCTCTCTCTCTCTCTCTCTCTCTCTCTCAATTTTTCACCGAATTAATCTCCTTCGTCTTTTACATCTGAAAACCTTCTGAATGTTCACCGTCGACGAGCGCTGATTTGTTTTTTTCCTTCGGCTAATGACACTGAAAAATGAGCTCAAAATGTGATGCTCTCATCGTGTCTGAGACAAAGAGAGAGAGAGAGAGAGAGAGAGAGAGAGAAATCTGAAATTGGATGGATGAGAAGCATCGTAAAATGATTGAAAGGAAAATGGACAACACAAATGAATCCGCCTTCTGAATAATTCAGGGCATTTTCTTTCCATTTTTTCTCTGTTTGGTCTGCCCTCCTCCTCCTTCTCCTCCTCCTCTCTTCTGATTCCAGTTACATCTTAAATCAGACGACGACGGATGCTAAAATTAAATTATTCTTAGAAATTCTGATATCATTTCTCGCTTTTTTCAGTTTATTTTCAGCCAAAAGACTGAAAAAGATTTTTGCTGCTGCTGCTGCTCCTCCTCCTCCTCCTCCTCCCTTTTTTTGAGCTCTTCAAAATTGTCGAAATAAAACAAAAATGAGAAGAAAGAGTGTGAAGAGAGCAGACGCTTCTGCTCATTTTATTCTGCTTTTTCTTCTTCTTCGACGTCGTCGTCGTCGTTTTTTTTTTGTTTTTTTTTTTGTTTTTCATTATTTTTTCTGTGTTTAAATAATTAAAATTTGATACTAAAATTACATTTTTTTTTATTAAAAAAAAACCCCAAAATAAATAAAAAGTGATCTCACCCCCGCATTAGAAGGAGACAAAGACCCCACCTACACCACCCCCCGAAAAAAAACGGGGGAGGGGGAGGGCGGAAGGGTTGGCTTCTTAAATAATGATCACAGCAGCTTCAGCTTCATAAGCTTTTTCTTTTAATTTTTAATTTTTTTCTAATTTTCTAATGAATTTTTCTTTAATTACAGTAACCCGGGACAAAAATGATCGTGACTGGAGCATATTTTTCCCTATTTTTCCTGCTTATCAATTTGAATGGGAAGGCGTTGGTTGATTGTCAAAATGGTGATCGGATTCTGTTCGTCGAGCCGGTGTTGGGTGCTCAATCAGCAGGAGCATCGTCATCACAGGCGACAGATGAGCAAGGAAGGTTTGTCATCATTTGAATTAGTTTTCAAGAGGGGATCTGAAGGATTCTTGAAGAAGAAGAAGAACAAAGAAAACTTTTCAGCTTCTCCAGCCACATCGTGGCGCTTCGTCCCGACTACACATTCTGGCGAATGGTGAACGTGTTGAAGACGATGTTCGAGCCGCGAGCCACCACCGAAAAACGACGACCGAGTCGAGGTAGGCGACCGAAGAAGAGCGACGACGACGGCGAGATGATGATTTTGCGAAAATGCGTCGTCGGTTTTCCAGAATTGGTGGCGCCCGACACGACGACGTCGCATCAACAACATCACAATGTGAAGCTTCATCGACTTTTTTTGAATTTCGGACGGTTTCGATTGAGAAAATGAGGCCTTCTGGCTTCTTGGATTTTTTTTTTTTTTTTTAATTTTTTATTCCCGAAATTTGCTCAATTTTTTCTTCTTTTTCCCCGCTCGTCGAATTCCAGAGTTATTTGTTCTTCTTCTTCTTTTCCCATTCATTTTCCATTTTTTCTCCTGAATTCTGAATTCTAGAAAAGAATAAATTATTTGTCAACAAAAAAAAAAAAAAAAAAATCTTCTTCTTCATTCTTGATGTGTTGGCTCACAGCCAACACTTTATAATTTCAAATAATACAAAATGCTGAACAGTGGCAGGACGAAGAAGAACATTATTCGCCCCAACGAGAAGCTGGGACGAGGATCGGGGGGATCGGGGCAATGAGAGGTGAGAACAAAAATCAATCAATATTAAAATTCTTCGCACGGCACGAAGGTTGCTGTTGGTTGATGGAAAAGCGAGCAGAATCGTTGAATACATCGACACTTGCCACCTTTGCCGAACGACGAGCCGACTTCTAAGCGCTTCCTTCGTTTATCTGAAATTTGGGCTCGGGTTTTCTTCTGAAACTCTTCGGGGGGGGGCTTCGTCTGGAGAATTACTGTCGAGAATCGCTGGTTCACCAAACTCGTTGATTGGCTCGGTTCGCCAACAATGAAACGACGATGTGCACGGTTTTCCGGACTGAAATTCAGAATTTTAAGATTTAGAAACAGAAAAAACAATTTTTTTTTCTTTTATTTCAATTTAAATTTCAAATCGAATAAATAATTCAAAAAAATTCTTTTTTCTTCTTTTTTTTTTTGTTGAGATTCACACAATTTTAATAAGTTTATTTTAAGTGCAATTTGGTTTCGTCATGAAATTGCTCAGCGGGAAAAAAAAATGTGGAAAAATAATGAGAGGGGACATCAATTTTTCAAAAGTACAACTTTCTTTTTTTCCTCTTTTTCTCTCTCTCTCTCTCTCTCTCTCTCTCATTCTCTTCGTCTTAATATTCGTCTCTTTCTTTCTCTTTTTCTCTCCGTCTCTAGCTCTGTCTCTCTTCATTTTTCTCTCCGTCTTGTTCTCCGCCTCTGTCTCTCTCTCTCTCTAGCTGTGCCTCTCTGCCTTTTTCTCTCCGTCTCTGTCTCTAGCTCTCTCTCTCTCTCTCCCTCTAGTTTTCTACGTCTTAATATTTGTCTCTGTCTCGCGTTCTGTCTCTTTGCCTTTTTCTCTCCGCCTCTGTCTCTAACTGTGTCTTTCTTTCCTTCTCTCTGTGTGTTTCTCTCCGTCTCTGTCTCTACTTCTGTCTCTTCTCATTTTTCTCTCCGTCTTATTTTTCATATTTTTCTCTCTCCATTTTTCCCTCCGTCTCATTCTCTGTCTCTGTCTCTAGCTCTGTCTTTCTTTCTGTCTGCTTCTCTGATTCTCTGCCTCTCTCTCTCTCTCTCTCTCTATCAATTAATTATTTTCGAGACGACGTCAAATAATCAGAAAAAAAAACAATTTCTGATAGAAGGATAATCGTTTTTTAATTGATTTTTGTTGTTGTTGTGGGTGGCTGCTCACCGGTCCTGGTTGCTCGAACTGAGCAAAAGCTAGAACAATGGCAAGAAAGAATGAAATCAAAGAAGCCAATACTTTTGTGTTGTTACCCATATTCCCGCTGAAAATGCATCATCAATAAAAAAATCCGGTTGCGTCACAAGAAAGAAAAAAAATCAATAAAAAATCGTGAATTAACGAGGTTTTTCCATTGAAATTCGGGCTGCCCCACCCCCACCCCCCTGGAAAAAAATTGTGTGGAACACAAAACGAGGAGTAGCACATTCTCTCTCTCTCTCTCTCTCTCTCTCTCTCTCTCTCTCTCTCTCTCTCTCTCTCTCTCTCTCTCCTCTCTCTCTCTCTCTCTCTCTCTCTCTCTCCTCTCTCTCTCTCTCTCTCTCTCTCTCTCTCCTCTCTCTCTCTCTCTCTCTCTCTCTCTCTCTCTCTCTCTCTCTCTCTCTCTCTCGTTCCTAATCCATCCTGATTTTCCTCGCCTCATTTATTGTTTGGTGGCGAAAAAAACGTGGGAGAAGCTGAAGGAAAAGCTACATAATTTGTTGGATGTTTTTTTTTTTTTTTTTCGGGTGAGCAGCAGCACAAATTCAATGTTGACCGCGAGAAAAAAAATTGGAAGAAGAAGAAGCCAAGGAGCCAGAAGAATTAGAAAAGAAAATATAAACATAACTTTGGCATTTTTCCAACAAAAAAAAAAGAAGGAGGAAGAAGAAGAATTTCTTCAGCTTCTTCTTCTTCCTCAGCTTTTTCTTCTTTTTTTTTTCTTCTTTTTTTTTGACAAAAAATTATGAAAAATGACAGAATTTTGTTGAGCCAAAAAAAAAAAAAAACAAATAAATCAAAAAAATTGTTTTTTTTTTTAATTTAAAATTTAAAAAAAGCGGGAAAAATAATAAAAATAAATAAAAATACAAGAAAATTGGTATTTTCTCGCCGTTTTTTTCTTCCTCTTTTTTTATTTTGAAAAAAAATTGCGAAATTTTCTTTAAAAATGAAAAAAAAAATTAAAATCTCATCATTTTCTCAACTTTTTACAAACCAAAAAAAAAATCAAATTCGATTAAAAAAAAAATTATTTTTGTTTTCCGTTTAAAACACAGAAAGCAATTAGGGATTCATGACAGTGAAAAGTGTCGGGGGCAAACGACGTCAAATTTCTGACGGTTCTCATTTTTTACGAGAAATTCCTACGTGTTCCGATATCAATTTCAGAGAGAACGAGAGAGAGAGAGAGAGAGAGAGACAGTGAGACAGATAGAGACAGAGAGAAAAAAAAGAGGGAGAGAGAGACAGAAAGAGAGAAAAGGTGAAAAATAGAAAGACAGAGAGAGAAAGAGAGAGAGATACAAAATTTTGATGACAAAACAACAACAGAGAGAGAGAGAGAGAGATAGAGAGAAAAAAAACCGAACTGTAGATAAAGAAGCAGAGAAAGGGAAAGAGACAGAGAGAGAGAGAGAGAGAGAAAAATAAAGAAATAGAAGGAGAGAGATAAAAAATCTTGAAGACAAAACAACAGAGAGAGAGAGAAAGAGAAAGAGAGAAAGAGAAAACAGAACTGTAGATAGAGAAAGGGAGAGAGAAAAAAGAGAAAGAGAGAGAGAAAAATAAACTTGAAACCCTTGAGAACCCCGTGGAAAATTCCCGGAGAAAATTTTGTCAAAAAATTCGGCCACCGTTATTGAGATGTCCGAAGAAATTTTTTTAGGGGGAAAAAAAAGGAATTTTTTGTTTGGGTTGATGAACTCTTTCAAATGAAAATTTTTTTTTTGTGCAAGAAAAATAAAAAATCTGAAAAGAAAAATTCGTATTTTGTGTGGGAATCAGCTTCATCGGGTTTTTTTTATTTTGTGAATGCAAATTGAAAAAAAAATTGGAAAATGAATGAAAGGAAAGAAGAAGAAGAAGAAGACAGAATCCGTGAGATTCCCATGGGAATTTCAGCTTGTCTATCTTCTAATCTAGCCTTCGGTTTAATAGGAGAGGATTCATTAGTGATTTTTATTGGCCGCCCACTCGCTTCTCCTCGTTTTTTTGTTTCGCCAGAGCCGCTTCTGCTGCTCATT
Source organism: Caenorhabditis drosophilae (assembly GCA_963572285.1). Lineage (NCBI taxonomy): Eukaryota > Metazoa > Nematoda > Chromadorea > Rhabditida > Rhabditidae > Caenorhabditis > Caenorhabditis drosophilae. The sequence continues at coordinate 3,729,218 of OY751560.1, read as the reverse complement.
TCGTGTCGTCGTTGAGTTGAGGAGCGAAGAAGGAAGGAGATCGAATTTGCAGATCAACCATCGGAGCGCGGCGTGCGTGAAAAATGTTCTTGAAGACGACGACGACGACGAGGATCTTCGTCTTCTTCTTCTTCTTCTTCACATTTCCTCTCATTTTGAGCGCGAGCAAGATTTTATCGAGAAAATTGCGAAAAATGAACGAGGTTTGATTCTTTTCTTCTAAAATCAGCCCCGCCCCCGCCGCCGCCCGTCAGCAAACCAAATTTTCAAAGAAAATGTGATGACACTTTTTGTCAGGGAAAATCACATTTACACTCTCCAGAAGAAACATAGAGAGAGAGAGAGAGAGAGAGAGAGAGAGAGAGAGAGAGAGAGAGAGAGAAAGAGCACCACAACACCAAAAGAAAAAAAAACAGGGGGAGGGGGGGGGGGGGTGGAGAAGAAAGGGGAAAGCAGAAGCCCCGAAAAATCTGCCAGAATAAAGCTGACCCTCCTCCTATGCTTGGCTTGGCCCAAAAATAAAATCAAAAATAGAGGCAGCGGGGAGGCAGAAGCTGAAAAAACGGCCAGAATAGAGCCTGACCCTTTCCCCTCCTTGGCTTGGTTCCAAGAAGCTGCGAAAGAAAAAGAAAAAAAAATTAATTTTTAGCTTTTGTTGACACCGATAATTCTGGAATTGGTATGATGTCATATTTTTCCAGAACTTTTTTTCTTTTTTTTTTCAAATGCTCGGAAATAAACAAGTAATTGGAAAAAAAAGTTTAAAAATAGAAAAAAAAAAAGGAAATTTAAATAAAACCCCCCCCCCCCCGTTTTCCAATTCTCTCTCTCTCTCTCTCTCTCTCTCTCTCTCTCTCTCTCTGTCTCTCTTGAGCCACCCTCATCCCAAAGAGCTCGAGCTTGACACAAAACCGATTTCAGCCGTCGGGAAAAAAAGACAAAAAAAAAAAAGGAAATTTGAATAAAAAACCCCCCCCCCCCCCCCGTTTTCCAATTCTCTCTCTCTCTCTCTCTCTCTGTCTCTCTTGAGCCACCCTCAGCTCAAAGAGCTCGAGCTTGACACAAAACCGATTTCAGCCGTCGGGGAAAAAAAGGCAAACAAAAAACGAATTATTTTCAGATAACAATTTACAACCAAGCTGAAGCGAATATTCGGCTTCGATGTCAATCAATAAAAACAGATTTGAAGGATTCGTTCTTGACACCGTTGACGTCGTATTCGTTTCGATTTTATGATGTCGATCGAGGTAGGCAACATCAACACAGTTTCAGCGCGCCTTCAAGAAATGCTTCATTAATTATTGGCTGAAGGAAGAGCGAGTTCTTCGCTCTTTGAAGTTCAACTTTTCCCCTTTAAGGGGCGGGGCGGAGCGGGGCGGGGGAGGAAGAAGCCGAAGGTGTTGTCATCATAAAAATTGCAGTCAACATCGAAACAAATATTCAAGGATTAAAGTAGCCAAGAGTTAATTAGAAGATGAGGCAAAGTCCCCGAAGAAAGAAAAAAACGCGAGAAGAAAATGGAAAAAATTAGTAAAGCGGGGGGGGAGCAAAAAGGGGGGGGGGGGATGGGCAAAAGAAGAAAAAATGAAAGAAACGAAAGTTGTCTTCTCGACGAGCAGCAAATTAGAAAGGCGACGGCGACAGGGGGGAACCAAAAAAAAATCAATAAAATTCTGTTTTCCTTCAGAAGACAAACACTTCTGGTGTGATGCTTACGGATTGTTCGGCTTCAATGAATCATTCGATGTTTTTGGACGAAGCTCGCCGAGTCTCATCAATCAGACGTGGTTCGTTAAAGTTCAGAAAGATGGGGGAAGACGTTTTGGAGGGTTAACAAAGCTTATTAAAAGGAGGAAAAAGTTTCTACCGTTTTAGAATTTTTTCTTTCTTCTCCAGTAGATCAATGAACTTCATCCCCACCATCCTCCAAAGTCCGATGAAGCAAAGGAAAGAAAAGGGGAGCAGGAGGAGAAGGAGAAGAAGGTTCATAAAAAACCGAAACCCTCTCTTTATCTCTCTCTCTCTCTCTCTCTCTCTCTCTCTCTCTCTCTCTCTCTCTCTCTCTCTCTCTCTGTTTTTCTCGGAAAATGTCTGACGTACTTCAAAAAAGATCTACTTCCAAAATTGGTTGTGGTGGGTGCGCGTTTTTTTTTTCGTTGCACCGACTCCATGAGCACAATCCGGAAGCATTGAGCAGCATTTAAAGTATAATTTTTTCGTGCGATGTATACTAAGTGACAAAAAATGGTGGACAAAAGAGAGAGAGAGAGAAAGAGAGAGAGAGAGACAAGGAAACATTTTAAACTTTCCGCCTCCCACCCGGCTCCGTGGAAGGTTGAGCTTCATCTTTCTACTTTTCCTTCTTCTCATTTTTCTGAGGGGAGCAGACACCGACCAAAAGGAAAAATGTCGGTAACAACAACGCGTCAAAGACAATTTGGTCATGACGAAGAATGTACGCCCCACCGACAACAACAAGTGGGGGGGGGGGGGGGGGGGGGGAAGGAGGGAGCGGCGTCACAAAAAAGAAGAAAAATGGGTTGTCATAACGATGATCCGTTTTTACGCGATCCGCACGAAAGTTTTGAGCCAATTTTTCACCAAAACAAAAATTGAAGAAGGGAAAAAAAGTGTCTCGGCTTGAATTCAGTTCTGAAACGAAAATTATTGTCAATTCAAGAAGAAAAATATTGAATTTCATGATGCCAAACAAATTTTTTTTTTTTTGATTCGAGAAAATTCCGACGACGAAAATTGAATTCAGAAGAAGAAGAAGAAAATATTTTTTTTCTCTTTCGTCATCATCGATCGCTTCGAGACCCCCCAAAAAAAATTTTCTCTTTTTGCAGGTTTCTCAAGAATGACGGACTCTATTTTGGCGACGACACAAACCGAATCATCGAATGGCAATGGATTTATCCACCGCTTGATTCCTACTCGATTCCCAGCTTCTATTCAATCGATATTTCGCCGTTACCACAATGAAAAAGGGGCGGGGTTTTTTGTTGTTAATTTCCAATATTTATTTTATTCCGATTTTGTTTTTCCTTCCTTCCTTTTTTTGTCGTCGTCGTCGTCGTCGGAGAGGATCATGTTGATATTGTATTTGATGAAAGCCTCTCAGCTTCGCCGCCGCGCGCTTCGGTTACTTTTCAAACTTTTTTTGTAAACCTTTTTTTTCTGTGTGTGCAAATAAAATAAAAATATCGAAATTTCGTTTCCTCCCCCATCACAATTCAAAAAATATTCTTGAATCGCCGCCCAAATCTTGTCGTGGGATCGGGACCGGGGTGGGAGCGGGTGAAGTACGACGCATCGGGGAAGAATAAAGTCATCACAAATATGAGTGTGAGACGTGTGTATAATGAAGGAGATGAAGAGGCTTTTTAAGGTGTCAAGTGGGTTGGATCCCCTCTCTCTCTCTCTCTCTCTCTCTCTCTCTTTCGCGGCTTTGTCACTCTGCTTCTCTGTCTCTCGTCTCTCTTCGAACCAATTGAAATCAACAAAAGAGATGAGAAGCTGAACGATATTTATTCGAGGAGTCATATCATTGATTTAATTGTGCGACGTGATGAGATCATCCGCAATCATTCTCCTTCTTCTTCTTCTTCTAATCCACGTCGCCTCGATGTCGTCAGACGTCGTCGAGAAAACGGTGCCGCCAACGTGTCGGCTGCCATCCTTCACCAACAGTCTGCCGTTGAATGAAAGAAGAGAATTGCGAAAAATCTGGGCCGGATTCCATTCGATGACAGCGGCGAAAAAATGCGAAAGGTATTTGGTTTTGGTTGGAGCAACAATTCTGGAAGCATTTTGGAGCTCTCATTAAAATTAATGGCATCATTTCTGGTGTGCTGAAATTGGTTTGGAGCTCCCCGAAAAAAAAAAACAAGAAGACAAGTAATCGACTCTCACCGAATGATTTTCAGACAACTTGCCAAGACACGAGAGCTGATTGCCTCACTTCCAGACGATGTGAAGCTCAAAATTCTGGATTGGGACAAGCCGGCGGCAGGTGTCGGCAAGGAGAAACCAAGAACCAATTTTCTGGCTGGTTTATCAGCTGAACAAATCGGTTTATTCTCAAAAGTGAACTGTTTTTGGATTTCCAATCAATTATCGATTGATTTTCAGATCATGTCCAATCGATCTTTGACTCACGACGAAAAATATGAAAAGCTTCGGAGTTGGGCAGCCGAATATTTAGATTTGGACACAATCAATCAAGTCGAACAATTCATTGCGTTTCAGCAGCGAAAGAGCAAAAGTTTCAAGGAAAAAGTCGATCGGTTGTCATCGGAAGCTCGAATCGCTCACGACAAACTCGAATCGTTGAGACGATTGAAGCAGGAAGTTTATACTGGTTTAACGGAGGAAGCTAAGAAGGAATTGGCTAATCTCTATCGGTAAGATTTTGTTATCGATTTTCATTGATTTTTTTATTGATTTTTATTGATTTTTTTATTGATTTTTCAGCACAAAATGCCCAAGAGGCAGCATTTATGAAACAAGCGATTTAGATGCTGACGAGCTTCAACTTGCCTGCTCAATCGGTTTGTTTTTTCATCTTTTTAATTGACTTTTTTGAGAAAAAGCCACAAACGTGACGAGACCAAAATTAAAATTTTGAATCTTGCGCCTTTAAATTTTTAGCTGTGAAAAATTAAAACTTTTGAGATGACAAAATTCCGATGATTCACCCGAACAATTTGGAAGAGAAGCAGGTGAAAATTGCTGAAAAACCAGCTTCAACGAGCTTTTCGACCATAATTCCAATCAGTACAACGACAAGACCGACAAGTACTGCAGCAATGACAAGCAGTACAACAACAACAACAACCACCTCGATTCCTGACGTAACTTGAACTGAAGCTCCTCCTCACACGTGAGCTCAAGACAAAAACTTCCAGAAAAATCTTTGGCATCGAATTTCGACAAGCGCTAAACCCGTCACCAACGGAAAACTGTCATTCGAAATCGAGAAAAATGAAGCGAACGTCGTCGTCGAACGAGTCCCATCTCGACCGAGTATGGCATCGATGTTCGTTGCCGATCCGCAACGATTATCAGATTTATTACGGAAAATTTTCAATTCGCGCTCCACTGTTTTTTAAGAATTTTTTTCGAGCTTCACCTTCAGCTTAAGACCAAAACCAGCAAAAAGTTGTTGATCTAAACGATCACCGCCCCCGCACAACATATCCAGGTCCGATTTTTTGAGATTTTGATGATTTTTATTTATTCTCAGCTTTAACTTTATAATAAATATTTAATATTGATTTAAAATGAGCACAGCAGCAGCGGATCAATTTTAAGATTTTTACAGAAAAGCTATGAAACTAAAAATTGACATGATTAAAAATGGTGAAAAATCAGGAAGAAAGACGAAAGTTCCAAGGGAAAATACTTGAAAATCACAGAAGACATCAGAACCAGAAAAGAGGAGAAAAAATTTTTTTTTTTAATTTAAAAAAATACTTAAAATTCACTCGTACTACAATCCGACGGCTCCCGACTGAAAATACGACTTTGGATTCGACGACATTCGACGAAGCCGATTCATCAGGGGCATCCCCCCACGCCCAATTGACGTAGGCGATAGGTTGCCGTGCCAGCCTGACGCTGCCTGAATTACACGCAAAATATGGAAGAAGTCAGCGGTGATGATGGCAATGATTTTTGTTTACCTGTATGAGGCGTAGCCGTTGCCGATAATTATTTGCTCTTGTATGATCATTGAGGATGTTCTGGACGTAGGAAGACGGAAACCATCCGCCCATTCCATCATTGCATCGTTCGCCAAACAGCCAACCTTCAAAGTCAGGAAAATCAATAATTTTTGGGGTTTTTCAGCCGCTTTTTTTTTTTGGCTTGTTCAAGCGATTAGTTGATGTTGAAAAAAACCGAGGATGAGGAAGAAGGTGAAGAAGAAAATCACAAACCATCTGGCATCTTCTTCAAAATATTGATGGTCTCTCCTGGCGTCAATTGAAGCTCGTCGTGTTGCGATGGTGAATAGGAATGGATCACCAGCACCTGCGGACAATCCCATTCAGCATAGATTACTTCCTCAGGGTTAGTTGACTGCAATCCCAAAAATTATCATCAAAAATGTTAGGAAAGATCAGGGGCTCCGAAGGCGGGGGCGGGCAGCATTTCAGGAAGAAGCAACACACACAATTATTAAGGTTGATCTTACCGTTGGCGGACGTACGGCGCTCAACCATCGTTCACGATCAGTTTCGCTATCAGCTGATAGCAAAAGTTCGGTTTGCTTATCCCGAGCATTTCTCATCAGTGTGCACAGAAAGAGATGCGGTCGACCAACAAGCGAATGAATCGCACCGATCGGAATCTGAAATCAAAAAACGACACGAGAATTGATTGGATCTCGTCGGGTTGATCTGACCTTTGGATTGTCGGGCTCGATTGGTTGCATGTCGACGAAGCGGCGAGCCGCATAATCTTTACAGACAAACGTGCCATTTCTGCAAAAAAAGAGATCTAGAAGCTTCAGCGAAAACGATGATCAGCTTACAACTTCTTCTTTGTTATCATTATCATATCAGAAAATAAAAAAACGTGAAGAGTTCGAGCCTTTTGTCGACTTTGTAGAATATTCGATGATCTTCTTTCGACAAGTTGAGTTAGAATCCCACGCTTCACCAAGTAGCGGCTATTTGAAACCAGTGGAATTCGTCTGGAAAAATTATTGATTTATTGATTGATTGATTGATTGACAAACTTCAAATCAGCATCTTTATAGATCAGTCGTCGATCGATTTCCAACAACTGTTCGGTTCGTTCCATTCGTCGCGCTCCTTCGTTGCACTCTCTGACGATTCGATTTGATGATGTCAAAGCGTCAGTGGCGGTTTTGAAGCGATCGTCAGATGGTTTCAATCGATCAAGAATCGCGTACAACAACAATGGATATCTTGTGATTCTCTGCATTGGAAGCATCAAGAATGATCTCATATCCAATCCTTGGCATTGCTTATCTTCTTCTAATCGTTGAACCGCTGTTAGGAATCCAGCATTTTCCGACTTCAACCTTCTTAAGGTTCGATCTTGATAAACTTGGTTTGAGCAATATTTGACATAAACTTCGAAATATTTATCAAAATGCCTTAACAGAATATCACAAAGATCATCAAGGACGAGATTTTCTTCAAGACGTGTCTCCAGATCACATAACAATCTTTAAAGAATTTTACGTGTTGTACGTGAAAAATGGATTGAATTACCTTTCCGAACAGTCTCGAACGGCAAAAATATTGCTGAACAAATGTTTTCGATCCGAATCCGATAAAACCGATAAAGCAGACTTTGATCCAAGCATCGGAGGGCTTGCCATGAAGTGAGTGATAAGAATATTCAACGATCGAAGATAACTGGCTTCCGACGTGATCACCTCAAAGTAAGCTTCCTGCCGGAGTTTGCACTCGTCATCCAACGCGTCCAACAATCCGGACGCTTTCACTTCGGCCAGCTCACACCACAAACTGCGTTGCGAGCCAAAGTTCGATGCGCCAACGAGACGATCGCGTCGCATCGACGTGTTCGACGTCAGCGCCGACGCTGATGTTGTTGAACAATCGGCGCCGCGTCCCGAGTCGGATGAGATTGATGATTCGCGACGAGTCTGAAAATCGATTTTTCTAGACACGCGGCGTGAGCAAAACTCGATTACAGCTGGTTTAATATTGATTGGTTCATGCATTATTTTTGAAGCATCGTCGTCGTCGTCGTCGTCATCGGCTTCGGCTTCGGCTTCGGCTTTTTCGGCTTCTTTATCAATTTGATTTTTATCGATTTTTCCCCTTTTTCCAGCTTCATCCTCGTCATTTTTTGCCTTGTTTTCTTCTAGAATATCCCGAGCTTCTAACATATAATGCTGATACAATGGTTGCTCATTCGGCACCAGCCGACATGTGTACTGCCTCTTATATTCTTCCTCATCCGGTGACGGCTCATCCTAAACAAATCCGAAATTTTCGTTTCAAACTTCAAATCCTGCCAAAAAATGACCTGAATATTCGAAGAAATCCAATCGTCTCCACCTAATGGAAGTTCACTGATTGCTGGCCGCGCTGTATACTTTGAAGGATCAGCAAGAACATCAGCGCTTTCATATTCTGACGACATTTCTGAAAAAAACCGGCTTTTTTGTTGTTTTTTGTTGAAGTTTAAAAAAAAATTGGCCAACGTGAACTTGTCGCGTAATCTGGAAATGCTTTATTCAGATGCTCTTCTAGTTGTCGATACATTGAAGACCTCCGATCATCTGAAAGAAGAAGAAGGAAAAACATTTTTTTTTCGATCGTAATATTTAATAAAAAATGGCGAAGAAGAAGCATTTTTTTTCGATTCGTCACGTCACAAGTTTTTTCTTTCTTTCTCAACATCAGACTCTGCTGCTTCTGCTGCTTCTGCTGCTGCTGCTGCTGCTGTGGCTCCCCCACCCCCACTCACCTCTTCCCGAAGCAAAAATACACACACAAAAAAAATATTTTTGCACAAACATTTTAATAATTGTTTTTAGTTCGCCAAAAAAAAAAAGATGAATAAAATAAATATAAAATTGAAGAATTTTTGTTTAAAAATTTACAAAAAAAAATTTTTTTTTTTTTTTTTTTTAATAAAAATTGGATTTTACAAAAATTACAAAAATTTTTACGATTTTAAAAAAGAAGAAGGAAGAAGGGGGAGGAGGAACCCATTTTTTCGTTGTTGTCGATTCGATTGAGAATCAGTCAAGTGTCAAGAAAGAATCAGAAAGGATCAGAAAGATCATAGAAAAGCCGATTACTTGGCGAATTTTTGAAAAAAAAAAATTTTTTTTCCTTATCGAAACTGATGGAAAATGTTTTGAAAAGGGAAAAAATACGTTTTTTTTTGTACACAATTTGTGCTGTGTTTTAAATTAAAGAATTTTTAGTAATTTTTTTAATAAAAAAAACGGGGGGGGGGGGCGGGGCGGTGGTGACTAACCATGACACGTATCATCGTCGTCGTCGTCACTGCTCCAATCATCGCCGTAAATATTTTCGTCGTCATGAAAACGTTGAGGATCAATGATCGCCGACGTTGACATCTGAAATCGATTTGATTGTTGTCAGCTGCTCAAGGATGCGGCGAATTCTTACCATCGTTGACGTCGTCGTCGACGCGTCGGTGTTCAACAAATCGACGCTGACATGACATTTCGATTTTCGTTTCGTCGATGATGATTTGTCGCCGACTTTTTGCCGAAGTTGTCCGACCTTGGAAGAAAAGTTTGCGATTGGAAGGAAACATTTTTTGATACCTTTTTCGACAGATTCAGTTGAAGCTCACTCTTGAATCGAAATAATTTTTCGAGCTCCAACGAGCTTAGGCGTTTATTGGATTTGGGATTTCTTGAGAAAAAAAAATTTTGTTTTTTAATCGAAATTTCTCTGGAAAAACCTTTGAAGTGTTGATGATAAGAATCGCTCTTTGATTTTTGGCACCGGAGCTGGTGGCTCTTCTTGTTGCTCTTCGCTTTCTGTGGCTTCGTCGAAGACTTCTTCGTCCTGACGCGGGTCGGATTTGATTGGTTTCGTGAAATCGGTCGATTCATATGTTGAGTATTCGGAAGATCCGCCTTCTGACGTCATCAACGGATGCACTGAAGCTGATAAGGAAGTTGTTGGCGAGACGGCAGTCGATTGAGCCATAATTTCCTCATAGAAATCGTCGTCGTCGTCGTCGTCGTCATCGTTTCGATTCAGAACTGGCGTCATCGGAATCGGAATTGTTGGGACTCGTGGCGGACCTCCTCCTCCTCCTTCACTCGACGACGTCTTCAACACCGTCGACGGCGGCGGCGGCGGTGAAACGAACTTGGGACGTCGCGGAAGTGTGGCCGGAATCAAGGGTGGAGCCTGTCTTGGAGTCGGTGTTGGTTTGAGATACGACGGAATGCGACGAATTCGTTCAATTGACGGCGGTTGAGCCGGAATCGGGGGCGGCGGTGAAGGAAGAATCGATGATCTGGAGCTGGAAGAAATTGTTTTTTTTCATTTTTGTTTTTTCAGAATTTTACGCTTCGGCTGGAATTGTTAGAGACACTCGACAACGCTCTTCATAGCTTGGATCTTGAACGCTTCTTGGTTCAACGATCAGACTTTTTGTTTGTAATCTGAAAATGCTTTTCCCCGGTGATCAAATTCTGGAAAAAAAATGAGAAAATGTTACGTCATTCTCGGTGCCGGCAACGGTTTCTGATCCTTCAAACAACTACTGACAACTAATGGAAATTGGACCTCTCGTCGATAGTTCTCAACCACTGCCACGTCACCAATCGATTTGCTCTTCCGCACTTCAGAAGATGACGTTGATGCGTTCATAATTGTGGCACAATTATTGGTGTGGCCGCCGCCGCCGCCGCCTGTCGACGACGACAATTCGCCAATGCTTCTCGTTCGCCGTTTCAGCGAACTTCGACGACGAGCAATTGCGACGACGCTGCCGCCGCTGCCACGCGTCACTCTCGATTGACTTCTGAATACTCAATGGATTACGATTCGGAGGTTTCAAGTCGAAATATTTACGGATTATTTTCAATGATTCGAAATTTTCCAATTCGCTTTGTTGTGGGTTTTTGCTCAATCCGAGCTCCTGTCTCAAATCTGCAAAAAAAGAAAAAAAAATTCAAAATTGTACGACGACGACGACGACGGTTTGTGTTTGGAGGGGAAAAAGCGGGGCCGGGGCCGGGCAAGGAGGGGGGGGGGGGAGTTTCTGGCTGATAATATTATTTGATTATTGTGTTTAATGTTGTAAAATGGCAAAAATTTAAATAAAATAAAAATTGACTAATAAATTGTGGACAAAGACACCCCTTCCCCCCCCCCCCCCCCCCGTCTTCCCCTCCCCCCCCTGTCTCCATTAAAACTCAAACAAAAAAAAAGGGGAGAAAAGACTGAAAAATGTACATTTTACTGCTATTATGTGTATAATAATAATAATATTAATAATAATAAAAAATAATAATAAAAATGTAAAAAAAAAGGGAAGAATACATTGACAAGACTTGTGGCTTCATCTTTTCTTTACCCAACACAACACAAAAGAATTTTCGGGGGGGAATTTTCAGGAAAAAAACGAGGAGAATTATTGATTGATTTTTAAGTCGAAATAAAATTTCGGTTTTTTTTTTCTTTCGTGTCAAGACCCGGAAGGAAGAAAGGAAGAAACCAGAAAAAAAATAATTTTCAAGGGAAAAACGAGGAGAATTATTGATTGATTTTTAATTCGAAATAAAATTTCGGTTTTTTTTCTTCTTTCGTGTCAAGACCCGGAAGGAAGAAACCATCACCTTTTAGCAAGTTCCTTAACATTGGGAAGTGTCATCCTATTCTTGATTTCCTTTGTCGTCGTCGTTTCATCGATCATTTAGTGAAAGGGGCGAGGAGGTGACTTCGATCCAGTCACTGACGCCTGGCTGCAAAAAAAAAATTGGTGTCAAAATGAGCTGCAAAAAATGAGCACAAGAAACGAGCATGAATCATAAAAAAGAGCCGGGGGGAAATGAATGAATGAAACTTGCATGAAAAATAAATATTTTTTTTTTTGTGGGCTGCGCTGGGCTGGGGTGAGGTGAGGTTAATCTTTTAATTCAACAACCATTTTTTTCTATTTTTCTATTTTTATTCATCGTTTTTTTTTATTCACAAAAATTTTTATTGATTTTTTAATCGAAAAAAAAACAAAAAAAAACCTTGAAAATTAATTTTTTTTTCGCAAAAATGCACTTCAACTCCCGTAATTGTTCATGAAGCAAGTACGCTCTAATGAAAAACAACGTTTCCTCGCCGGTTTTTTTATTCACAAATTTTTTTATTTATTTTTTCACCAAAAATAACCTTGAGAATGAATTAAGTAGACAATGCGCCATCGTAATTTTTCATGATGCAAGTACGCTCTAATGCAAAACCACGTTTCCCCGCCGGGTTTTATAAAAAAATGGTGGGGTGCAAGGAAAAGAAAACAACATTTTTCAAATCCTTGGGGGAGGAAGAAAACACATAATTCAAAATTTGGTTTTCTTTATTGCGATAGAGCGCCGTTTCTTCTCAGGCTCAAGCCAATTTCTCGCTACAATTTTAATGTTTTCTCGCCTCTCCTTTCTCTCAATTATATTTCTTTTTTATATTGAAAATACAAAAAATAAAAAAATAAAAAAACCAGCATTCAATGAACATTTTATTCTTCATTCAAAAAGGGTCAATTGTTCTAGATACTTTCTCTCTCTCTCTCTCTCTCTCTCTCTCTCTCTCTCTCTCTCTCTCTCTCTCTCTCTCTCTCTCTCTCTCTCTCTCCCTCTGCGTCTGCCACTCTATAAATGTGTGTGCATCTTGAAAAACAAAAGGAGCATACAAATTGAAGAGAGGCCCAGAATTGTGGTGGTGCAACGACGAAAAGGAGCACCAAAAATGATTGATGGTGGGGGGGGGGGGGACACATCGCATAAAAATTTTTTTTCCGTTTTTAAATTGGAAACGGCGCGTCGTCACCCCGAGTCGATCTCTCATGAAGCAAGAATAGGTAGAAGTCGTGATGGAAGGGGAAGAAGATGGAAAATGACAGAAAGGTTCTTTCTCCACCTCCACCTCCTCCTCCTCCTCTTCCTAATGAAAAATAAACAAAAACCAAATGTTGAACATTAAAAAGGCGGCACTTAGAAGGGCAGCCCGGTGGCAGCCGAAAGAATAAGAAGAACGTGGAAAAGCTGACGAGAAGCTGCTTAAGGGAAATAAAAAATGCGATATTCAAAGAAAATTGAGAAACCTGATAAGAGTGGGGCAAAAATGAGGAGGACGAGGTGGAGGACGAGGTGGAGGACGAGGATCAATGATCTCAAGAAAATAATTCAAAGCTGAAATTTTTTCAAAAAAAAAAAACCACAACGAATTTTCAGCGCAAAATCCAATTGAACATTTTCGAGTCTCGCCACGAACGAATTCTTTTCGAATATTTTTTTCCAGTTTTTCGTTTCTTTTTGACTATCACAAATCACACGACGAAAGTGACAGATTTTAAGATTTGGTGGGGGAAAGAGAATGAACAAAAAGAGAGAGAGAGAGACAGAGACAGAGACAGAGAGAGACAGAAGCAGAGAGACAGAGAGAGAGAGAAATAAACAGAGAGAGGCAGCGAAATAGACAGAGACAGAGAGAAATTAACAATGAGAGTGAGACAGAGAGACACATAGACGGACAGAGAGAAAAGAGAGAGAGAGAGAGAAAGAGAGAGAGAGAGAGAGAGAGAGAGAGAGAGAGAGAAGGTGTTGTACATTTCAATTTACAATTTATTGTCATGCTCAGCGAAATGGAAAATTGTTTAAATCGCCACTACATTTTAGAAAAAAGGAAGAAGAAAAAGAAGATTTTAAATACTTTATTATTATTATTATTATTATCGAACATAAATAGAAAAAAAAGCGATTTTCCACTAAAAACTGGTATTGGATGAAAGAAGAATGGTCAAAAACGCTGAAAATAAAACGAAAAGGGAAACGAGGAGACAAAATCCGAGGAGACAATTTGTAGTATCGGAAAATAATCTGAAAATGATTGGAGCCGGGAAGGGGCTTTTGGCTCCCCCTCTTCGTCGCTCCTCTTCACTTTTGAGAAAGGGAAAAAAAAAGATTAAAAATAGACAAATTTGAAAGCGGAAATCGAAAATTATTGATATTTGATTTGATAATTGAACGAGGCCTTTTCTCTCTCTCTCTCTCTCTCTCTCTCACTGCTTCTCATTGTTAATGAAGAGCAAAAAGAGAGAGAGAGAGAGAGAGAGAGAGAGAGAGATAAGCGCCGAGGTTTTCTTGGATTGGGAGGGGGGGGGGGAGCATCAAAAATGTGTAAAAATCATCGGCTGAATGGGCATTGGAAGTGGTGAGGAACGGAAGAGACGGATGGGGGGAGGGGGCGATTAATTCACAAATACAAAGGTGAATCGAGAGGATTCTGAGTTTGAGCTGAGCGTCGTCTTTGCGCGCTGTTTAATATCAAATATCAATGAAATGGGTTGGGAGGAGTGTGTGAGCTGATTATTCAGACCGATAAAGATCGGAGGGGGGGGGGGGAAGTGGCGGGAAAACAAAAATTTCAATTTTATTGATTTTTTCATTTCTTAATTGTTTCATCAATTCAATCAAATTCACTTCCGCTTCGCCCCGCCTCCCCACTCATTAAAACTGATGATGGCGATTAATTAAAAAGATAAGAGAAAATGCAGAAATCAAGAAGTGACGACGAGGTGTTTATAAGGTTTTCATGAAACCGCAAAACAACAACAAAAAAACAAATATCGATTGATTGATTTTGTCTGAATCATGATCATTGATGAGGCGATGAATGATAAAAATCAAGTTTCTTGAAGGAAAACAAACAGTTTCCTTTTCAAAACCAACGATTTATGGTTTTGTTTCTAATTTTTTTTTGATCAAAAACCAAAAAAAACATTGATTTTACTGCAAAAATTGATTGGAAAATGCGCTCTATTGCAAAACCGATTTCGAAACTTCAAAAAATAACAAAAATTAGGAAAAATAAACCACAATTAGGAAATGAAAATTGTTCATGTTGCAAGTACGCTCTACTGCTAAATTTGCTTTAAAATCAAACTGAGTTGAAAATGAAGAGGAAACTGTTTGAAGGAATCAACAAAAATCATCAAAAAATTTCATTTTTCATGAAAATTAAGAAATGTAACGATCGATTTTCAATTTCATATAGAAATTCAAAAAAAAAAAAGATGGACAAATACTGAAAACGCGCTCTATTGCAAAATCGATTTGAATTTTCAAAAAATAACAAAAATTAGGAAAAAATAAATCTCAATTAGGAAATGAAAATTGTTCATGTTGCAAGTACGCTCTAATGCTAAATTAAAAAAAAATAAACTGAGTTAAAAATGAAGAAGAAAATGCGCTCTACTGCAAAAAAACCCGATTTCGAAACTTTAAAAATAACCAAAATTGGAAAAAATAAAGAACGTAGTTTATGTTGCAAGTACGCTCTAGTGCTAAAAAAAACATTTTTTTAAAATAAAATGAGTTGAAATCTTTAGAAAATGAAAATAAAAAAGAAAATAATATGAAATATGCATGCGGTCGTTTTATTTTTATGTAAAAGTCAATGCTTTTGGCGAGAATCGAAATAAGACAAAATACGAATACGTCTCGTCTCAATTTTTCTTCACATCGCCGTCGTTCGGTTCGGTTCGGAGCCATCGTGCAGAGCCGAAATGTGCACATCAATTGTAGAGACACAGAGAGACAGAGACACAGAGAGACAGAGGAGGAGGTTGGCTCGGTGAGCATCTCTTTCCCGCTTTTAGTAGTAGCCAACAAACATGTACATGTATGTATGTCTAAAGGGTCAGTCAGTATACATTTAATGGTGGTGACATAAATGAGAGGGTGGCAGAATTAATGAAAAGAGAGAGAGAGAGAGAGAGAGAGAGAGAGAGAGAGACGACGCAGAGAAGCAAGAAAGAAAAAGCTCAATGAGCAGCACTTTTATGGTTCAGGATTGGTAATTGAATAAAACTAGGCTTAGGTTTGAATTAAGCAAGGAAGGAAGAGAAATAATTTCGAAAAAACTACCATTTTTTGTGGAATTTTAGGAAAAAAATTGAAAAAAAAAGAACGAAAAAGACTTTTCGAGAATAAAATTAGTTGAAATTGAAAAAAAAATAAATAAAAAATGGAAAAAAATGAGGAAAAAAATGTTTTTTTAAGTGTTTCGCCTAAAAATGTTGCAATTATGCTCTATTGAAACATTTTAGAAAGGTTCGAGTTGATGCGGGAGAATTAATTTAGAAAAAGATCGGGAAGAAGATGGATGAGAATCGGAAAAATACGTCTGAATCTGAAGTCGGGTTGGAAAGGTTTGAAGCTGGGTAGAAAAAGTCTGAAGCTGAATGGAAAAGGCCTGAAGGTTGGCTAGAAAAAATCTGAAGGCGGCTAGAAAAAAATCTGAAGCTGAGTGGGAAAGATCGGAGGCTATGTAAAAAAAGTTCTGAAGCTTGAAAGAAAAATTCTGAAGCTGAGTGGAAAAAGCCTGAAGCTGAGTGAAAAAGGCCTGAAGGTGGGTGAAAAAATTCTGAAGCTGGGTAGGAAAGATCGGAAGCTGGGAAGAAAAGGTCTGAAGCTGAGTGGAAAAGTTCTGAAGCGGGAAAAAAAAATCTGAAGCTGGGTAGGAAAGATCGGAAGCTGGGAAGAAAAGGTCTGAAGCTGAGTGGAAAAGTTCTGAAGCGGGAAAAAAAAATCTGAAGCTGGGTAGGAAAGATCGGAAGCTGGGAAGAAAAGGTCTGAAGCTGAGTGGAAAAGTTCTGAAGCGGAAAAAAAAAATCTGAAGCTGAGTAGGAAAAATCTGAAGCTGGGTAGGAAATATCGGAAGCTGGGAAGAAAAGGTCTGAAGCTGAGTGGAAAAGTTCTGAAGCGGGAAAAAAAAATCTGAAGCTGAGTAGGAAATATCGGAAGCTGGGAAGAAAAGGTCTGAAGCTGAGTGGAAAAGTTCTGAAGCGGGAAAAAAAAATCTGAAGCTGAGTAGGAAATATCGGAAGCTGGGAAGAAAAGGTCTGAAGCTGAGTGGAAAAGTTCTGAAGCGGGAAAAAAAAATCTGAAGCTGAGTAGGAAAAATCTGAAGCTGGGTAGGAAATATCGGAAGCTGGGAAGAAAAGGTCTGAAGCTGAGTGGAAAAGTTCTGAAGCGGGAAAAAAAAATCTGAAGCTGAGTAGGAAATATCGGAAGCTGGGAAGAAAAGGTCTGAAGCTGAGTGGAAAAGTTCTGAAGCGGGAAAAAAAAATCTGAAGCTGAGTAGGAAATATCGGAAGCTGGGAAGAAAAGGTCTGAAGCTGAGTGGAAAAGTTCTGAAGCGGAAAAAAAAAATCTGAAGCTGAGTAGGAAAGATCGGAAGCTGGGGAGAAAAGGTCTGAAGCTGAGTGGAAAAGTTCTGAAGCGGGAAAAAAAAATCTGAAGCTGGGTAGGAAAGATCGGAAGCTGGGAAGAAAAGGTCTGACGCTGAGTGGAAAAGTTCTGAAGCGGGAAAAAAAAATCTGAAGCTGGGTAGGAAAGATCGGAAGCTGGGAAGAAAAGGTCTGACGCTGAGTGGAAAAGTTCTGAAGCGGGAAAAAAAAATCTGAAGCTGAGTAGGAAAAATCTGAAGCTGAGTGGGAAAGATCGGAAGCTGGGAAGAAAAGGTCTGAAGCTGAGTGGAAAAGTTCTGAAGCGGGAAAAAAAAATCTGAAGCTGGGTAGGAAAGATCGGAAGCTGGGAAGAAAAGGTCTGACGCTGAGTGGAAAAGTTCTGAAGCGGAAAAAAAAAATCTGAAGCTGAGTAGGAAAGATCGGAAGCTGGGAAGAAAAGGTCTGACGCTGAGTGGAAAAGTTCTGAAGCGGGAAAAAAAAATCTGAAGCTGAGTAGGAAAGATCGGAAGCTGGGAAGAAAAGGTCTGAAGCTGAGTGGAAAAGTTCTGAAGCGGGAAAAAAAAATCTGAAGCTGAGTAGGAAATATCGGAAGCTGGGAAGAAAAGGTCTGAAGCTGAGTGGAAAAGTTCTGAAGCGGGAAAAAAAAATCTGAAGCTGAGTAGGAAAAATCTGAAGCTGAGTAGGAAAAATCTGAAGCTGAGTGGAAAAGTTCTGAAGCGGAAAAAAAAATCTGAAGCTGAGTAGGAAAGATCGGAAGCTGGGAAGAAAAGGTCTGACGCTGAGTGGAAAAGTTCTGAAGCGGGAAAAAAAAATCTGAAGCTGAGTAGGAAAGATCGGAAGCTGGGAAGAAAAGGTCTGAAGCTGAGTGGAAAAGTTCTGAAGCGGGAAAAAAAAATCTGAAGCTGAGTAGGAAAAATCTGAAGCTGAGTGGGAAAGATCGGAAGCTGGGATGAAAAGGTCTGAAGCTGAGTGGAAAAGTTCTGAAGCGGGAAAAAAAAATCTGAAGCTGAGTAGGAAAAATCTGAAGCTGAGTAGGAAAAATCTGAAGCTGGGTAGGAAAGATCGGAAGCTGGGATGAAAAGGTCTGAAGCTGAGTGGAAACGTTCTGAAGCGGAAAAAAAAATCTGAAGCTGAGTAGGAAAGATCGGAAGCTGGGAAGAAAAGGTCTGAAGCTGAGTGGAAAAGTTCTGAAGCGGGAAAAAAAAATCTGAAGCTGAGTAGGAAAGATCGGAAGCTGGGATGAAAAGGTCTGACGCTGAGTGGAAAAGTTCTGAAGCGGGAAAAAAAAATCTGAAGCTGAGTAGGAAAAATCTGAAGCTGGGTAGGAAAGATCGGAAGCTGGGATGAAAAGGTCTGAAGCTGAGTGGAAAAGTTCTGAAGCGGGAAAAAAAAATCTGAAGCTGAGTAGGAAAGATCGGAAGCTGGGATGAAAAGGTCTGACGCTGAGTGGAAAAGTTCTGAAGCGGGAAAAAAAAATCTGAAGCTGAGTAGGAAAAATCTGAAGCTGAGTGGGAAAGATCGGAAGCTGGGATGAAAAGGTCTGAAGCTGAGTGGAAAAGTTCTGAAGCGGGAAAAAAAAATCTGAAGCTGGGTAGGAAAGATCGGAAGCTGGGATGAAAAGGTCTGACGCTGAGTGGAAAAGTTCTGAAGCGGGAAAAAAAAATCTGAAGCTGAGTAGGAAAAATCTGAAGCTGAGTAGGAAAAATCTGAAGCTGGGTAGGAAAGATCGGAAGCTGGGATGAAAAGGTCTGAAGCTGAGTGGAAAAGTTCTGAAGCGGAAAAAAAAAATCTGAAGCTGAGTAGGAAATATCGGAAGCTGGGAAGAAAAGGTCTGAAGCTGAGTGGAAAAGTTCTGAAGCGGGAAAAAAAAATCTGAAGCTGGGTAGGAAAGATCGGAAGCTGGGAAGAAAAGGTCTGAAGCTAAGTGGAAAAGGCCTGAAAGTGGCTAGAAAAGATCAGAAGGCGGCTAGAAAAAATATGAAGCTGAGTGGAAAAATTCTGAAGCTTGAAAAAAAAATTCTGGAGCTGAGTAGGAAAGATGCAAAAAAAATTGTTGAAATAAAAAAGTCAAAAGAAAAGAAATAAAAAATGAGGAAATAAATGAATGAAGTGGTGTTGAATGAGATTATGATGGTCATTTCTCATTATTTGGATTGTCAACAATTCATCGACGTAATCAACAACGACGACCGAGCTGAGCGAGCTGGTTAGCATTTTCTGCTAATAATGTACGCCAGCTCATTTTCTTTCTTCTCTTTTTTTTTTTATTGTTCAATGTCCACCACCACGTCAAAAGTTTTT
Organism: Caenorhabditis drosophilae; assembly: GCA_963572285.1. Classification (NCBI taxonomy): domain Eukaryota; kingdom Metazoa; phylum Nematoda; class Chromadorea; order Rhabditida; family Rhabditidae; genus Caenorhabditis; species Caenorhabditis drosophilae. The sequence continues at coordinate 3,709,952 of OY751560.1, read as the reverse complement.
TTCTTTTTTCTAAATTGCGCTTGGCTTCCGCTCCACGCTCTGCTCATGTTTCTGATCCTTCCTTCCTTCCTTCCCGCCTTCCCGCTGCCGCCGCCGCCGCCGCCGCCAGCGGTGTTTACCAACGATTATGAGCAGCAGGAGTAGAAGAATCAGCCAACAGCTTTTTGTGTCTTTTGTGTCGAATTCCAATCGTTTTGAAAGTGGCCGCGTTTTTTTTATTGTCGAATAAATTCAAGTATTCAACTGGAATTGGCAACCACCAAAATACAAACAAAATTTTGGAGAAAAATTATTATTTTTTTCTGTGAATTTCTGTAGGTAAACACGCATAATTCAGGCTTCTCCTTCTCATTTTTGAGCCAAAATCAAAAAAAAAATGTTTTCATCAATTTTATTCCATTAAATTTCTCTGGGAAATGCGCTCTACTGCAAAAATCGATTTGAATTTTCAAAAAATAACAAAAATTGGAAAAAATAAATCTCAAGTAGGAAAGGAAAATTGTTCATGTTGCAAGTACGCTTTAATGCTAATTTTTTAAACAAATAAACTGAGTTAAAAATGAAGAAGAAAATGCGCTCTACTGCAAAAATCGATTTGAATTTTTCAAATATTGTAGCCTTGGAAATATGTAAGTTGAAGGGGAAAAATCGAAAACGGTATTTTTCATGATGCAAATACGCTCTGATGCAAACAGCTTTTCATTGAGCAAGTATTGATTTTTTTTTAAGAAGTTGAATATTCAATATGCGCTCTACTGCAAAATCCAATTTAAAATACTTTAACGTTGATGCTGTAAAGTGTAAAATTATTTTTTTATAACGCAAACAAGGAGTGTCGTTGTTTCAACAATTTCCTTCAACCAAACAAAAACAAAACAAAAAATTTATTAAAATCTGACGAATTTCAAAATAAAAACGAATGGAAAAAGCAAAGAAAACAAAAATCGATAATTGGTCGCCGCGTTGCAAAACTTGGTTTTACAGTAACAATCGAGCTCTTGCTGAAAATCAGAATTTTAGACGTTTGGGAGAGGGGCGTTCAGGCATTTACAACAGTGAATCCAGTAATATTGGATGAGGATCCTTTTTCGTAACATTTATTCTCTGGAACTCCCCCATTATCGATTAGTGCATTCGAACAAGATTTGGTGAATGTCGTCCATTTGAGATTTAAACCATCGAAGCCAATTTTATAAATTTCTAGGAAAAAAACCAAGGGAAAAGCTTAGGAAGAGTTTCAGCCTTCTTACTTGCTCGTTTCAAACAAAATTCTCCATCACTGCACACATTATCACCAGAAGTTGACTTGCAATCACCAGAATTCTGAATTAAAAAAAAGAAAACAAAAAGTGAAAATCAGCAAAAGCGTAAGCAGCGGAGTTTCGTTGCGTTGTACCTGATAGGTAATGTTGAGCCTGCTCAACGCGCTTGCAGCCATTTTGGGAAGCTTGTCGGCGCCAGCACATTTGTGACATTGAATCGCTTGAGAAGCAGCAAAAAGTGCGAAGAAAATGATGCAAAAATAAGACGAAATAAAAAGTCGGCGGAGCATTTTGAGGAACAAAAAAAAATGGATGGAAGCAGCTCAAGACGACAGCCGCGCGGCGTCGCCATTCTCTTTTCAGTTGACTTAAAATATTCTGGAGTACCATGGAGACGAACAAAAAAAAAACAAACAAAATTCTTCATTGAATACCAACCAACCAAACCAACCGACCGACAAATTGGGAGAAGGAAGAAGAAGACGACAACGATGACAACAAAATCTGATGATTGTGTATGAATTTTTCAGAAGTTTCCTGACCGACTTTTCAAACTTCAGAAAAATAATTATTCTTGGCATCAATTTTCACGAAGAAAGTTTCAAAAAAAAATAAAAATTCAAAAAAAATGTTTTCCCGCCAATAATTTAACTGCTTACTTTTACATGGAAATTGTTGGCTGAGTATCAAATGAATTTCATTTTGATGAATATTAATTTCAAAAAAAATGTTTTCCCGCCAATAATTTAACTGCTTACTTTTACATGGAAATTGTTGGCTGAGTATCAAATGAATTTCATTTTGATGAATATTAATTTCAAATAAAATTTTTTCCCGCCAATAATTTAACTGCTTACTTTTACATGGAAATTGTTGGCTGAGTATCAAATGAATGTCATTTTGATGAACATTAATTTCGAAAAAAATGTTTTCCCGCCAATCATTTGGCTGCTTACTTTTAATTGGAAATCGTTGGCTGAGTATCAAATTAATGTCATTTTCAAAAGTACACGTAGAGCGCACTTGCAACACTGCATGAAATTGATTTACTCGTCGTTTCAAAACCCCTCCGATGCAGAAAAAGCGAGAAAAATATTTTTGAATTGTGGCGAGACCCGCTCAAACCCCCGACAAAATTGCATGCTCCTTTAAAAAAGAGGAGGGCGGCGGCGGTAACCAAATTGAAATTCTGACAAAAGTAGAACAAAATGAAGAAAAGACGCACGGTGACAAATATAGAATTGTGTCTCGCAGCGAATTTGATTTTCGTCTGTCTACGCCCCGTTTTTTTGAAAATGATAAAATTGTTCTGGTGGTGATAAATTTTATCGATAAAATGATGGTTGAAAAAAATTGAATCAAACTCGTAGATAATTCAAACTTCGTTTTCGTCGTCGAAAAATGTTTTGCAATTTTTTGAAGCATTCACACGCAGTTCGAAGCCTCTTTTTCGAATCAAATTGCGGAAAGCAGAAGCCGCCTTCAGAACCCTACAAATTGATTTCTTTTTTCCTTTTGCGATTTTTTTTTTGTTCAAAAAATGATAAAAATTTGATAAGAAATGATTTGGCGAACAAAAATCGAAAAACAAAAAAAAGATTTTTTTCTTCATTTTTTGACGATTTTTGAAGCTTCAACCCGGAAAAAGGAGAAGCTTCAAAAATCGATTTTTTTTTTACCTGATCTTTACATTTTTCTGAGCATGCGATTTGTCTTGGAATACAAATTGTTCCGTTAAGCGGAGCTTCGTATTCATAACATTTACAGCTGAAATTTTGAACATTTTTGGATTTCTTCGCGCGGCCCAGGGAAGGCGCATGGCGCGGAGATGAAATCTTCCGACTTTTCTGCTTTATTTTTTATTTTTTCAATTAAATTTTTACCTAAAATTGATGCCATCCCATCCAATACAGTGACCATACCAAAAATTGTCAGTTTTACACACTTCGTCACAAGCTTGATGATCTAAAAATGTGCAAGCGGCGCT
>OY751560.1:3686703-3704203 GCA_963572285.1 Caenorhabditis drosophilae | reverse complement strand
GAGAGAGAGAGAGAGAGAGAGAGAGAGAGAGACAGAGAGGAGAGAAGGGTTTCTTAAGAGAGAGAGAGACAGAGAGAAGAAAAGGGTTTCTTAAAAGAAAGAGAGAGAGAAAGAAAGAGGATTCTTAAGAGAGAGACAGAGACGAAAAGACAGAGATGAGAAAAAGAGAGGCAGAGAAGCAGAAAAAGAGAGAGAGAGAGAGAGAGAGAATAGAAGAAACGACTTTTTAAACTATAAAAATCCGATGAATAAGGAATTGATTGTAAATCTTTAATGATGCAGTTAACGCCTACTTTCCGATGATCAACTGAGGATCTTCAGTTTCAGCTTCAGAACAGCGCAGAAATAAGAAAGAAGAAGAAGAAGAAGAAATGGCCGAGTGGTGTGCGCAAAATCTGAAAAATTGCGACGGTTGGAAAAGTGCAAATCTGGAATTGTCAACGAGCAGCAACGAGAATGCAAAATGGTTGGACGCTTGTATTCGTCAATTGGTTTCATGGTCCGATTGTGTTTCACTTGGCGGATTTCATGCTTCATTACAGAAGCTTACCGAATCCGATCCTGACGCAAGTGGGTTTTCGTTGCTTTTCCCTCGCCTCTTTTAGAATCGGAATCGGAATTTCAGTAATGTCGAGAGCTTTCATGATTGGTCTTACCGGACTTGGAACCGAGGCGGCAGGACGTGATCCAATATTTTCGGATCAGATGAAGCGGTTGGAAATTGATGCGCAAAAGTTTGGAAATTCACGTGAGAAACAGCACGCAAAAGCGGCCATTCTATGGGGAAGAGGGTGAGGATGACAGAAATGAAGATGAAGCTTCAAGAATCGAGTTTCAGAAAACATCACGAGGCAGCTGATGAATGGGATCGGATTCTCGATGAGCATCCGACCGATTTGATTGCCGTCAAATTTTCGCACGACGCTCATTTTTTCAATGGAAGCGCTGCGGGAAAGTTGAGGGCAATCGAGAAAGTAATCGATAAATGGTCGCCAGACATTCCGTGCTATAGGTTGCCCCGCCCCGCCGCCCTTCTAATTTTAGGTGTTAAAACGGGTTTTCCAGTTATTTACATGGAATGTTAGCTTTTGGCCTAGAAGAAATTGGGAAATACGAAGAAGCTGAGAAAGAAGCGTTGAAGGTTTGGAAAAAGCTGACCAACCGATCCCGACGCGAAGCTTCTCTTCCAGGCTTTAGCATTGAATCGCTTTGATTGCTGGGCAACACACGCAAGAGCTCACGTCATGGAAATGAATGGTCGACATCGGGAAGGTCAAGAGTTCATGTATCAAACTGAAGACGATTGGAAGGTGAGTGAGAAGAGCTCGGCTCGGCAGAGAGTTTGCACATTTTCAGCACGGCTGGATATTGGCCACCCATAATTATTGGCACACGGCGCTGTTCCACATCGAACACGCCGAATATGAGGAGGCGTTGATGATCTTCGATCAACAAGTCGCCAATCGATTCAACCGAACCAACTCGCTGTTAGACATGGTGGATGCCAGCTCACTGCTGTGGAGACTCGAACTCGAAGGTGTCAACGTGGGAAAGCAAAGGTTTTTTGCGCTGAAAATTCGCTGAAAATCGTCACACATTTTGTGTTCCAGATGGAAAAAAATTGAGAATCTGGGAAAGTTCATTGAGAATCATTCCATCGTGTTCAACGATGTTCATCTAGGCGTCGCCTTGTATCGTCAGGAAGAATTCGAAGTCGAGGAGAACCTTCGGAATTCGCTCCGATCCTATTCAGAGTAATGAAAAAAGTCTTAAAATGTCCTGATCACGAAAAACTTGAAGAAGACATCGATGCGACGAGGACAACGCCACAATCACAAAGACGATCGGCGTTCCACTCTACGAAGGAATGCTGAACTTTGCGCGAGGAAGGTATGATGAAGCTGTTGAGCAAATGTATCCAATCAAGGACGACGTGGTGAACATTGGTGGAAGTCATGCTCAGGTAAACATTTTTCCTTTGGTTTTTTTTTTTTAGATCTTGAGCTTCAGCGAGATGTTTTCGTTCAAACTTTGATTCAATCAGCGATTTTGTCGAAGAAGCCAGACAATTGGAAGTTGGCAAGGTTGACAAAAATTTCAGATTTTTTTCGATTTTTTGTCTGAAAATGTCTGGAAAAATTTTGCAGCACGTTACTTCATGAAAGAAATTCGTTTAAGCCAAATTCATTGCTTGGAAATCGTTTGGCTGAAAAATTTCGGGCTTCTCATCCAATTTCAATATTATAATTTATAAAAATTTATTTTTTCTTTACAAAAAAATAAAAAATAAAAATAAATTTGTTAAAGTCTTGAACGAGTTGCTTCGCGAATAATCGATCGGACACGATTGCCAAAGTCTGGATGAACTTTGGTGAAGTGCTCGATCATTCCATCAATGATGAAGTCGTGGCAATTTTTGAGGGCGCCCGCGAAATTCTGGCACAAACGCTCACGTGCTCCATTGTCGAGCGTCTTCTCCCAGAATTGTCTTGGTTGCTCGTAGTTGTGATCGTCGCCGGTCTCGTAGCGATCAACGTCGCCCGACGTCGAGAATGTGGCTTCTTTGACATCGCTTCGGGTTTGATGACCATTGAAGCTGTTGGGAAAATAGTTCGGAGCATTTTGTTGATTATCAAACGCCATGAGCCCATCGCGTTGAGTGTTGTGAGCTCGTGAACGATACGGGCAATTGACAGGTAGTTGAATGTAGTTCGGACCGAGTCGATGGAAGTGTGTATCGGTGTAGGAAAAGATTCGACCATGGAGCATCTTGTCAGGTGAAAACTCAATTCCCGGCACAACGTGAGCTGGACAAAATGCCGACTGCTCAATTTCAGCAAAATAGTTTCGAGGATTCCGATTCAAAACCATTTTTCCGACTTCAATTAATGGAAAATCTTTGTGAGGCCAAACTTTGGTCACATCAAATGGATTGAATTCCCATTTTTCAGCTTCATCAAACGTCATTATCTGAAATTTTCAGCCAATTTTTTTCAAAAAAATCAAAAATTTTTCGACTTGAATAAATAATTTCCAAACTGGAAAATCGCCTTTTTCAATTGAATTGAAAAGATCTCGAATCGAATAATCTGGATCTTCACCAGCTAATCGTCCAGCTTCTTCAACACTCAGATTCTTCACACCTTGAACTGGCTGCAAAAAGAAAATCGATAATTGATTTTTTGTTGATTTTTAAAACTAATTTTGTTACCTTAAAATGAAATTTACAATAATGAGCTTCTCTGTTTTTATTGACAAGCTTAAAAGTATGGGATCCATAACCATTCATATGACGATAACCATCAGGAAGTCCACGATCACCAAACAGGAACATGATTTGATGCATTGATTCGGGCCGATGTAGCCAAAAATCGAACATCGCATTCGGATCCTTCAAATGTGTCTGCGGATTTCTTTTCTGTGTGTGAATAAAATTGGGAAAATGAATCGGATCGCGAATGAAGAAAATCGGCGTGTTATTTCCAACCAAATCCCAATTCCCTTCTTCCGTATAAAATTTGATGGCGAATCCTCGCGGATCACGAGCTGTATCAGCTGATCCAAGTTCACCGCCAACCGTTGAGAATCGAACGAGGAGCGGAGTTTGTTTACCGACTTTGGAGAAAAGGTCAGCTTTTGTGTATTTGGTGATGTCGTGAATGACTTCGAAGTAACCGTGAGCTCCTAAGTCATTTTTAATTGGTTTAAGATCAAAAATCTGAAACCTCACCGGCTCCTTTTGCATGAACAACTCGTTCTGGAATTCTTTCCCGATCAAAATGTGCCATTTCATCCATATAAATCACATCCTGCATAAGCATCGGACCCCGTTTTCCAGCTGTTAGTACAGCCGTCTTCGTATAAATCGGCGCTCCATTCGATGTCGTCAAAGTGCGCGCATTCTGAAAGAAAAAAGAAAGGAGAATAAACGAATCTCCAATCATCTTCAGATCCCTTACCGGCGTCGCCGCTTTGTAGTTCTTAAGCTGATCATCCGCTGGATCGTTGCCCATTGTTTTTGTCGCAAAATTTCAGCGATTTTGATGTTTGAAAAAAATCTGAAAATTCTCAATAAAAAAGCTGAAAATTTATAAAAAAAAAAAGAAAAAAAAGAAAAGAAACGAGAAAATATTTTTATAAACAACGCTCGAATGTAGTTTTATCAATCAATGGATTTTGATCAACCACAGCCCGGAGACTACACTGTAGTGTTCCTCATTAAAAATAACAAACTTAAAAAAAAAATGGCAAAACGTGGCAGGATTCGTTCGATTAGAAAAAAACAAAAACAAAAAAAGCGAGGAAAAAATGGGCGGAGCGAAATAAAACAAAGAAAGTGCAAAAAGTGAAAGGTCATTTTCGGTTTTTTTTTTTCGTCAAAAACAAAAACAATTTGGAGAAAAATATTTTTATGAAAAAATTTCGAAACCGTGTTTCCCTCCCCCCGTTTTTTCCCGGGGCTTAAAAATGTCTTGAAAAAATTTCCAAAATCGTTTCCCCCCCCCCCCCCCCGTTTTTTCCGGGGCTTAAAAATGTCTTGAAAAAATTTCCAAAATCGTTTCCCCCCCCCCCCCCGTTTTTTCCGGGGCTTAAATATGTCTTGAAAAAATTTCCAAAACCGTTCCCCCCCCCCCCCCCGGGGTTTTTCCCGGGGCTTAAAAATGTCTTGAAAAAATTTCCAAAACCGTTCCCCCCCCCCCCCCCGTTTTTCCCGGGGCTTAAAAATGTCTTGAAAAAATTTCCAAAACCGTTCCCCCCCCCCCCCCCCCCCGTTTTTTCCGGGGCTTAAATATGTCTTGAAAAAATTTCCAAAACCGTTCCCCCCCCCCCCCCCCCCCCCCCGTTTTTCCCGGGGCTTAAAAATGTCTTGAAAAAATTTCGAAACCGTTTTTTCCCGAAGCTTAATAATGTCTTGAAAAAATGTCGAAAAAAGGTTGAAGACGAGATAACAAAAATGATGACTTTTTTGCCTGATTATTTTTCACATTTTTCTTATCAAACACAAATTGATAAGGGAAAATATTTATTTTCCCCCTCTTCATTCTTCAATTCAATAATCGTCGATTTTTGGTTGATTTATAATCAAAAACGTGACTGATTTTGATTCGTGGCGGGTGAAAACGTGGATGCGTCGGTGGGCGGTCTCGGATCTGGATTAGTTGAAGGAGAAGAAGAGGAAGAAGCTTTTTTGGAAAAACTTTTGATCCAAGTTCACCACCAACCAAACCACAACAACTGGCGATCAGCATGAGATTCGAACTCACGCGGGGAAACCCCAATGGACCAAATCCCAATTCCCTTCTTCCGTATAATAACCATGAGCTCCTAAGTCATTCTTTATTGGTTTCGGATCAAAAATCTGCAAACCTCACCGGCTCCTTTTGCATGAACAACTCGTTCTGGAATTCTTTCCCGATCGAAATGTGCCATAAGCATCGGTTCCCCTCCCCCGTTTTCCAGCTGTTAGAACAGCCGGTCTTCCTATAAATCGGCGCTCCATTCTGGTGTTGAATTGGAAGTTGCGTGTCGGCTTTTCGTTTTCAGCATTTTTGTTTTGACGACGAGCAACACATTCGGAGCCACAAAAAAAAAAGAGGAAAATAAAAATTAACGAGCCAAAGTTCAAAACACAACTGCAATTTCAGCAGCTTGAACACTGGATTTCTTTGAGCCAAACATTTTTAAACCACAAAATGTAATTCGATCGGTTGGATTATAATTGGAGGAATCCATGAATATGAGAAATTATTCATTACATTGAGAAACGACAGGCCAGACCTACATATTCCAACAATTTATTCGAAAAAAATTTTTAAAAAAAATCTTTATTGCTGAGAAAAAAAGAGACACAGAGTAAGACAAAGAGACAGAGGGACAGGAAGATAGAGACACAGAGAGACAGCGAGACAGAGAGAAAGCGAGATAGAGAGACAGAGAGACAAAGAAACATAGAGAGAGAGAGAGACAGAGAGAAAATTATATGGTGAAGAGAAAAATTTGTTTTAAATCTTTATTGTTGAGAAAAAAAAAGACACCGAGTAAGACAAAGAGACAGAGAGAGAGAGAGAGAGAGAGAGAGAGAGAGAGAGAGAGACAAAAAACATAGAGAGAGAGACAGAGAGACAGAGAGAAAATTATGTGGTGAAGAGAAAAATTTGTGGTCGAAAAAAAACAACCAATCAAAGCGAGAGAGAGAGAGAGAATTAGAGAAGTCATAGTTCAAAATTCGACAAGAAAAAAAAGTGGCTGAGTTTTCCGTTTTGCTCTATTTTGCTTCCAAATGATTTCAAAGAAGCCAAAAAAATCAATTTTATTAATTTTTTTCATTTTCTTCTTCGTGTGATTCAAGATCAGTTTTTGGTTCGCCGTTATCCTTTTTAATATTGATTTTCCAATCGATTGGTGATTCATCAGGCTGCAAAAAAAAATCGATAAAAATCCATTCAATTTTCTTTCCGCCGCTCAAACCGTTTTTCCAAGTTGCAGCGACGGCGTGTGCTCCTCATTGGTTTTTTTCCCATTCTCAGTTGTGGTTTCCCTTGATCGACTCTTTTCCTTCACTTCTTCCACCAATTTGTTTTGAATTGATCTTTGTTGCGATCGTTGCGTGGGTGGCGGCTGCGGCAGCAGCGGTGGTGGTGGTGGTGGTGGTGGCGTCGGTCTTGATGGTGGTTGTGGTGACGGCGTCAATATTAATGCCGATGGTGGCGTCATTATTTTCGAGTTTTCTGCTGCTCGTCTTTCATATCCCGGCGATTTTTGCTGCAATTTTTTGTCGGTTGAGAGAGAGAGAGACGGAGAGAGACGGAGAGAGAGAGAGAGAGACGGAGAGAGAGAGAGAGAGAGAAAAGAGAGAAAAGAGAGAGAGAGAGAGAGAGAGAGAGAGAGAGAGAGAGAGAGGGAAAATTCTCACTGATCGATATGTTGGTTTTGATATTTGAGCCGCCTTTTTCTTTTTGCTTTTGCAGAATATAATTGGAAGAATTGCGATGATAAAAAATGAAATTGAAGAAAAGTACATAAAAATGAAATTTATTGATTCGAACATCATCAAAAACTTTTTAACATCAAATTATTTGAGATTATGAAATGAATTTTTCTTCTCGTTTATTTTCAAGAAATCAGATCACGGGTGGAAAATAATCAACCCTACAAACTACAAACTACAGGAAGAAATTCTTGCGAAAATCAGCTTCTATGAGGAGAATAATCAATACTATAAACTACAAACTACGAACTACAAGTAGAAATTCTTTTTTTCCCCGTTTTTTTTTTTCAAAAATCAGATACCATGAAGAAAATAATGCACACTACAAACTACAAAAATTCCCTTTTCCACGTTTTTTCAGGAGAAAACAGACCGCGGTAGAATAGAAAAATAAGGAACACTACAAACTACAAGTAGAAAATTCCCTTTTTTCCGTCTTTTTTTTCGAAAATCAGATACCAGGAGGAAAAAATCAATACTACAAACTACAAAAATTCCCTTTTCCTCCGTTTTTTCAGAAGAAAAAAGGCCGCGGTTGGAAAATAATACACACTACAAACTACAAACTACACACTACAAACTACAAACTACACACTACAAACTACAAACTACAAAAAATCTCTTTTTTCCCGTCTTCTTTTCAAAAATCAGATACCAGGAGGGGAAAAATCAATACTACAAACTACAAAAACCTCCTTTTTTCAAACTTTTTGATAGCTTGAAAAAAATTGATGAAGAAAAAAGTTGGGGTTTTCTCCTTCTTTAGGAAACAACCATTAAACAAAAGGAAAAACAGCTTAACAGAGCGCGCCTAATTGAGTCGTGTCATTGTTTTTAACTCGCGTCAACCATTTTTTTTTGTTGCTTCAGCTTCTCCTTCAGCTTCTTCTTCTTTCCTCTTCAATTCTTTTGTTTTTGTTTCGTTCGTTCAGCTTCTTCTCCTCTTCAAGTTTATTTTCAGCCATCAAAAAAATATTTTTTTTTTTTGATAAAAATGTCCTTTATTGGTCGGAAAAAATGAAAAGAAAACAATATTTTCCCGCTTCTCGTGTCTGCCAGAATTTGTTTTTCCCCTCCCCCCCCCCCCCCCCCCGTTCTTTGTCCCCCCCCCCCGCGGCGGCAGTTGAAAAGTGTCAGTTACAGGCGATATTTTAGAAATTATTAAGGAAAAACGAGAAACGAAAGGCAAAAAGTGGGTGTGGAGGGAGGCAGGGAGGGGGAATAAGGGCGAAATTGTGTGTCAAACAAATTGAAAATTGATGAAAAAAAAAAAAGAAGAAAAGGCGGGGCACGCACAGAGCCGACGACGACGAGTCGATGGGAAGGGAAAATTGAAAGAAAAACACGGGGCGCGGGGGAGGGGGGGGGGGGGAAGTTTTTTACCCACAATATTCTGCTGAGTCGTTTTCAAATTCCTCCCCCCCCCCCCCCCCCCCCGTTTTATTTTTTTGAATTTTTTAAAAATTCGTGGAAATCAGCGCCCAAATTGTTGTTGTGGTTGACTGTAGATGATGTCGTGGTGAGACCATAAACTTCCCCCTCCCCCTTTCTTTTTTATTTTTTTTTTTGCTTTTTCAAATCAAAAATTCGATTGCCCCCCCCCCCCCCGCTCCCCAACACTGATGTGAGATGGATGCGGCGGCGACGGTGGCGAGACAGTCGTGTTGTCAGTGCTGCCCAACCCAAAAGATCAAGAACCGAGCGAGCAGTTAACGACGAGTTGTGGTGGTGGGGGGAAAACATAATGGAACTTGAATACAAATTGAGAGAAGAAATGTTGTGTGTCTCGAAAAGAAAAAAAAAACAATTTTTCCCCCTTTTTTTTTAATTTCGCGCTGCCTCTTCTTCATTTGAATGATGAAATTATGAAAAGCTACGAGGAGGACGAAGGCGAGAGAGAGAGAGAGAGAGAGAGAGAGAGAGAGAAAGACAAAAAGTCAATTTTATTGTAAAAAAAAAGTGAAAAAATTTCAGAAGTAATGCTGCTGAAATTTTTTCCAAGCGGGGGGGGGGGGGGGGTGGAGGTCGCCTTGCCTCGCCTAGCAGCTTTTTCTCCTTCTTGAAACACAGCTCAACACAAAATTGCAGTAACATTTCGCATGTTTCATATCCATTATTCATATGTTATTCGATATCCCATTGACTACCGTCCTATTTCAGCAATCGAAAGTAAAAAAAAAAATAAAATAAAGGGGAGGGGAAGAAGAAGGCAGAAGCAGAAGGCAGAAAGAAGAAGGATGGTGTGACGATGCCCAAAAATATGATGAAGGAGGGCGTTGAAATTGAGACAAAAAAGACATTTTATATTTGACAACGAACTAGTCAATTCTCTCTCTCTCTCTCTCTCTCTCTCTCTCTCTCTCTCTCCCTCTCTCTCTCTCTGTCTGTCTGCGTCATCTCTAATTTTCTCGATATTTCGTCTGTGCTTTAAACCACTTTTCTTTTTTTTTTCAAATTTTCTTTTTAATTTTTAGTTCTGCCGCCAACCGAATTCGATCCTTTTTTCTTTTCCTTTTTTTTTCAGAGAGACTCCAACTACTACATAATTCAGAAGGAAACTAGGAAGAAGAAGAAGAAGAAGAAGAAGGAAGAGGAGGAGGAAGAAGCTGATAAATTAAAAATCCTATGAAAGTTAGTTTAAATTTTTTTTTATTAATAATTAAATAAAAATTATCTGGTTTTTCTTCGTTTTTTTTTTTAATTCCCTGAATTTTTTTTTCTAATCGAATTATAATTGTGGCGAAGGGAAAAATGTGATTTTTCAATTCTAAAAAAAGAGAGCAACCCTCTCCCCCCTTTTCCAAGGGGAAAAGCCTTAATGAGGGGCAGCGGCGGCGGGGTGGAGAGGAGCATTGTTTTTTTCTTGTGAAGAAAGGTGATGATAGAAGAGCCCCCTCCCCCCCCCCCAACACCACCCATAATCCTGGTGTGTGTCGATCTCTCGAGAAATTGGCTCCGCCGCCGGCCTGGAGCTCAAAATGTGTGTGTTTTTTTTGCTCATTTTTTGACATCAAAAATCGAAAAAATTTAAAAAAAAAAAAAAAAAAAGGGAAAATTTTCCATCTTCTTCATTTCTCCGATGTATATGAAATTCATGAATAAATGATATTTCAGAGAGAGAGAGAGAGAGAGAGAGAGAGAGAGAGAGAGAGAGAGAGGAGAGAGACGAGAGAGAGAGAGAGAGAGAGAGAGAGAGAGAGAGAGAGAAAGTTTTCCACAAAATTTTTTTTTTTCGAGCTCCTCATACAAACAAAAATGTCAAACTCTGATTGGCTTATTGGCTCGGCGAGCCGGAGTAGAACAAAAATGATGAGGAAGCTTCTTCTTCTTCTTCTTCTTGCTCCATATTGTTTTTATTCGATTTGTATTATTCCATAGACCAACTCTCCGCCAGCCACAAAACTCATGAAAAAATAAAAATGCCCACAAATTCTAACGAGCCGAGGCGACGATGAAGAAAAATAGTTTCGCTTCTCGCCCTCTCTGCGTCTCGGTTCTCTTTTTAAATTTTGAATTTTTTTTTATTTTTTTGTATTTCGCGCCTTTTTTTTTTTTTTGAAATAATACAAATTGTGTGTTTCCTTTTTGTGTTCGGATTGGAAGAAAAACGAAATAAAATCGAAAAATGTGCGAAGTGTTAATTCTCATGCTCAATTCATTTTATCGTGTCTACTATCAGCTGTTCGATTTGTGCGAGCACACGCTCATTTCGGTGCTCATTCTATTCGTCGTGCTCATTTGCTTTGTTCCAGCCTTGTTCACGATGAAGACGGTAGGTGAAGTTTTCAGCTTTTTCCTCTCCTCGTTTTTTTTTTTTGTCGCCTTCTGAAATTCTCCTACAATTCTGACCATTTTTTTCTTCAAGAAAAATTGCAGCTGGTATTTTCGAATTTCCAGCAGCAGAAATTTTAAAAAGGTTCTAAACGCGCCGCTGAATTGTTTATATTCATTCTTTGAGGAGGAGGAGGAGGAGGAGGAGGATGAAAAATAAAAATGGATTTTTCCAATGTTTTAGGCGAGATTTATCTCCCACGGTTTTCAATTTCTAAATTCATTCTTAATCCGTTTTGATGATGATGAAAAGAGCATCATTTTTATTGAGTAAAAATGCGGGTTTTCTTCAGCTTTTTGTTCTATTTTCAATTTGTTCTTAGCAATTTCCCCTTCCCCCCCCGCCCCCGTTTTTGAATTTCATTTCATTTCATTTTTCATTCTTCCGCTCGACACCAGAATTGAATGCCTCGCTATTTTTGTGCTCAAAAGGTAGGTAGGGCTTTTGTAGTTTGTAGTTTCTTCACTAGGGGGGGGGGGGGGGTAAAAAGTATTTTGGAAAACAAAAAAGAAGCTTCTTCTTCTTCTTCTTCTTGTTCTTCTTCCATCACCAAAAGCTAATGTCACTCACATAAACACAAAATGATGTGCTAATTTGGGAGACAACACGGGGGGGGGGGCGACGGGGGGGGGGGGGGAAGCCAAGAGCAGCAGCCAAGTAGTAATTTGCTCGAAGAATTATTTTTTCTAGGTCTTCTTCATCTTTTTTTCTGCCAATTTTTCCAAGCAAAAATCCAAAAAAAAAAAAGGAAAAAATGTGAGAAATGAAACTCAATTTTCCTTCTCGATTTTCTTCCAACACCGACCAGAAAAAAAAAATTTAAGACCGGCTTTGAATTACACAAGCCATCAATTATTGGAATGAAACAGAGAGAGAGAGAGAGAGAGAGAGAGACAGAAAGAGAGAGAGAGAGAGAGAGAGGGAGAGAGAGAGAGAGAGAGAGAGAGAGAGAGAGAGAGAGGTTTTCTTCTCTCGTATCGCCGGGTAAGAACTAAGAGGTTGTCACGTCAGATGTTTGTTTGTTTATTTATTTTGGACGAGCCGATTTATGGAAACGACATGAATAATTATGTCGTCTGAAATATTTATTTAAATATATTTTTTTTATTATGGAGCTCTTTGTCTCTCTCTCTCTCTTCCTAGCATTGATAAAGCTTCAGACATTCCAGACAATTGCTCTCTCTCTCTCTCTCTCTCTCTCTCTCTCTCTCTCTCTCTAACAAAAAACGTCTTAAATTTTATCTTTGCAGGAAGAGCAGCGCCCGCTGTTTACTATTGGAGTGCTCGTGTGCGGCGTGGTCGGCGGTTTGACCGTCGTCATTTCCGTTGTCTACCTCTATCGATTTTGCCTTAAGAAACGGAATCCGGTTTCGACGTAAACACACACACACACGCCCTTCCTTGTCGACTTTCGCCATCCAAATATTGTTTTCAGCACCGGCAATCCCGATTACAAGAGGGAACACATTCGGAGTGTCGTTGTTGGTCTCAGCCGACCCTTGCCGTTACCGCCAGAATTTTTGACAGCATTCACACCGAATAAGAACGCGTGAGAGTTAGAGAAGGATCAAACACCTTCACTTTTTTCTTCTCATAAAAATCAATAAATCGATGTGTGCTTCAGATCAACAACCACGCTAGGATTTAAGGATGAAGCTGAACCGGAAAAAAATCGATCCATTGTTCCAATGATCGTTTCAAATGATTCCAACTATGCTCTACGCCTTTCTCAAAATACTTACAATAGTAAAAGAAAAAAAAACCACAAAAAAAATCGGCCAAAAAACACTTAAAATTCCAGCTCTTCTCTCCGTTTCTCCATCCTCAACTCGTGCTCACTCAGCCGAGCTTCATCCGCCAGAAATCAATGATGAAGTGAGACGAAGCTCATTTGAGGTTCAACGTGGTACCGGACGACAATTGCCAAGTACTGAAGGTTTAGAAGTACGTTTGCTTCTTTCTTTTTTTTTTCAAAATAATTTTATTAAATAAATTAGGCGGGAAATTTTGAAATTTAAAAAAAAAACAAAAAAACGTTGAAGCAAATTTTTAAAATTAAAATAAATAAAGCATAAATTAATTTCCTTTCGGCTTTTGCCTTATTAAAACCCGTCGGTGAATTTTCAAAGAAAAACATTTGTGATTAATTCAAAAAATCAATAAATCAATAAAAAATCAAGAAGAAGCTGTTAGGAATAATTTCGAAAAACCGCGTATTGTTGTAACCGAAGTGGGAAGCATTTCTCAAGCGCTGGCAGCAGATAAGCAGCAGCCGCGCTCGGCGCATAATCGATCGACATCTTCGGTTCGATCTGTTGATGACGCTCTTTTTGGTGCGCCATTTGATCGTCCATGCTGACGGTTATCGACTTGCAAATTTTGCACTTCAACGTGTGCGTCGATTGGACGTGTCGAATCAGTGCGTTTCTATCGTTTCTAACGATTTGTGCGCACACCTCGCATTTTCTCTCGTTCTCTTCCTTCTCGTTCATCTCATCGATGATGTTCGCTGAAAAAGTTTTAGGGCGATAAAAGCTGAAGAAGCGAACCGCTCGCAAGCCGCGACGCAACGAGATTTGAGCAAGGCTTTTACCTTAGATATTTATCCGAACCTGTGCCGACATCCTTCTTCGGACGGTTAGTGGATCTTGGAAAGCATTGCATCATTATTTGGCACATTTTTCCCATGTCTCGTTTATCGATAAACATGTTCACCTTTCCTGGATGCTCATTTCTCATATGATCATAGATTCGATATTTGTCCTTTGATTGCCAGCCGCATAGGCGGCATTGATAATCACCAGCGTTCGCGTGCTCATTGATGTGCGTCTGAATTGTGTTCTCCTGATTGTCGACACGCTTCTTGCAAATCGCGCACATCAGCTGTCGCTCTCGTTGCCTCATGCTCTTCATTTTTCGATAGAACTCGACGTGAGCTTTTCGCCGATTCTTTCCATCGATGGCAACGTCGATCGATTCGACGTCGACAAACAAGTCGTCTTCATCGTTGGCTTTTTTCGATTTTTTCATTGCTGAGAATGAATCGGATGTCGATGGTGGTGGTGGTGGTGGGTGGGTGGAAGTGGAAAAGATGTTGATGACGTTGAAGAAGATGAAGAAGGAGATGAAGATGAAGATGAAGAAGAAGAAGGAGCAAGAGGAGGTGGAAGAGCAAGAGAAAATGATGGTTGACACCAATTATTCGTTGGATTCGGTGACATTGATGATAGGGAAGAAGTATTGGACACTGAAAGGAAAAAATCAATCGATAAAAGCTCAAAGAAGAAGCTTTTTTTCTACATTTTCGATTTTCGATCGGCATCGTCGGCGGCGACAAAACGCCGCTCGGTTTCTGCTCGAACTGTTTCGAGCCGCTCAGAATTGAGTCGATTGAAAACACATCGGCGCTAATCGTTGCGGGCTGCTCCAGCTTTTGGCGACGGAGCAGCGGCGGCGGCGGCGCCAAGTATTGATGGTGTTGCTGCAATTCTCGGCGTCATTGAGCCGCGGCGGCTCGAGCTCGACGATGATGGCGATGGAATCGACGAGCAGTTGGTTGTTGTTGGCACAAATTGCAGAATTTTTGGCCAACAATTTTGAAAAAATTGCGGCGAAATTGCGCCTGAAATTTGACGTCATCGAAATTCGGGCGGGGTTTCGAGTTGGCTTATCGGTACCGTTTGTAGTTTGTTGTGCAGCTTGTTGAAGTAAAAGCTGATAAGCAGCAAAATTGTACAGCGGCGTTGAGCTTGACGATGATGAAGAAGAAGAAGAAGAAGACGTCAAAATCATCTAAAAATTCAAAAATTTTTTTTTTGGCTTTTAGCCAACAAACAAAAAAGGCGCTAAACCTTATTTTTCAAATGTTGCATACAAAAAAAACTATACAAATTTCCTCGTGAACCAATATGACTCATTTATAAATACATTTTTTTATGCGGAAAAGAGAGAGAGAGAGAGAAGAGGGAGAGAGAAAAGAAAAAAAAGAAAAAGAAACAGAGAGAGAGAAAGAGAGAGAGAGAGAGAAAAAGAGAAAAAAGAGAGAGAGAAAAAAATAAAGAGAGAGAGAGAGAGAGAAAGAGAGAGAGAGAGAGAGAGAGAGAGAGAGAGAGAAAATAAAGAGAGAGAGAAAGAGGGAGAGAGAAAAAGAGAAAAAGAGAGAGAGAGAAAAAAAAATAAAGAGAGAGAGAGAGAGAGAAAATAAAGAGAGAGAGAAAGAGGAGAGAGAAAAAGAGAAAAAGAGAGAGAGAGAAAAAAATAAAGAGAGAGAGAGAGAGAGAGAGAGAGAGAGAGAGAGGAGATGAGAGAGAGAGAGAGAGAGAGAGAGGAATAGAGAGAGAGAAAAGAAAAAAAAGAAAAAGAGAGAGAAAGAGAGAGAGAGAGAGAGAGAGAGAGAGCAAAGATTTTGTCTCAAAAAATTGGATTCTTAACAGAAAACGCCGAGAATATTTTGCGTCCTCCGAGAACTCAACAAACTTGAAGTTCGATTTAATTTGGCAAACTTTGGTTTTTTTTTTTTTGGACTGTCGGACCAAATTTTTTTTTACATTTTTTTTAAATTCCAAATTGGCAGATGTTCAAACTTTAATGTTTGATTAATTTTCATTTAAAACCTTTTTTTTTTGCTTTTTTTTTTCTTTTTGTAAAAAAATAATAATTAAAAACCAACATTTTCAAAGGAAATCGTTGGAGTTGATGGTGCTGAAATTGTTGTGAGCAACTTCTGAAATAATCGGAAAAGGAGACGAAAAAATGTCTTTTTTTTTTTACAAATTTCAAATTTACCTGAAGTTGTAGCTGATCCATATTCGTCATGATCTCATTGAATGTTTTGACTTCTAATAATAATTTAATTGTGTTAAAATAATCGGCTCCGAGCTTGATTAAAATTGTTAGCGGCTCATTTTCTGTAACCAACGTTTTTCCTTCTTCTTTCAAAAGCCAAACAAGAAAGACACAAAGAAAAATGAGACGAAGCTTCGTTACTAGGCAATAAAGCTAGAAAAGTGTTGGGTTGGGTCGTCCTTGTCTTGCAAATTTTTTACAAAAAAAAAAAGAAAAAAATTACGTTTTTGTGCACACAAATCATTCTTTTTCTCACGAATTGTAGTGGCCACCTCAATGGATGGAGACTTTCAAAATTTTTCCTTTTTCGCGCCGAAAAGAAATTCAAAAAAAAAAAAAAACCAAAAACGAAATGATTTGAAAACGATTTCGACTCATTTTGAGGCGAACAAAAAAAAGGCGGAAAAAACAATTTTTTGAAAATGTCAAGTTCGTTTTTGCAAAAAAAAAAAAAAAAAAAAATAAAAAAAAAAAAAAATTTTTTTTAGTGTCCACACACACACCAAAGGGACAAAGCTTCGTCTTTATTGTACATAACGAAATGTCCTTGGTGTTTACTCGGAAAGAAATGAAAAATACACAGAGTTTTCTCTATTTCTCTCTCTCTCTCTCTGTATTTTTTCTTTTAAAAATTGTGATGGGTTGAACTAATAAAATAAGAGAGAGAGAGAGAGAGAGAGAGAGAGAGAGAAAAAGACAGAGAAACATTTTTAAGCCAATTTTCAGACAGAGAAGCAAAAAAAAAAAAGAAAAAAAAAGTTGCTTAAGCTGCTCTGGGAAACAAACGAGCTTTTTGTGCTTCTTCTTCGAAATTTTTATAAGAATAATTGGCTCGAGAATGTCCCGCCCTCCTCCGCCCCGCCGCGGCGTCCCCCTGCCTCAACAAAATGTAAATAAAAATTATGATTTTTATTAATCGAATAAAAGCGAATTTAAAGCGTCATGGGAAAATGGCGATTTCCTTCTTCTTCTTCTTCTTCTTCGTAGGGGGAAAAGCTTTGTTTCTGTTTGAAAATGTTCGGGAAAAATGTCCGATTTTGAGCACAAAAAACCATCGCGCTCCCTTTTGCTCTTCCACTAAACAGTTATTTAGGTGAAGAAGAAGAAGAAGAAGCTAGGATATGTAGTGATAGGAAACAGGTAAAAAAGCTAAAGTTTACCTATCGAAAATGGTTGATAATCGGTCAAAAGAAAAAATGTTTTTTGTTCATTTTTGACGGAGACGCGGCAGGGGGGGGGGGGGACCCGATTTCACCGTAGCCAAGAAAAATATTTGACAAAAACCCAAGTTGACAGATAAATTGATAAAAGAAAAACATTTTTTTTTTTTTAATTAAAAAAATAAAATAGGAATTCAAATGTATTTTGTGTATCCAGCGAGTTCAGGAAAGTACAACCAACTTTCTTAAAATCGGTGCCTTTTTATACTTTTTCGAGTGGGGTGACATTGAGAAAACCGGTTTTCATCTTTTTTCTTCTTCTCCTTCTTCTTTTTTCTATGTCTTCTCTAGTTTTCTCTGTCAGCAACTATTTTTGTCTCGGGGCAAAAACCGTAGTTCAGAGGCCAAGTAACAAAAAAGTAGGAGAGGAAACAGTTACGGTCACTACAAAATTCAAAGAGAGAGAGAGAGAGAGAGAGAGACAGAGAGAAATGTTGGTTTAATGAGCTCCCGAAACCGATTGGGGTACGTCCCCCCCCCCCCCTCCCCATCACATAAATTTCTCAACTATCATTCGACGTTGACGATGAAATGAATGATAAAAGAATCAACAACGACACTCCGCACTTACACATTGATCTTAAACGAAATTGATATGATGAGGTCACCTGCCTT
>OY751560.1:3393250-3686503 GCA_963572285.1 Caenorhabditis drosophilae | reverse complement strand
CAACTCTCTCTCTCTCTCTCTCTCTCTGCTCTCTCTCTCTCTCTCTTCTCTTCTCTCTTCTCTCTTTCTCTCTTTCTCTCTTTCTCTCTCTTTCTCTTTGTGTATTTTTCTTTTAAAAATGTTTCTTTTCTACAGGGTGGCAATATGAAATTTTTTTTTAAATATTCGTTAAAAATGCAAGTTTCCATACTTTGTGGCCACCCTCTATTTTTTCTCTCTTTCTCTCTTTCTCTTATCATATTTTCTTCTCTCTCTCTGTCTTTCTCTCTCTCTCTCTCTCTCTCTCTCTCTCTCTCTCTCTCTCTGTCTTTCTCTCTCTCTCTCTCTCTCTCTCTCTCTCTCTCTTCTCTCTCTCTCTCTCTCTCTCTCTCTCTCTCTCTCTCTCTCTCTCTAACTTTCATTCTAAATTTTATTAATAAAAATTGAAGAAGACAATATTTAATGTTTCAATTTCCTTGTTTTCAACAACAAAAAAATTGTTTGGCACAAACAGAAAAAAAAAGGGGAAAAAAACGAGAGACGAGGACCCAAAAAATGAAAATCAATCAATAAACCTGTCTTCGCTTGATGATTTTAAGTTTTTTGTGTTTTTTTTTATTCAAAAAAAAGAAATGCGCGGGAAAAAAGTTGAAAAATTGTCTTGAGAAATTATTTATCAACTGTGTAATTATTTATGAGCAAAAAGCAAAATGGGGGGTTTTTAAGATAAAAGCCAACTTTTTTTCTTTTCTTTTTTTTTAATAAAAATAATTTTAAAAAATTAAAAAAATGTTCGGTTTTAGAGCGGAAAAAAATTTGAATACATTAAAATGTTTGGGGAATGTTTCGATATTGATAATTTTGATGACTTTTATAGGAGCTTTCCCTATCACCACATTAAAAGCTGATAAGGAAACCCACAAAAAAAAGAAAGAAAGATGAGGAGTGATAATTGATAAGAGGCATTGGAATTTCTATAAAAGTCGAAATTAATTGACTTTAAATGGTTTTTAAAAAAAAATGTTTTTTCCGGTTTTTCAAATCTGAAAATCCAATTTTCAGCCACAAGCCCATCAATTCGAGCATGATCGTCAACGTCGGATGAGCAATTTTGCGCGTAGCAACGCTGTGAACTACGGTGCACCGCCGCCGCCACGAAAACAATTCTCCTCACCGTTGCCGAATCAATCGCGCCGGATTTATGAGCGCGGTCACGCACACTCTCGATCGTGGAACTCGGGAGCGGCGCAACCATCGTCGTCGTCGTCGCCGCCGCCGCCTCCGCCGCACCCCATCATCGATCCGAATCCGTATCGATTTTTCGAGAAGGTTTTCGTCTTCTTTGTTTTTTTTTTTCATGGAAAAAAGGCAATTTTTAAGAAGACCAATGAAGAATTCAATGGTTCACAAAGAATGATGGATATTCCGATTATAAATGAGCCACCATCACCAACACCAATGGAAAGCACACTGCGAAGACAAAGCTTCGTTCCCCGACAAGTTTTTTTTTTCAGCAATTTTCAGCAAAATTTTTCGATTTTCAATTTTTTTTTTCAGGCAAAATCATTCGACGATCGAATGAATCAAGTTGAACGTCGTCATCAACTTGATCATCGCTCATTCACCTTATCCGAGAAGACGAGAGATGAACGAGAGAAAAATGAAGTTTCAGCTGCGTGTCAATCATTATGGGCTGCAAAAGGCCATTTGGAACAGTTGCACGCTTTAGGTGGCTTCTTCCATCGCTCCTCCCCTTTTTTTTAATCGATTTTTTCAAGGAATTTCGGAGCCGTCATCTGTCTCAACATCGTTTGAATCAAACACAGATAGTCAAGCCACTGGTGACACAATTGATCTTCAACAACAACAAAATGCAAAAGGAAAACGAATGCAATACAAGTTGGTTTTCCATTCAAGACCCATTTTTCAAACTCCAAATCTGCGCCTTTAAAAAAATTCAAATTTTTCGATTAGAAAAATTGACAGAAGTGGTAAAATTCATCGAATTTTGCCGATGACACCCGATGATTATTCGCTTCTTCAAAAGGTTTACGCATGGGAATGTCGGCGATCCCAATATCGATTATAGTGATTTTCAAAAAAAAAAAACACCTCCCCCTTCCGCCCCGAAATCAGAAGGGGCCGGACCCCGAGTTTCAGCATGTCTTAAAAATTGCAGCGAATCTCAAAACGCTGATAACAACGCGTTGATGTCGAAAAGCCTAACAAGCCTGACACCGCTTCTAAATAAGTCTGAAAGCCCAGAGGGTCGAGAAAAAAACGCGTCGAAAATCTGGTGGAGGCAGAGGAAAATGCAGAATTTGTGGGTGGAAAAATTGTGCGGAATAGAATCCCCCGCCCCTGTTTTTTTTTTTTGAATTTTAGCCAAGAAAGTTCCAATCTTTCCACCTCCCTTTAAAATGTGTACACGACAAACGAAAATTAATTCGGTTTCAAGATCGCTTCTCCTTCAACGACAATTCCTTTCAACCGCCGCTGTTTCCAGTGTTGAATCGAATAATTCGACGGATGAAAGTGATCCAGTATTTGCGAGCAGTTTTGACAGTACTCGAAGTGAGCTTGGTAAGACAATGGCTGCGGCTCAGCGAAGAAGGAAACAGATTTTGGTTTTTAGAACGTCGAAGATTGTCGTTGATGAATCAACCGGATGATTCAGATGAAACCAGCACGAATAATCAAAGAAGAAATTTTCGAGATTACAGGTTTTGAAAGAAAAAAAAGAAGAAGAAGCTTAAATAAAAAAATGTTCAGTGTGGATGCCACCAGTGATTCATTATTCCGTGAATGGAGTCGAGTTGATCCAGCTTATGCTCCAATCGATACTCATCGACTTCAACGTGGCCACACCATTGATCATCATTCGGTTCAATCGTGAGTTTGGCAAGGCGCCAAGGATTTTTGTTCCCTTTTCATTTTTTCAGTCAACTTTCTCCGCGTCGCTTTCAACGACAATACTCGCTTGCCACGTCATCATCAATCGCTCAAGATCGTCGACGATCAACAATGATCTCATATCGAAATAATTGATTTTTTTTTTAAATCAAATTTTCCCAATAAAAAATTGTATATTTTTAATTCTAAAATAAATTAATTTTACACCAAAAATCCGGTGAAGATCACCAAACTTTTATTGGAAATTTTGTCGTGAATTAAAATGCCACCTTTCTTTTGTAATACGGTGTTTGCAGACACATGGGGAATCGGGTCAGTCACAATTGAAACAAGAGTAATTTTTAAATGAATTCGATTCTTCTTTAAATTTCGTGAAGTTTTCTCTGTTTGATGTGCAGGTTGTTAGGTTACTGTAGACGCGCCAAATTAAAAACTCGCTTAGTTAAAAATTAATGTGAGACAATTTTTTCCAGTTTTCATTGATTTTAAAAAAAGAAAAAGAAAGGAGGAACAAAAAGTAAATAAAAATTGATAGTTGATATGACTTTTTTCTTTTTTTTTTCCTTTTTTTTTTTTGGTTTCCACTTGTCGAAACAGAAAATAATTGATTGTTCGATTTTCGTAATTGTTTCTTCTTCTTCTTCTCTTCCTCCTCCACCACCCTTTTTCCCGTGTTAAACCGAAAACTTGAAAAAAAATGTTTGTCATAAAAATAAAGAGTAGAGAAAAAGAATGTGGAAAGTGGAGAGATGAAAAACATTGAAACAATTTTCGAGAGATGCGGGAGACGCAGTCGACGAAACGAATGAGAATTGAATTCTCAATTTTTCGTTTTCAACTCGAATTTTTGCTTGTTTTTTCATTTTGTTTTTGTTTGAAATGTCTTTCCAGTGATTTCTCGTAATTTTGTAAAGTCGAAAAAGCTGAAATTTCGAGAATTTTCAGCTTTTTTCTGATAATTTTGATTAAAAACCAATTTATCAGATTTGAAGAAAAGCCAGCAATTTGAATTTTTTCATCATTTTCATGACGATTTTCAATAAATTTTTTTTCAATTTTTTTTCAGAAAAAAATGTCAGGTTCGAAGGAAATATTTCATCAATTCAGTGATTGGATTGGCTCGCTACGAAACTGGGAAAAAGCTGCGATCTTCGGAGGAGCCGCACTAATTTGTTATATTCCTTATCGATTTTTATCGTTTAAACCATCCGCTTCAAGAAAACCGCATTATGAAAAAGATTTGGAAAAAGGTGAAGAATTTTTCTTTAATTTTTACCTTTTTTTTTTTAAGATGTCGTTTATTTGTATCAATTTCCACGAAGTAATTATATTCCAAATATTTCACCGTTTTGTCTCGAAGTTGAAACTTGGCTGAGAATTTCGGATATTCGATATAAGGTTGGGGAATTTCAACGAAAAATTCTCTGTATTTTTATCGTTTTTTTTTCAAAGCCGCAAAAACCGCTCTATTGACACTTGAAAAATCTTAATTTTCGTAAGAAAAATTGCCTTATTTTCATCATTTTTTTCAAAAAAAAGTGTTCTTTGCATGTTTCCAAACACGCTCCACTGACACTTTTCACAAAAGAAATTCTTCAAAAAATAAATTAATATTAAATTATTTTTAAAACGAATTTCAGATCCCAGAAAATCCATGGAATATTCGATCAAAGGGAGGCTCTTTCCCATCTGTTGAATTCAACGGCCTTTTTTTAAATGGTTCTGAATTTATTTTAAATTATTTGGAAAAATTTGTGCAACAAGCATCAATTGATGATCATTTATCAACAGAACAAAAAGCGGTTACTCGAGCATTCGAAGCTTTAATTGAAAAATCATTGACGCCAAGCACGTGGATGTCAAACATTAAGCATTGTGATAAAGTATTCAACTCATTTTTTTAAATTAATTAATTAAATCAAAATTTCAGATTATTGGTTCTTCAGATCCTTCAATTTTTGGAATTTTCACTCCAGTTTTTAAATATTTCAGCAAAAAAATATATGTTTCAACAGTAAATTTTTCGACAAAAAAAAAAGAATTTTTGATCATTTTTTTTATTTCAGATTAGCAAAAAACTTGCAGCATTAGATATTGGAGCTTACTCTCAACAGGAACAGATTAAAATTGGAGTTGATGACATTCGAGCAATCAGCCAATATTTGGGCACAAAACATTTTTTCCATGGATTTAAACCAACCAAAGTTGACCAACTTTTTTGTTGCTCTTTTTTCCTGATAAAATCAATCAATAAAATTTCAGATTGATGCGTGTATTTTTGCAAATTTGGCTCAAATTATTTATGCTCCTTATGAAAGTGAACTTCGAAATGTAATGAAAAACGAGTGTTCGAACCTTTTCGAATATACTGAACGAATAAAACATAGGTTGGGACTGGAAAAAATACATGAATCACTCGAATTTTTGAAAAACAAACAATTTCAGATTTTGGCCTGATTGGTCCGATGCAACAACAAAATTTTCAATCGATTCAAATTGGAAAAAGCGGCCAAATTTGAGAAATGGGAAAAGAAATTAATCAATACAATTTCTTTTCATCAAGAATTTTTTCTTTTTTTGTAAAGTTTAAATTTTAAATATAAAATTTTGTTGTAGAAACAATTTTTTTAATTTGCCGGTAGGAATTTTCCCGTTTTACCACAAAAAAAAAGGCGGGAGATTGGGGTTGTTGTGCTCATTGTATGTATAACGCCAGAATTTGCTCTTTTTTTGAATAAAATTGTTCCAAAATGTCTTCTGATGTTATATTTGTAATTAATGGAAATCAAATCAAAGCTAACAAAACGGTATTTTTAGATTTAAATTATTTAATATTATATTCTGCTTTTTTTTCAGTATTTAGCTCAATTCTCTCCTGTTTTTTGTGCAATGTTTTTCGGGTTTTTTGTCGAATCATCTCAAGAATTAATTGAATTAAAAGAAATTGATTTTGACGATTTTTCAAATTTTCTTCAAGTTCTCAGTCCTGAATCAATTCCACTGAAAGGTACCCTATCCGAAACTTATCCCGATTATTTCAAACTCGAACACTTTAAAGAATGCATGATTGACAAGCTTTTGGAGATTGCCGATCGATTTGATGTAGAATATGTGATGCGGAGATGTGAAATTTTTCTGAAAACATCAAAAAGGGATAAAAAAGAACTTCGATTGATAGCTGATCGATATAATTTAATTGAATTGAAGGTTTTTGCCCCTTTTTTTCAACTTCAAACTAATTTCAGTACAATTTCAGAACGAATTGGATTCTGAAAAGGAAAATCTTCAATCTTATTATTAAAAACTCGCACTTTTTTGTAACATAATTTTTTTGTTTGAAATTTAACAATGATTAACAATTAACAGAAAACAAATGATAAAAAACATTCAACGCAACAACATATCCTAGTAACTGAAAAGAGCGATTGATCCATCAGCCCCAGCAGTAATCAACCATGGTTGAGTTGGATGCCAAACTGCATTTAACATACAAAGATCATTGACCTGCACAACAAAAACTGTTTTACATTTTTATTTTTAAATTTACCGTTTCATGAGCTTTCAATCTTTTAACTGGATATAATTCATTATCTTTCGAAAAATCTGAATAAATTTTTGCAAAATAAACCATAGCCGATCCATCATCAGAAACTGTCGCCAATAGTGGGTATTTTTTATGATAAGCGATTGATCGAATTGCCGATGTGTGATGTTTTAATTTTTTCCATGGCTTATTTCCTAATTGAAGATCCATCCAAGCAAAACGACGATCTAATCCACCAAGGAATAAGTTCTAAATTTTCAAGATTTTTTTACTTGGCTTTCAATATTTATTGATTACTTCTCCAGTTGCATCAGGTATTAATGCTCCAATATGTTTAATGCCAGTAATAAGTTTTTTAACGAGAACACATCGAGCTAAATCATATTCTCTGACGTGAATTTTTGTTGCTACAAACAATCGAGCCTGAAAAAAATTTCGGTTATTTTATTTTTTCAAGATCTTTTTCAATTTAACCTGAGTTGGATGAAAGGCGACAGCTTGTACATGTCCTTTTCTTTTCGTAAATGGGCATTGGGATTTTGCTTTGCTTAATTGATGAACATAAACCGATTTTGCAATATCATCTACTGAAACTGTTGAAAAATAATCGCCTTTTACGTGCCACGTCACTTGTCGAACTTCCTAAAAAAAAATATTAGTTTAAAAAACAGAAATTGAGCTTTTTTATACATTTGGCATTTTTAGTACAACTTTATCTTTTCCTTTTGACCAATGAACAACTGATTCGTCATCTTGTTGATTAGTTGGAATCTGAACTTTTAGAAAATTAGTTTTATCTTAAAAATATCAAACAACAACTTACTTCAGCAATGAGATTTTCAGTTTGTTGGACATGTAAACGATCCCCGCATCCAGTATTCAAAACTGCTACATATTTTCCTTCATAGGCTACAGCCAGAAGCGTTCTTTCACCGATTGGTGAAAAAGCGATAGACGTTACTTCCCCGCCCATTTCAAATGTTTTGATACATCTTCCAGTAGCCAGCATCCAAATTCGAACAGTTCCATCTTCGCCACCACTTGCCAATAGTTCACCCTTTTCAGGCTCTGTTGATAATGCTCGAACTTGCCCTTTATGCCCTTTCATATACTGAAAAATGTTTAAAAACGTTTAAGAACATTAAACTTAAATTAATTACAAATGCCAGATGTGTTGGGAATGGTTTTAAATCATTTGGATTTGGTATATCAGGTAAGAGATCAGCTGCATCGGCTTTAATTCTTAATTTCCTTTGACGTGGAGCAAGGTAAAGATCAAGACAACGTTCAAAACGTTCAGTAATAAACTTATCATATTGAGGAACCTAAAATAAGTTTTCAAAACTTTTTCAAAAAATTTCTTTTAGCTTTACCTTTCGTAAGGCATCAAATTTAACTGGAACAAAGTCCATGATTCGGTCTTCTTTTTCAGTTTCTTCCCATTTCTTTTTTTCTTCATCATCAAACAAATATTCTTCTGGCGGATTATATGACTCGGCATGAGTTGGCAAAGTTACCTTTGGTGCAGGCATATGAACTCTCATTCTAGATAATTTTGATTTCGACATATTGTCCATTGCATCTTCAGAAGCCCATAGATCGTATGACTTTTCTTCTTTTTTCTTTTCTTTTGGTCCTTTTGCCCATCCCATTTTTATTGCGTGAACCATTCGGCTAACCATTCGCATCTCATCTTTAGATGGAATAAATCGTGATTTTGGTTCAGGGCTAAAAAATATTTTGTTTTAAAAACTATTTTTTCGGTATTTGTATTTATTACATGTTGTCGATCGGATGAATTTCTTTTTGTGATGAATAGATATCTAAAAATGGCTCATATGGATTATAACCAATTGTTGGATATTTTCCAGATGCAATATTTTGAAGCTTTTCTATCTAAAAATTTATGTTAATTAATGATGACTTATGAAATACATTTTTTATTGTATACTTGAGCATCTGTTAACTTCACATCAGTACCAGTTTGACGATCAAAAACTTTTCTCCAATAATCAGGATCTTCCATTTTTTCCAAAAATGTATCAATTTCTCCTTTTTTTTCAGGTTTAATAATTTTTTCTCCGAACTTGTCATATCCTATGTGCTCTTCGTCGTCGTACCATTGAATTGGAATATTTCCGATAGTATTACGAAGATCCTAAACGACAATATTATTTCTGAACATTAAATCTTTATGTACCTCTTCGTCTGAAGAATCATATTCATACTCATTTACGTTTTTCGGCAACACTGGTTTCATATCTACTGGTTCTCCAAACTCATCTTTAGTGGATTTCTTCTTCTTTTTTCCTATTTCATTTTTTCGTTTAGAATTTTTTACGCTTTGTTCAGCAACAAGAGACATCTGAAAAAATTAAAAACATATATATATATATATATATAAGTATTTTACATTAATTTTTTTTTAAGTAATTGATA
The DNA here is from genome assembly GCA_963572285.1 of Caenorhabditis drosophilae. Lineage (NCBI taxonomy): Eukaryota > Metazoa > Nematoda > Chromadorea > Rhabditida > Rhabditidae > Caenorhabditis > Caenorhabditis drosophilae. The sequence continues at coordinate 3,677,628 of OY751560.1, read as the reverse complement.
AAAAAACAAATATGACTTCACCAAACAAAAAAAAAAGAGATGAACAAAAGAAAAAAGCGCTTAATAAAGTAAGAATACACTTTTCGTAAAGAGGAAAGTGTGCCCCAATGCGAAATATCGACAGATACCGTAATCGAAAATTTTTAGGCCAGCGTCACATTTGCGAAATAATTTTCTTTTCGTGAAATTTAGTGTTTCTTAACCGTTTTTTTCCTACTTTTCAATGTTTTCCTATGTTTTTTTTTAAATTATTAGCATTTTTATCATTAAGAACTATATATTACATCATTTTTAAACAAAATAATATATTTAAAAAAAATTTTCCTTTCAGTTGCAAAATTGTTCTATGAAGTGTTATATTTTAGCTTTAATTAGACGATAACTATTTGTTCCTTTTTTCAGGCTTTAAGTATTTCTTATTTTCAATTTTAACTGATTTTTAATTACCTTCGTCACCGTTGTTCTTCATCAGAAGTATAATTTTAATTCAGGGTATATCAATTCAAAATGGCCAAGAGAACCAAGAAGGTCGGAATCGTTGGAAAATACGGAACTCGTTATGGAGCTTCCCTCCGTAAAATGGCCAAGAAAATCGAGGTCACACAGCACTCTCGTTACACATGTTCGTTCTGTGGAAAAGAAGCTATGAAGAGAAAGGCCACAGGAATCTGGAACTGCTCCAAGTGCCACAAAACCGTTGCCGGAGGAGCCTACGTTTACGGAACAGTCACTGCTGCTACTGTCAGATCCACCATCAGACGTCTCCGTGATCTTAAGGAATAAATTCCACTTTGTTGTTGATTTTTACATAAATTTTGTATGTCACTAAAAGCTGTTAATGTTTAAAAAATGTTATACAATGAAACATTACCGGAATATTTATATTTTCGTTTGGTATCAATCAATTAGACAACCTTTTTTCTAGACTAAGGGGCTATTATGGGAGTTCCAGCATTTTTCCGTTGGTTGACAAAGAAATATCCAGCTACAGTAGTAAACGCTAATGAAGAAAGAAATCGATTAGAAAATGGAAAAAGAGCTCCAATTGATTGCACCCTTCCAAACCCTAACTTTCAAGTAAAATTCGGTTTAAATAAAGTCTAAAAAGCATATTAACAGGAATTTGATAATTTATATCTTGATATGAATGGTATCATTCATCCTTGTACTCACCCCGAAGATAGACCAGCTCCGAAAACAGAAGATGAAATGTTTGCCCTTATTTTTGAATATATGGACAGAATATTCTCTATTGTTCGTCCAAGACGAGTAAAAAAACATAAAAGTACTTTCACTCATAATTTATTTCCAGTTATTATATATGGCCATTGATGGCGTAGCTCCAAGAGCGAAAATGAATCAGCAAAGAAGTCGTCGTTTTCGAGCAAGTAAAGAAGCTGCTGAGAAAGAGGCAAGCATTGAAGAACAACGAAGACGGTTAGAAGCAGAGGGGATACCGTTACCACCAAAAAAAGAAAAAGAACAGAGTTTTGATAGTAATTGTATTACTCCAGGAACACCATTCATGGCCAGGTTTATTTCGGTTTTCAAACACTTATGAAAGTTTCTAAACTTTTTAGACTTGCTGATGCCCTTCGTTATTATATTCACGATCGAATTACAAATGATGCAGCGTGGGCTAAAATCGAAATAATTTTATCTGACGCTAATGTTCCTGGTGAAGGAGAGCATAAAATTATGGATTATATAAGAAAGCAACGAGGAAATCCTTCACATGATCCAAACACCGTTCATTGTTTGTGTGGAGCTGATGCTGATCTCATCATGTTAGGACTTGCAACTCATGAAGCAAATTTTAACATTATAAGGTAAATAATTTCACTAATCAAATGAAATGTGTTGAATGTTTTAGAGAGGAATTTGTTCCAAATCAACCACGAGCATGTGATCTATGTGGACAATACGGACACGAATTGAAAGATTGTAGAGGGTAATTTAAACGTGATTAAACTTTATTAAATGTTTATATTCAGAATGGAAAATGATGCTGATTTAGGAGAAGACTACTGTAAACCAGAAATGAGAGAAAAAAACTTTATATTTTTGCGTATCCCAATTTTACGAGAATATTTGGAAAAGGAATTGACTATTCCAAACTTACCATTTGAATTCAACATTGAAAGAGCTATCGATGATTGGGTATTTTTGTGTTTCTTTGTTGGAAACGATTTTTTGCCACATTTGCCATCGTTGGAAATTCGTGAAGGAGCTATCGATCGACTAGTTAAATTATACAAAGACATGGTTTATAAAATGAAAGGCTATTTGACAAAAGATGGAATTCCGGAACTTGAGCGCGTGGAAATGATTATGAAAGGGCTTGGAGAAGTGGAAGATGAGATTTTCAAAAGAAGAAAAGTTATTATTTCATAGTCTTTAAAATCTTTTTTTTTAAATTTCAGCAAGACGAAGAAAGATTCAAAGAATTTCAAAAATCTAAAAAATTGCGATTGCAAAATGGTCGGGGACGTGGACGGGGTCGTGGCGGTCCGGCTTACATGCCTCAACAAGGGTCTTTGCTAGCACCAATGTCAGCACCATTGCATCATTCTGGTCAATCGACCAGACAAATGGCGTCGGAAGCAAGAATTCAAGCAATGCATTATGTAGGGGATGCCAATGAAGAAGCTGCAAGAAATTTGAAAGCTTTGTTAAATATAAAAGGAGAACAATCGCCAGCTGAAATTGAGAACTCTCGAAAAAGAAGAGCCGATCAACCTCTTATCAACCCACACAAGGAAGATGAAGACGAAGAACCAGCAGATGGCATCCGTTTGTTCGAATCTGGATGGAAAGACAGATATTACAGGTAAATTTTTAATTAAAAAAAAGATTAATAGTGTATTCAGAGCCAAGTTTGATGTTGGAAGCGATGATACTGAGTTTCGTCACCGAGTTGCATGGGCATATGTTGAAGGCCTTTGCTGGGTTCTCAGATATTACTATCAAGGATGTGCCAGTTGGGATTGGTACTTTCCATATCATTATGCGCCATTTGCTAGTGATTTCGACACAGTTGGAAACTTTAAACCAGACTTTACGAGAAAAACGTTTCCGTTCAAACCACTGGAACAACTGATGAGCGTTTTCCCAGCTGCCTCGAAACAACATTTACCAGTGGAATGGCAAAAACTAATGGTCGAAGACGATTCTCCAATTATTGACTTATATCCAATTGATTTTCGGATTGATTTAAATGGTAAAAAGTACGCATGGCAAGGTGTGGCACTTTTGCCGTTTGTTGATGAAGATCGATTATTAGAAACGTTAAAATCGGTATATCCAACATTGTCAGATGAGGAGAAAAGAAGAAATACGAGGGGACCGAACAGAATTTTTATTGGCCGTAATCATCCATCATTTGACTTTTTCAAACAAGTTTACGAGGGTGAAAACAAAGAAATGATAGATATTGATCCAACGTTAATATACGGGTTGAGTGGGAAAATAGGAGCAGATGACACGGCAACAATGCCTGGGCTCCCATTTGTTTCCCCAGTTGAACATGAAGATTGTCAAGACATTCCGGTTAGTTTTTCAATTAAAAAAAACGGTGGTTTATTAATAAATATTGTAGACCAATTGTGGAATATGTGTGCTTTACGAGGATCCACAATATCCTGATAATTATATTTTCCCAGCTATTAGGCTTGATGGTGCGAAAGAATTGGAGAAAACACTAAAGCCAGATGATTGGAATAATCAAAGAGATGGCAATTTTCGACCAATGGTTGGATTCACGAGAAATGCACCAAGGGCTGGATTGGATAATTCTGGCCACAGACATGTCGAGCATCATGTTCGAAACTCAATGAATGATCGTTATTCTGATAATTATGGTTAAACTAATTTATTTTCCAGTGCTTTTTTCATGTCATTTTTTCAGGCTCAAATTCATATAGAGGCGGAAGAAGCGATTATCCAGATCGAAGAGAATATAATAAAAATAACCAAGATCGAGGAAATTGGGTGGATAGAGGAGGATATCGCGGAGGAAGACAAGATTATGATCGGGGTAGAAGTTATTCTGGAAGAGAAAGAGGTGAATACATTTTCTTGAAAATTCAATTGTTTTCAAAATAAAATTTAGGAGAAGGAGAACAACAACGAAACTTTCATTCAAATGGTCCGAATGACAGACAATATCAGCCATATAACAACAGTGGTAGAGGCGGAGGGTATCGAGGTGGATCTTACAGACCACCATATCGAGGAAGAGGTGGACCAAGTAATTATAACAGAGAATCGTGGAGATGAGTTCTATTTATCGATTGATTTTTCCTGTTTGGTCTTGAATTACTCCATTTTGTTTAAGATCTCTTAACTTTTCCAATTTTTATCAATTCTCGATAATTAAAAATATTTTCGGCTTAATTTTAATTAATTAAAAAGATGAATAAATCAATTTTATAATAATAATCATGTTTCACTCGTTCTGAGGTTATTCAGATGTGGGGTTGTAAAAACTTAATTGTAGTTTATTTTTGTTTCAGCGCATTAAAAAAACAAGAATAGTAAAAATTGTATGTTTTACAGAAGGTAGTTATTTGAAAAAAAATTATTACAAGGTATAAAACAACCAAAGAACATTAAAAACCGAAAATAATTGTGGATATGCTGTTTTAAAGGTACATCCGTTTCAAACAATAAATTACAAGTTTCGTAGTTTCGTAGTTTCAAAAAAGGGTCCCGGTACGTCAAGTTAATTTTGAACAACTGTTGGTTTATTGCGTTGTTGAAAAATCATTTGATTTCCGCTATCGACCGAATTTCCAGTTGATGATAATCGAGAGATTCGCCCATTAATTGAAGATGTCGAAGCTCCATCTTTGACAATTAAATTTTTTCGACTATCATGGCTGCTCGGACGTCGCAGCGGAGCATTTTGATTTTTGTTTCCATCAACATCGCTTAAAATTCCAATCATTTTCAAATTTGCAATGATTGATTCTTGAGATTCTCTGAAAGAAAACAAAATTAAAAAAAAAACAAAAAAAGGTTTTTCTCACTTTGTCGCAATTACTTTAACTTTGCTTTCTTTATGAATACTTTTTGCTTTTCGACATAAAATTATATTTGCAAAATAATCAACTATAATTATATTTTTAAAATTAAATTTTCAATTTTTTTATAGAAAAACCTCGAAGTTTTGAATGCAAAACAATTAACGAAATTGGATATGAAATTGGCAAAAAACCTCGAATTGTGACATAAATTAAATCTTGATGCTCGTCTGGAATTCTTCTTAGTTTTATTGATTTTTTTAATTTCTGTGCGATTAATTTACGGTCTCGAAATAATTGTTTTCCATAATAATGTAACAATAAATTGATTGAACAAATTATACTGAGCGGCAAAAATGAATGAAAGAAAAAAAGGCGTTGATTTTTCAGATTTTGAACCTTAAATTTATAAAAAATTGATGCAATAGCAAGAAAAAAAACAAAAATATTCTTGGAGGTATGGGGAATTGAACCCCAGCCCTCTCCCATGCTAAGGGAGCGCTCTACCACTGAGCTATACCCCCAGACGCTAAAAGAAGTGAAAAGATATGTAGAAAAAACCGATATTTACCCTCTGATCATTACGCAAACCACCAAGAAGAAGTGAGCGTTTGTAAGATCGTTGAACAATCTGCAGTGTGACCAAGGCAAGCTGCAAATATTAATTATACGTGTTATTGGGAACAAACTCAAACCTTACCAAAATGGAAAAAACTATCAAAAAGGCAAAAATATATTCAAAGTAAAAATTGTGAAGTAAAGTGATTGGAATTGCAATGTTCGATTCGGAATTCTTAGTTTCAGAATTTTCCTCAAAAACAGTGTTTGCTGTAATCATAATCGCCAATGAAACCAAAATTTGAACTACCTGAAAAAGTAAAAAGATTAAATTAAATTCAAAGAAGAAGTTGGGGGAGGTAGCAAAAGCAGGGGAAAAGCATATTCCATCTTTGAGCTCTCTCTCTCTCTCTCTCTCTCTCTCTCTCTCTCTCTCTCTCTCTCTCTCTCTCTCTCTTTCTCTTTAATAATCATAATTAATGGGTTTGAAATGTTTTTTCTTCTTAAATCTTACTCGAAAAACAACTGTATAAAAATATTTATTGGAGTTCTGAACCACCGAAATTCGATTATAAAGAAATCGTTCAACCGAAATCCAAAATAAAGTCAAAGACGGTAAAGCATCAGTAAGAGCCAAGGTAAAAGACAGTAAAACCTCTGAACGAGGTGTTCGATCTTCGTTTCCACCCCATGCGGCAACTGGAAAAAAATCAATTTTTGTTTTGATTTTTAGAATTTAATTTTTAATCAATTTTTTTTACCTGTGAAAATAATATTTGAAAATGCTAAAAAAATTTGGAAGAGACAAATGAAGCGAAGATTTCGAGTTAAAAACTTGGAATAAACTGTCGAATGATGGGTTGTTCGAAGAAATGCACAATTCAAATAAATTCCAGTCAAACATAAAAATAATGAAAATGGGATTAATAATGAATAAAAATCCATGTTTGAAGAATAAAACCTGTAAATAATCAATTTTCTAAAAAACTGGAAAAAAAAACTACAAAAAAAAAACTTTTTTTTTAATGAGAAAACTTATTTTATGAAAAAAATTTTTATTACCATGGAAATCTATGAGAATTAGTGTACTAATAATCGAGAAAAATAATTTTATGTAAACAGAAGTAAATAAAAAGAACAAAAAACAACAAGGGATTGTTAAAAAAAACAAAGTTTGAAATATAACATTGTGGGTAGTGTATGATTAACTACAAACAATCAAAAAGTAACTCCGTTGTGGTCTAGTGGTTAGGATTTACGGCTCTCACCCGTAAGGCCGGGGTTCGATTCCCCGCAACGGAAGATGATACTTTTTTGATTTAAAAGGTTGTCTCGAAATGTAGATTATGGTTTTTGGAAAAAGTTGAAAAGAGAGATTGAAAAAACATTGAATTAAATTATAGGTTTTATTTAAGATAACTAAAATTAACAAATTACATGATTTGACTTTGAAGAATTTTGCAGACGTAAGCAAAAATGAGTACTCATTATAAGAGAAAATAAAAAATATAGTCAATGTTTTGTTTTATTTTTTATGCATCGAAACATTAAATAGTAAAAATATTTTTACGTAGACTCTGATCGCATGTCTTGCTGCTCACATTATTAGTCTGAAATTCTCAAAACATTTTTTGAGCTTGTTCTGTAAGCTTCAATGATAATCGAGTTTTTTAAAGGTAAAAATTTGTTTTTTAATAATTAAAATTAATTTAAAAGGGTAATAATCGTATTTTTATGTATAAAAAATAAACGGAAATTAGAAAAATAAATTAAATTTATTATTGTTAATCGTTTTTTTTTCTTTGTAAAAGTTAATTGTCGTATTTCCCAATAGAAAAATAAAATACGTATAATAAAGTGTAAAAAAATATGAATATTGATTTTTTGAGAAACCGGCAAGGTGAGAAAAGTTATTGACCACAAATTTAAAAAAAATTAAGCTTCTGGGAAATCAATTTTTTCTGAAAATTTAAATTTGGATTCATTATAAATAAAATTGGTTTTAAATAATAAAAATATTTAAAAATACTTTTTTATAGAAAAAAAAATTAATAAAACCCCAATGAGCTTTATCTTCATCATTTGTATGAATAAAACGATTTTTGAAAAGAAAAAGAAATTTATTGAGGTGTGTGAAATCTGCACAACGATAATACGCTATAACTCCTGGAAAAAAATTCGAATTTATAAAAATCAAACGATAGGTGGAATGAAAATTGAGGGAGCAAAAGAAGCTATCTCTCTCTCTCTCTCTCTCTGTGTGTCTCTCTCTCTCTGTCTCTTTCTCTCTCTCTCTGTCTCTTTCTCTCTCTGTCTCTTTCTCTCTCTCTCTTTCTCTGTCTCTTTCTTTGTCTTTTTCTCACTGAGAAACATATTTTCAAAATTTGTAGTAAAAGTAACCTAGTGAAACATCACCTGAAAACGGAGAAAAAAAAACGCATTTTTTTCTAAAACAAAAAACCAACAGCTGAAAATTTTTTTTCAGATTTTTTTCAGATTTCTAGACACAATTTTTAATAAAAAAACAACTCTCGAAATTGGATTCCGAGCAGATGAAAAATATGATTTTTGTTAAACAATAAGGAATTAAAATTTAAAAAAAAGGCGAACTGAACTTTCGTTCAAAAAAAATTGTTTTTAAACTTAATTCTTCTGAAAGAAACGAATTTTATATATCACAGTTTGTAGTTTAGAACATTTCGAATTGGCGCAAATGTTATGAAAAAATTAAGAAAAAACGAGAAAACTAGAGTTCCGGTCGAGTTTCCATACAAGGGAAAACTCCTTTATTCAAATGAAAACTTATGTTTTTGGAAGAAATAAAAAGGCCGAGCTGCTTTAGCTGAAATCGATCAAGAAATTCATATGCTGAAAACCTTTTTCTTGTCATTTTTCAAATCTTAACGGGCATTTAACTTCAAATTCTTAACTATGCAATCGCATTAAAAATGAGGATTAAACCGGACGATTTTATTTACAGTTTGAAAAATTTAAATTATTTAACAATTTTAAGTTAGTACAAAAGGGGTAAATAAACATTTTTTAAAGGTAGCGTTCACAAAAAAATTTAAAAAATACTCATTCAATACAATTTGCAATTCTACGCTGTTCAAAACAAATCCCCATTCGTTTTTAATACGTCAGATTCCTTAATTTCGCCATGTTTTGCTAACCACGAAATAGTTGGCCTCGCAAACTTTGGAGTTCTTGGAACTGTCAAACTTAGAGGTTTCTGGAATGAAACAAAAGTTGGAATTGGAATAAAAAAATAATGATGAAACGACAAACTTTTGATCGTTTTTTCGGTACATTTGTGATGTTTGAGCACTTTGCTGCTTTTTCAGGCAAATTCGATTGTTTTGGTGTGGATGATCTCAATTCAATTTCATTCATTCCGTTGTCATCCCAAAAACACGAAGGTGAACCAACACGGCCCAATGATATTGGCGATTGAACTGGTGTAAGCTAAAATTATAATTTTTTTTTTAAATTAAAAACCAATTTGAAAACCATTTTTAAAATTTGTTTTCTCTCAATTGGCTTGCCTGGCGCTACTTGGCTTTTTAACGGGGTTTCCACATTATTTTTGATTTGTAAGATTCTTAATTGCCAATTTCCTCGAAATCCTCGTGATGGTGTTCGAATCATTTCTCTTGAAAAATTTGAATTTCTTTATGAAAAGAAAAAAATAGGGATAAACATATTCTTTCAAAAAACAATTCGAAACCGTTGCTTGAAAGTGAATACGCAAACACGAAAACAAAAAAATACACATTTTTATTAAGACTACCGTACTATTTTTTTAAATTCTTTTTTATTTTCCTCGAGGAACTCACTTTTTCAACAATTTGATTTTTTTTCAAATTGAGGAGAGAGATACTTTTTTGCCGCCAAAAAAATGAAAATCTAAGTTTTAAAAAAAATTTCAATTTTTTCAATAGTAAAATTAAAACTTTTTATTTATTTTCAATAAAAAACAAAAAAAAAGAAGGAAATGCGAATTTAATTTGATCTTCATTTTTTTGGCGGCAAAAAAGTAATTTTGAATGTTGACCCTTGTCAATTTAAAAAAAAAATTCAAATTGTTGAAAAAGTGAGCATTTTTTTCAGAAAATATTTTTTTGTAATTAATTTCAAAATTTCAGATAAACAAAATGAACAGTTTCCCCCTTTTGATTTTTGTTTTTCTTGCTTTTTCGTCGGCTTTAAATGATCTTCACGACGAGAAGAATCCAAATCATCACGAAATCAAAAAAATTGTCAAACTTAAAAATTTGAAATCAACAATCGATTCGGATATAATGGAAGCTTTATCAGATATTGGAAATACAAGAAAAACGATGATGTCAGTTTTTTTTTTTTGGAAAAATATGTCTTAAAATTTAAAATTTCAGAGTGACAATCAAAGAAAAGTCACCGAACGATGACAAAGACCAAATCGAGAAAGAAGATGAATCAATTGGAAATGAAATTCGTTCATTTTTGAATAATATGGTCAGTGCTGTTCGACATGTTCACATTCCATTTATGAATGAAGAAATTCAAAAAAAAGATGCTACAAACACAAAAAATGGTAAACGTTTTAAAAAAAAATAAATTAAAGTTCTAAAAATAAAAATTGAAATTAAAGGAACAATTGAACAATTTTCTCAGCAGCAAAAAATCAACAAAACCCGAACAAATGAAACAACAGTTTCAACAGGTAAATTCAATGTTTCGAAGAAGAAAAAAACGCCAAGTCATCATCCTTAATTTTTTTAGATTTGTTGGCCAAAACCAAAGAGGAATTAAAAAATGATATTGAAGTTTTGGAAAAATATTATTTGGTCCTTCACCAAACTTTTAACGAGTGGCTGGTAAAACGTTATGTTTTTAAAAAAATCCAAAATTCAAATAATTTAGATGACAAATCGACATCAAAATTTCAAATCAATGTTAATCGGAGCTTTGTCTGCTGTTTTTGTTCTTTTTATTTATCATTTATTGAGAAAATGCTGTAATCGGTAAGAAAGTCGAATGCATTTTCAATTCAAGAAAATTTATTTAAAATTATAGACGAACTCGGGCTCATCTCTCATCTTTTGTTGGAGATGATTATTCTGTAAGACTTGGAGATAATGAAAGTCTTCTTCCATCAAAAAATCGCCGTTTCTCAACAAGCAGTGCTGACGAAATTTAATTTAGCTCCCTCCTCTCCCCCTCCCCCGCATTTACTCATTTCCTTCTTCACGTTTTTAACCTAAATCATCACATTTCCTGTTGAATGAAAATTATTTAACATTTCTCATTTTTTAAGTTTCAATTGATAATGTATCAATACACTTACACAGCTGCTCCGGCGTACGCACCAGCTTATGGGGCAGGATATAATCAACCGTATCAGAACGGGGTTGTAGTTCAACCTATCGTTTCACAACCAGTTTATGTTTCGCCAGCTCCAGTTTATCCAGCACCGTGTGTTAGTAAAGATTCAAACTTTTAACATCTTTTATTTTCAGAGTTGTCGTAGCCGAGTAAGATAAATTAAAAAAAATGGTTTTTATTCGTTTCTTTTAGTGAATGTTGCTGTTGTGCATTGATGGCGACTTGTTGCTTTTGTTGTTTAATGGATTAAAATTACGCATTTAGAATTGTGTTTGATTGAAACATTTAGAAAAAAAAGAGATCAGCATAATTTAATTACATGGTTAATATAAAAAAAAATATTTAAAAAAGTTTAAACTGGAGAAGCCCTGACCGGGCTACAAATAGTCTGTCGCCGAAGACTCATGATCTTTTCTTGAGATCGTTCAATTGTATGAAGAACATCTGTGCAATCTTGATATTCTTGAATATCTCTGTCAACCCTTGCTAATTTTTCTCGGATCTGCAAACACGCAGTTATAAATGTTAAAAGAAAAATAGCAAAAATGTTTTCTCACTTGTCTAATTCGTTCAAATTTTTTCTCAAATTCCAATTCGACTGGTTTGTATTCTTTTTCATCGCCTTGCAAATATTCGGCAAATGATTTTTGCATGATTTTCTAAAATATACTTTGTTCCGGTGTTTTAAAAATAAGCATCTTACAAATTCTGGAAGAGTTACTGTATTTGGGATTCTAAAAACATCTGTGACACAAAAAATCTGAAAATCGCAAATAATTGGTTTTACATCAGTAATAAAAACCTTAAAAGAGTGAAATGAATTTCTTGTTTTCTCATTTTGGAATGGAAATGTTATGATCCGTCTTTTGTACTTTTCTTGAAGCTGTAAAAAAAAAATATTTGATGAGCAAAGTTATTTACAACAAACATTTTTCAAGTTGGTTTCGAACTCTTTTTTACAAACGTTTTCCCAAGCATTGACGGTTAAATTGAACACTGAAATTTTTTTTTAAAAACTGAATGGAAGAATAAAAATTACCACAGTCGTGAAAAGAAAGAGCTGAAAATCCGAAATGTGAAACTTGTAATTCATTTGAGACTCCAGATAAATCGTCGCTCATTGTTATAACTTTAAAATACTAAAAAATGTTTTATTTGAAAACCAAACATTTCCGCGTTTTTGTGCAAACATTGAAAGTGACGCACTTTTACGTCCAAGTTAGAAATGGGAGCGGCCTTCCTGCATAGAAATGTTGAATTAAATTTACTGAAATTCAGTAAAAGGAAGTTAGCAAAAAAAACTAATTCAGTTAAAAAAAGCAATACATGTATTTGAAATTAATTTCTTTAAAACAAACTTTTAGGTCCAAAAAATTTAAAAAATTAATTAAAGCTGTGAAAAATTTTTTTTCGGATCAAACATTTTTCAAAAATAAATAAATTATTTTATTAATTATTTTTTTTAGAGAAATGAATAACAAACTTTATTAATTATTTTTTTAGCGAAATTAATAAAAAAAAATAATGAAAAATAATTTAAAAAATTTAAATGCGGGTTACTGTACCTGCACATCAAACTAAAGTCACTTGTTAAAAACGAATTCAAAATTGTTCGGTTTTTTTCATTTTTTTTTTGAATAATTGGATTTAATTCATAAATTTTCAATAATTCTGACAAGAAATGAATTTTCAGTTTCAAATTAAAAGTTTTCGTTTTAAAAAATAATTTGAGCTTTTAAACTTAAAAAAATCATTAATCGATATATAATATTCTATAATTTGAAAGTTAATATATTTTCAGTGGTACCATCACTTTTTAATCAAATATTTTTTCAGGTAAACACACAATTGGAAATCTGCTGATTAAATTTGAATATAACGTTTAATTTTTTATTGGCAGGTGCGATTTTAAAAATTATTTTAATTATCAAACTTAAAGGTTCTTTTATTTTTAGTTACAGATGGGATTTGACGACACCGGAAAGGTTTTTAGTCGGTTTTTATACCTTCATGGTAGGGATAATTTCACTGACAAAGTTGTTCATTCATTTACAATATGGGTTCTTTTATTCTTCACTGTTTTACTCACTTCTAAGATGATGTTTGGACAGTTAATCAGCTGTCAAACACAACCAGAAGATCCCAACTCTTGGGTTGATTATTATCACAACTTTTGCTATTATCAAGATAAATATCGAATTAATACTTCGCTAAAGTTGATAGAAACTCAAATTGAAAAGTTGATTTATTTGACAAATTTAGAAACAAAACTAGAATCTCTGGAAATGGAAGAGGGTTTAGTTTGCTTCTTGAGGTTGATGATGATGATGGTTTTGACACCGAAACAGTAACATATTATCAGGTTTCAAACAAAAACATATTCACGGTTGAATTTTTACATTTAAGTGGATTCCGTACGCGTTGCTATGCCAAGTAGTTATGTGTTTAGTTCCAGCAATGTTATGGAAGTTTGTCGGCCTTCGTTGTTTTCATGGTTTCAATTTATTAAAATGCATGCGTAATTATTTTCAATTACAGGAAGTGATTTTGATGCGATTCTCCGAAGTTTCATAAGTAAAATGCCAGGAGAACAAGAAGTCGAAACTGTTCGTTGGTTTGACAAAGAAGTTTTGAAAAAAACCGCATGTGATATTCATAAATTATTAAATCTGAAAAAAACGTATTAAAAATATCTTTCCTGACATAAAAATCAATGTTTAATTTCAGAGATCGATTTGGAATGCATTCCACCATGGTAACATACGTAGTAATGAAATGGATTAGTTTTTTTTCAATTTTGGCACAGTTCTGGTTGATGTCAAAAATGTATTCAAATGGAGCATTTTTGTGGGGAGTGCACGTAGGAAGAATCAATCACTTTTTAAAATTCTTCATTTTCTTTTAGGTTACTTATAATCTCATACATGATAACGATTATAACGATGCCACCAGTGGGGTTTTTCCTCGAATAGTTAAATGTGATGTGATGAAAATTGTATGAAAAAAAAGAGCAAAAAAGTATTGATTTATTCAACGTTTTTTAGGAAATGGGAAGAAACATCCATAAGCGAAACTTATACTGTCTTTTAACACAAAACTTTATCAATGAAAAGGCATTTTTATTTCTTTACTGGTGGTATCTGTTCACAATTATTGTTAGCTTCTGTTCAGCTGTTCGGTTCACTTGTCTTTTGTTTTTTCCAACCTATCAAAGATATACAACCAAATCTTTGTTGCCAGTAAATTTATTTGACAGTCAAGAATTGAGAAAAAAATTGTGTTTTCAGACTCAAGAATATTTTCTCGAAACAACAGGAGAATGGTTGCGTTCGTTCAATACTGTGGAAAATGACTCTTTAGAATTTTTTATTGATTATCTTGGGTATTTTACCGAATCCTTATTTTAAAATACTTGATTTTAAGATGTGATGGTTACCTACTTTTACAATTAATATGTGATATGGTTCATCTAATGCCTGTGCGGCAGTTATCCACAGAATTATGGTGCCGGATTATTGTGCAGAACAATAATTTAGAGCGAGATCATCTTGAGGACAGGTAAAACATTATATTTGTTCTTAAATTATAAAATATTTCAGAATGTTAAGGTTAAGTGCATCTGCTCCGCCAGCAGATAGGGAAGATGGAAGAGGAGATTATAGAAGGTATTTAGCTGGCAGGTTCGTGTTTTTTTCCCACAGAATTAAAAAAGGAGTTGTTGTTTTGTAGTGAAAAAAGTAAAAAACGAGGAGGAAAACAATTCAAGAACGATTTGAAAGATTTAAAAAAACGATTAGCAGATAAAGATTTAATGGAAGAGCAACATTTTGACAAAAAACCGTTGCTATCAAATGATGTCAGAAAAATAAGAAAAAAGACAAAAATCGAAATTTTTTTTAGCAATCTCCATCTTCCAGCAAAGAAAGTTTACCACAATATGATGAAAAATTAAGTAAAGTTTTCAAAAAAAATGAGGAAGGCTCGAATGAGGAGAGCGACTAACTTGTAAATTAGTATTCAATTATTTAAAAAAGATGTTTCAAAAAAAATGAGTAATTTTATCATCTGATTTATCACATTTTCAGTTTCTAATAGAATTTATGTTGACAAGGAGCTGTTGATTTTTATTATTTAAATAAATTCTCCAATAGTCATTTATTTTATACTCATTGCTCACTTAGTAGTATCATATTATATTGCCAGTTATTGTTTTATCCTAATTTTTTTCATTTTTTTGTATGCCAAAAGTTATCTATTGACCTGTATTATGCCTTTTATCCATTTTTTTTAATTGTTGTTTTAACACCTTAACAGAATTTTGGTTATTTCAATTTCACGGTGATTTCGTTTTTTTTCACAACAAAAAGATTGAAAATCCAACAATTTCCAGTCTTCTTTTATGCATGTTGTGTTCGCAAATTTTTTTTTATTAGGTTAATCTATTCAAGCTCATTTGTATCAAATCATAATTCCCAAATAAGAATGTACATCGTTTACCAATTGTTCTTGATTTTAATTTTTTTAAAATAGATTTGAGAGAATCTATTAAAAATGAATTCGTAAAAAATTAATTTATATATAATACGTATAAACTTGATAGCTTAAATTAGGAGCTTGATGCTCTTTTATTATTTCGAACTAAAATCAGCTCTTTTTCCATTTGCTTTATTCTTTCCCGTAAATTATTAATCACATTTGAATCGGCATCGATTTTCTCGCGACATTTTGTTAACTGTTCTGACTGAAATTGTTTACAGTTCTTTAATTTTTTGGCCGGAACAAACAATCAATAAATGTACCTGATCTCTAAGAAACTCGTTTTCAGCTCGAAGCTGCTCATTTAACTCAATCTGATTTGGTTCCGATTCATCCGATGGTTTGACGATGGGTCTGAATGACGGAAAAAATTTATTTGAAAAAAAATTGAAAATCAACAACAAACTCAAAGTGAAGGATTGACTGATTTGAAAAAGTTGAAGTCGACATGTTGTCGGTTGAAAACTGCAAAAAATAAGTTCTGTTTTCAAATTCAAAGAAGACAACCAACAGAATTGATGGTTTGAGTTCCAACATTCAAACGGCTTCCATCAATTTCAGATTTTGGAGTCTCTTTTTTTGTCTGAAAATTGAATTGAAAACAAAACAAAAAACGAAGAGGATTTATTTGCTTTGAAACCAACCTCATCTTCATCGTCATGGCACAATTGTTCAACTAAAATTCGTTTTTCATCCTGAAAAAAAATCAATAAAATTTTTGTGTGTCAAAAAATATTTAAAAAGAAACCAATAGTAAATCATAGTTATGTCGAAGAGTGTCAGCTTCTTCTCGTGCTCGATTTCTTTCATCGCGAACCGCACTGAAAATTGTTTTGGATTTCAGAGAAATTATCCTTTGTTTTTAATTTTTCTTCACAAACAATCTAGTTTTCTTTTCGAGACCCTCCCCCCCAATTTTTTTTAGTCACATTTAACTTCGCCACAACAACAAGAAAGCTGAGTTGTTACTGTAGCATAACTGTCAAGATGTGTCTTTTACCGTGAACTTCTTCTCATTTCAAATTACCTCCATCGATTTCTCCAGTCAGCCGTACAATTCGACCACCATCTCATCGTCGTTTCCATTTGTGCCGCTCTTTCACGCGCCTATTCAAAAAACTGGTTTGTTTTTTTTTCTTCAAAAATTTAGAAAAAATAGTTTTGTTTTTACCTCTTTTAATTCTAATAATCGAATTCTTTCACAAACATCCCAGTCTGTATGTTGACATCTTCGAACCGCCCATGTTCGTAAAAAATGCATATCCGAATCTAAAAAAAAAATTAGTTTTTTTCGGAAATCAAATGCTCACCATTTGAATCAATATATCGATTACCAATTGATGTTACCGAATCAGCCATTTCAAATATTGTTTAATCAATAATTTCAATTCAAAAACTAGCTGAAATTCAATTAAATACAAAGAAAAAGAGCAAGCAAAAATAAAAAAGAAAAGGAACAATTTTGTGATGACAAAACAGGTGACGAGGAAACAAATGTTGTAATAAGAAATAAATCCGACATTTTCCCTAGCTTCATCTCTCTCTCTCTCTCTCTCTTTTCTTCTCACTTTATTCAATTTTGAAAAATTACAAGTTTTTATTTTAAAGTATTTCAAAATTTTAATTAATGGTGAAAACTGGTAAGCAGTTTGGATGAGAAGATAACAAGCACAAAATAAAAAAACATATTCAATACTTTAATAATTAGGAAGAAAAGGAAAAGCAGTTTTTGGGAGAATCATTATCAATTTATTTATCTTCATCTGATTTTTTTTTGTATGGAAGTGGTGGCGGTGGTTTAACAATTGAATATTGCGATGATGTCACAACATTTCTTCTGAAATAAATTTCAATAAATTCTATGAGCATTATTTTTTAACATTTACCTAAATGGTCCAGCAGGTACAAGAGCTACTTGCTTTTTCGTGCATGAAATTGGATTGAATCGAATATTTGATGGGTTTTGTTGTGGTGTTCGCATAACAGTTCTAACTAAAAAATAAACGTTGAAAACTTAAAATAAACTGCAAAAATTGTCCTACCACCCATATTTGATCTCATAATGGCGGCTCTTTGAACAATTAAATGCGGCGGTTTTTTAATATTATCACGGTTATTCATATTCTCAGTTGGTGCTGCAATTCAATAAATATCGATGGAAAAACAAACAAAAACTGACGATTTATTTCCGCTTCAGGTTCGGGTTGCTGTGTTGGTGGTGGTAGTAGTTTAGATTGATTTTGTTGATGATTCGATTCCTGATGGGAGTGGTGATAAACTGGATGTTGAATGGCGCTGATTTTTACTTTTTGTCCATTCAATGGATGACAATAATTCACTTCCAAATTGGTATTTGTAGTCGATAAAAATTTTAGTTTTTTCTTAAATTTCAACAAGAAATTGATTTTTTTTAAAAATAATTACGGTAGATACCTCTTGAACTTTATTTAAATCATTAATTGTTTTCATAAATTTATTTAAATATTGGATTGTCTAAAAAAACTGTTATTTTGTTTATTTTTGTTATTTTTTACAAACCATTTTTGTGTTTTCTTCGTGTTTTGAGCATAAATGCTTTCTTACATTTGTCGATTTGCTGCGAATCATCAAATTTACCATCCGGTCTAATTCCTAATGTAAAATGCGAATGTTTGATTGCTTTTTTGTGATAAAAATTACATTTTTCGAATCATTCACTATTTTTGATGTGATTTCCCACGTTTTACAAAATTGATCCATGACAGCTTCTAAATTATTCGCGCTCATTCCCATACTATTACGATCTTCCATTATGTGAAATGACGCCTAGAATAAAATTATTTAGCTCATTGAAATTACTAAATTTTTACTCGAATAGGATAAAACTCGTAGATTTTGTGTCCTTTCATTATATGCTCCTTTAAAACACAAGTTGAACAAATTGCAAATAGATCAACATTAATATTACTCTGAAAAACAAATTTAAGTTAAAATTTTTGAATAAACAAACGTTGGCTTTATTAATATTTTTAATATCAAATCCATGTTTTTCTAGTGTACAACCTTGACAAATGTGCATGCTGAAATTATGGAAAATTAAATTTTTTTTATATAAAAAATTGAATGGTTTAACTCTTTTTCAATATCTGACTTTGTACATTCAGTACAAGTTACATAAATACTTTCTTCTTCTTTTCTGATATTTTCCACCATTTGTTCGCAAATTCCTGAAATATTCAAAAAAAAAAAAAACAAAATTCTTGTTTTGACTTACTCAAAACACTTTCGTCTGTTTCAAGATCTCGTACGCCATTTTTTGGAAGCCTTGTTTCCACCTAAACATTTAACTGGTTTTATTTTCAAAAAAATAATTATTGATTTTGTTAAAAAATTACTCCGCAAACTTTACAAAAAACATAATCGTTTCTTAAAACATTGGTTGATCTTAAAAGTATAATATTGAACTATTAAAGACGAAAATAAACAAACAAAGACTCGTTTTCAAAAGTTTCTTCAACACATTGCAAACAGATAACATGACCGCAAGTATCTAAAATTTTGGGAATTCTCAAAATTGGATCTGAAATTTAACAAAGTCTTTAAAAAAATGTTGCATCAATCAAAATACCAAATGGTTGACTACAACATCCACAGGTTGGCAGTTTTCTGAACTTTTCTGAAAATCCGACAACCATTGACTTGGCAACTGGGAACGTTTTGTTCTTTGTGATGCACGTCGCACAAGTTGTGAACCTAAATAAAAATGTTTCTTTAATGTCTTTAAAAATTTTTTAAATGTTCTTACAAACGCTTATGTGTACTTTGTTTACAATCGGAGCAGTGCATCATTTCTTATAAATATTATTTTTAAAAAATTAAAACACAAACATCACTTCTTCTTACCTTCTCCCTGAAATTCAAAAATTCAAAAATCTCTTTAATTTTAAATAAAAATAGCGATATTACTTTACAATATGGGCACTTCAACGATCCTCTTCTGTAAAAATATAACCAAATGAAAAAAATTTTTAATACATAAAAGTTACGGTGTTCGAACGATGGTTTCAATACATTTTGAGCAAAACAAATGTCTGCAGCCGCTTAAGACTTTAGTATAGTTCGACTCTGAATCTTAAAGCCCGAAATTTCAAATTTTTAATTTTTTTTATTACCAAATGATAGACTACATCCACTGCATGTTATATCATTTTCAATTTTAATAGGAACATCCATTTTTGAATTTGGGAATAAATAAAATGAGAAAGGCAATTTTTTACCTTCCAACCTAAGTGTTATACAGTAGTTTTGGTTGAGAGACGAAGAGACAAAAACAGTGAACCTATAACTCGTTACGAGACCAATCCAAAAATGAGTTGTGTTCCTTTAATTTTTACGCAAAATAATTTGCCTAAATTTTTGGACATTTTTTTTTGGAATAAATCGACAAATTCACTATTTTCCAGTAAATTAAACACATTTTCAGATGAAAAGTTTTAGTTTCAAATTTTGAAAACAATTAAATTTTAAACAATTAAAAGCTAAGCCAGGCAAAATACCACGTTGTAAAAGTGTAAAATTATACAAGAAAAACGAATCGATGTTTGCTTTTTTTTTTTCGGAAAAAAAACATAAAAAAAGGCTAACTGAGCAAATTTTTGAATTGAATCCTTAAGTAAAAATAATTGTAAATGACCCTGATAAAACAAAAAGAAAAGATGATAAATGTGATAAAATAAAAATCAAAAAAAAGAGAATTATTGATTATTTCTCAATAATTCAGTATTTTCAACCGTATCATTATAAATCGGTACCATTTCTTGCTCAAATACCGGATTGTTAAATGCGGTTCTCTGGAAAAACAAAACGTATTGATGATGCTTCTTTAATTCCCTTAATACCTCAGTAGTTGAAACAAGACTGGTGCTGGCGCTGACTAGTTCAGATCCACCTTCATCGATAAGATAAGCTGGATTTGTGAACTGATCCAGTGGGGCTCCGACTTCTTCCATTTGAGCGTGTCGAAATTGTCGAAAAACGTTAATGCGATCCGAGTTGTATAAAATGTAGCCACCACTTATTAATACCGCTCCAATTATTGCGATGAAAAACCAAAGAATACCTAAAATGTCGGGGTTTTTCAAATTTTAAGATGTGAAAATCCTACTTCGCCACAATCTGGAGATATTTTTTGATTCTCCACTTGTATTCGAAGTGGATTTCCATGTCTCGCAACGTTGTCCATAATAATCGTCTTTACAACGACACGTCGGATTGTCGTTCTCATCCAGAAAACATGTTCCACCATGATGACAAAACGATTGACACGTGTGCACACGACACACCAATCCACCCCATCCTGGCGGGCAAATGCACGCTGGACGATTCGAATCCATCAAAACGGTGGCACAGATTCCGCCGTTGGCACATTCGAGTGATCCGCACGATGTTGCCACGATTTTTGTGCACTTCGATCCGCCGACACCTTTTGGGCAAACGCAAGTCGAAGATCCTGGTGGTGTTGGTAAACAAGTTCCACCATTTTGACACGAATCAACGCAACTCTTATAGTTTTCACAACGATTTCCTTAATATTTTTGTGTTGGAAAGGAAAATCAATCAATCGATCAATCAATCAATACCTGCATAATCATCAGGACAAACACATTCATAATGTGTCGAATTGACAATGAGACAATCCGAATCATTCATGCAATACTCATCACATCTCACCGGCTGATCACAGCGCGGACCTGTGAATGCCGGTGGACATTTACAAACGCCCGGTCTTCCCGGTAAGTCGAAACATGTTCCGCCGTTTCGACACCATTGTTTTTCACGATCACAAATTGGCTCACAATTCGAGTTTAGTGACACTGCAATTTGATGTTTGGACAACGCTTTTTTTTCCCCTAGAAATGTCACCAAACCTGCTGATTTTTGACAAATACATTGGATTGGATTTGGCAGTGATTGATTATAGACACATTTATGACCGATTGGGCATTTGTCTGAAAATTGATTTTTTTTGAAGGAAAAAAATCAATCAATAAATCAATAAACCTTGACACAAATCAATTTCACAATTTTTTCCGCCAAATCCCAATGGGCAGAAGCATTCGAACAAATCATCATTTGACGACAATTTTGCTTGAATTTTTTGACGACAAAATCCACCATTTTGGCATTGAAGCGAGTTTTGACAATTCTCGCATCGGCTACCATCATATCCGGTCGGACATTGACACTTCAACTCCATGTTGGATGATCTGCTGCACTTTCCGCCGTTGAAGCAATGTCCGTCGCATGGATTCTCAATGATCTGAAATCATTTCGGTAACTTTTGTTTTCTTTTCGCGCCGTCTTTAGAAAAGTTCAAACGAGATTTCGTGCCCCAGCGTACACCTGATTTGAACAAAAAAATTTCGAGAAAATCATATCTCGGCAACTTGCCAATAAATGCAACGTTTTTATTGTGCGCTGTAGCGCGATTACCTTCGAATTTTAAAACAACGAAATCAGTTTAAAGCTTTTTCAAAGAAATGAAGTAGTGGGAATAAGAATTCTAAAGTTTTTTTTTTTTGCAATGCCCCGCCCCCTGGCACACTTTTCAGGGGTTTTTTTTTTAAAGCAAATTTTACCTTATATTGACATTGAGGACCATGAAAACCTTCGTCACATTCGCAATTCGTTTCAGTTTTCGTAAATCGACACGTTCCACGCGGTCCACAAACTCCATCACAAATGTGTGTCGAGCATGCCTCATTTGTATAATTCGAATGGCAATGACATTGAACTTCCTTGACTTCCCGACTCATCTGTATTGCACACTTGGCACCATTCCAACATTTTTCCGAGCATCTGTCGATCTGAAATTCAACGATATTTTATCGATTGATTAGGGTTTGAGCGCCGCCGACTTCGCATTGTTGACCATAAAATCCTGGCGGACAAATGCAAACTTTGTGCATCTTATTACATTCGGCTCCGTTGTAGCAAAAATAATCGCCACATTCTGCAAAAAAAATTTTAAAAAAAAACCAAAAATTGAAGATTTCGAATTGAACAAACGCGAAGCTTCAGCATTTTTGTCATTGATCGCTTGGCATTTTTTGGTCGATTCCTCGAAGTATCGATCGGGTCCGCACAAGCAGCTCGCTTGCAGCTTTTTTCTTTCAGTCTGAAATTTAGTTGAGAATTTGAAGCGAAACAAATGGTGTGTGCGGTGGGGCGCGATTGATTTCTTGGGTTTTTTTCTCTCCATCCTTTCTCCCCCCTCCCCCTACCTTCTCTCGCGTGTGGAGTCCACGGTTTAGATCAATTTGAAAAAAATCAATTAAAAGCAAGAAAAAATGATGCGCGGTGGGGCGCGATCGCTTTGTAGATTTTTTTTCTCCATTCTTTCACTCAAAAAATCAATTACAAGCAAGAAAAAAAAATGGTGTGCGGTGGGGCGCGATCGCTTCGTTGGCTCAAGGAATACAGAAAAAAAATCAATAAAACTGACAATTTGCGGCACACAGACATTCTCAGCTGGGCACACGTCATCATTTCGACACGGCAATTGCGAGAATTCCGCCAAAAACGTGTGGACTTTCGACGGATTCGCCACTCGCACTGACACAAACGGCGAAACATTGTCGAGCCTCTTGTCGAAGATCGTCGAGTGCCCGGTGAACTTGTGCATTCGATGAATGTTGCCAGTGTTGGTGATCAGAAAAATGTCGTCGGCAAGAATGTCGAGAGTGATCGGCGTCTCGAACAAATTGAACTTGCGCACGATTCGTCGATCCTCTCCATCCAATGTCACCGTTTCGATGGTTCGTTTAAAGCCGTCGATCCAATAAATCCGCCTGAAGAGAAAAAACAAACATCGTTTTATTGATTGATTTTTATCGATTTTTTCTATTCACATATTTGGAGAATCGGTTTTTACAGATTTCGGATCGAAAATGTGCCTCATCACTAATGGCTTATACTTCTGAGCACTTCCTGGAATATGATCAATCGGTTTTCCATCCAAAGTTGATGTCAATATTTGAGCTGCCGGATGTGATGTGCTCCAGAATAATCGGCTGCAAATTCAGAAGATTTTTTCATAATTAATGGTGAGTTACGGTAGCAAAACTCAGAGAAACTGCACATTTCCCCTTAAGAGTCTCGCAACGAAAACCAATAAATTAGTTGGAAGTTTTAAATTGATTTTTGCAAAAAAAAAAAACGAAAAAAATCCCCATAAATTACGGTAGAAAATGTGCGGGTCCCGTAACGAAAACCAATAAATTAGTTGGAAGTTTTAAATGGATTTTTGCAAAAAAAAAAAACGAAAAAAATCCCCATAAATTACGGTAGAAAATGTGCGGGTCTCGCAACGAAAACCAATAAATTAGTTGGAAGTCTTAAACTGATTTTGCAAAAAAAAAAAATTCCCTTAAATTACGGTAGGAAATGTGCGGGTCCCGCAACGAAAATTGAAAATCCTACTTATGCTCTGGCGAAACAGCCAACGACGTAATAACTCCAGTCGAAGTGACAATAAGCGTTCGTGTCGACGTATCATTTCTTCGCGCCACAAAAATCTTCTCCTGATACGGCAAAAGTGTCGATCGATCGCTTTTCGGTTCGGTGAAATAAACATTTCGATAGAAGTGATCGTAAGCAATCAATACATTGCTGTCGAACCATTTCTTGCTGATGCTTGATTTGATTGATTGATTGTGTCGCCTCCATTCGAGTTGATCAGCCAACACGATTTGTCGAATATCACTTCTTCGAATCTTATTATCGACACCATACAGGATGATGGTTTTTTGAGAATCGTAGAGAAAATCAATCGATGATGTCAAAGTTTTCAATTGAATATCTTGGATTTTTGCCAATTTGTTCGATGATTTATCGATTGGAATCATGAACCAATGCATTTTTCGGCCATTTGATATGATTAATTCAGTGAAGTTCGATGTTGGAATGCATTGCTTTTCTGATCTTTTATCGGATATGAATCCTGGATGACAGCCACATTCTGTTAGGTTATGATGAACTTTTATACATAATTGTGAGCATGTGCCGAAGTGGTGACACTTTATTCCGCATCCTTCTTCATCTGATTTATCGTCACAATCTAATCGGCCATCGCAACGTCCGCTTTCATTGATGCATCGACCATTTGTGCATCGGAACTTGTTTTGACACATTGAGGGGCAATGCGCTTCACGTTCGTCGGAACCGTCGCGACAATCTTTGATGCCATCGCACAGGCCGGATGATAGGTCGAAACATTGCGAACCATCACCACATTTTCGACTCGGTTGACAGTCGGCCTTGAATTGATTGCATTCGGTTGATTGTTCGTCTTGTCCATCGGCACAATCGCGATGACCGTCGCACAATTGCCAATGAGATATTGATTGATTTGAGCAGTTGAATGGTTTGCTGATTGGTATTGATTGATCATTTCGATCACATTGATACTCGTCGATTCCGTTATCGCAATCAACAATTCCGTTGCAAATCTGTTTGGACATTTTGTCGAGGAGGCATTTTTCGTGAGCTTCATTCTCGCAATTTTGCTCATCCTCGCCATTGTTACAGTCGATGATTCCATCGCATCTTCTCGAATAACATCCGCTTCCATCGGAGCACGAGAATCGACACGTTTCATTATGAATTGATCGTTGAGCGCACGCCTCTTCTGACTCATCGTTTTCATCGATCAAACAATCCACTTTACCATCACAAATATTATCGATTGATAGACATTTTTGATCGCATTGCCATGCGCATTGATGTTGTTGATCGCACTTCATTTCATCGGATCCATCTCGACAATCTGATTCACCATCGCATCGTCTCGCTTTCGGAACACATATGCCATTGTTGCATCGGAATTCTTCAGTGCTACACTTTTTAACTTCTGCAAAAAAAAAAAAATTGAAAAAATCGATTTTTTGTTCTGCGGGGGCGGAGGAATCGCAAGGCCACGCCCCTCTTTTTTTTTATTACCACAAGTGTCTGGTTCATCTTGTCCTTGAGGGCAATCAGCTTCTCCGTCACAATAAAAATGGATTGGGATACATTTTGTGATGTTCGATGATGTTCCATTGAGACAAGCGAAAAATCCAGGGTCACAATTCTTAATTTCTGAAAACCGATTGATTATTGATTTTTTGTTTGGGGGCTCGTGTGTTGCAACAAACTGCAATCTTTCTCATCGGAAGCATCAGCGCAATCGTTGTGAGCATCGCAGACCGCTGACATCGGAATGCACTTCTGATTGTTGGAGCATTTGAAGTAGCTCTCAGCACACTCGAAATGTTCGCAAAATTTCGATTCTTCATCGTCGCCAAGCGGACAATCGACATTGCCGTCGCATAGTTTCGAGGCGTACAAACAAGTCGTCGTCGTCGTCGTCGTCGTCGTCTCATTTGATGTTCGACTCGATTTGCAGACAAACTGTCCGGATTCGCACGGAAATTCGGGACAAACACCCGGCTTGAAATAGCCCTCATCCTCACCGTCGCCACAATCGTCCTGCCCGTCGCATCGCCACCAGCTGGCGATGCATTTGTAGGTGCCGGTGCACACCATGTCCAGCGGTTTGCATTCGGAGACGCACGAGCGTCCTTCGGAACGAAATCCGTCGGCGCACACGCACGAATAATCGTCGTCGTCGCCGTCGACGGTTCGCTTCTTCGGAACGCACAGATTGTCGCAGCGAGCCGGTTGTGAGCACGCGTGGATGGCTGTCGTTCGACTGCCGAGACTTTGAAGTGATGGATGGATTATTTTGAAGCCCATCGGCCGATATTGTTTATCATGTATCAGCACGGTTCGATGATCACCTGAAAACAATCAGAAACATGAGCTTCTTGCTCATCAGCAGCTCATTGAGCTCATCAATACCCAACCTGTGATTTTATGAGCTCGTTCAATTGTATGATTATGCCAATCACTCCAATAAATAAAGTTCTCAAAGACGGTGAGCGCAAAAATGTGGCGAACAACGTTTCGTAGAACAATTCGTCGTCTCGTTCCATCATAATCACAAGATCCGATATAATCGCGATGAGCGTCGCCAAAATACAAACGCTTCGCCGCCGCATCAACAGCTAGAGCGTTCGGCCAACGAATGGTGCGATCCTGTAGTAATACTTGAACATCACTACCATCCATATTCATTCGTCCAATGTGTGCCGATGTTCCTTTAAAAACAAAGAAGAGGATCATGAAAACCGAGAGAAAAAAATCAATAAAAAAAAACCCCAATCAGTCCAGAACACCAACGATTCTAATGGATCAAGAACGATGGCTCGTGGATCGTTCAACGGATTTCCTTTGAGCAAAACTCGATGAAATCTGCCTCTCATATCACAAATAGCAATCAAATCTTGATGACGATCGGTGAAATAAATATTTCGTCCCAACCAATCGATGGCAATGCCATCAATTCCCTTCGTTGGCAACGTGTGCAGAAGGCGATAGGAGTTTGGTTGATTATTGATCGATACAACGCCAACCTTGTTCTCATTATGATTGATCTCAGTCCAATAAACAAGATCAGTCTTAATGTCATAATCAACAGCAACGCCGTTGGTTAAATTCGCAAGCAATGTGGCTTTTGAGTGGCCTTCCAATGTGAACAGCTTCAAGCGATGACCAAAGACGAGCAGAATTTCAGCATCGATCGAATCGTTCCTTCGACAATCTCTCCGATTCTCATCGAGAATGAAGCCAGAAGCGCAAACGCATTCATGTCCAACATCTCGTCGATCAACACAAAAGTGTGAGCAGTTTGCCGATGGGCATGATGGCGATCGATGACATGTCGTTTGATCATAAGCTGATAGGTAGTAACCAGCATCGCATGAGCATTTTTCAAAACCGGCTCGTCGCTCACAATTCCATGCTTGATCGCAATTATTTCGGATTGTTGTACAATTTCCCTGCGGCAATGAGCAATCCTCATCAATTCTGTAGGAAAAAAAATCGATTTGATCCGGTTATTGATTTTTTTCGAGTTTTCTTCCTACCCTGACATACAATCACGACGTCCATCGCATAATTGTTTCTCTTCGAGACAACCGATTGTTCCATTCTTGAGGATGCATGACCAACCATTTGGGCATCCACGTTTTGGTGGTTCAGATAATGAGCAGATCTGGAAGAAAAAAAAAACAATTTTTTTTCGAAACGATTTGAAGCTTACGTCAACCCATTCGTCGGATCCATCAAGACATTCAACAGAACCATCGCATAACTGTTTCGATGGAATACATTGGCCATTATTGCACATCCATTGATTTGATCCACACTGTCGATCCAATGATGCGCAGTTCTTCTCATCAAAACCATCAAGACAATCAGCAATTCCGTCGCACAGAATTGCGGTCAATTCGCACGCGACATCGCATGTTTCATTCAAACAATGCGACGGTAATCGCCACGATGTTTGACCGCCGCAATTGATCTCGTCGGATCCCATCGAGCTCGCGTTGTCCATACAATCGTCGGTTCCATCGCATCGCCACGACATTGGAATACAGCGATGGTTTGTGCAGCGAAATGTTGAGTTTCCTTCATCTTTACATTCATTGCTGGAAGAAGAAAAAAGTTGGGAGAAGAAGCTGAAAATGATGAGGAACGAACTGTTTACAGTCAGCTTCATCTTCACCATTGAAGCAATCATTGGTGCCGTCGCATTTTTGCTCGATCGGAATGCAACTCTTATCGATTGAGCAGAAGAATTCGAAGGAATTGCACTTCGTCTCGCACTTTTGCTCGTCACTTTCATCAGCGCAATCGATTTGTCCGTCGCACTTCCAATGAATCGGCATACAGGTTCGAGTCGCCAGACACGCGAAATGCGTTCGATTGTTGCACTCCTTCGGCGGCGACACGTGTCGGCCGGTCGAGTCAAAGTCGACGAGACAATCGCGCTCGTCCCAACCGTCGTAGCAGTCGTTGGTGCCGTCGCACTTCCATGACGGCAGAATGCATTGGCTCGTCGTCGCACAATTGATGAGGCCAGCGAGACCGTGCTCAATTAGGCCGGAGCAATTGCGAAACGCTGAAATGATTGGGCTGAAAATCGTTGGAAAAAAGGGGGAAAATCTTACGGCATCCTTTCTCATCGCTGGCATCAGCACAATCCTGCTTAAAATCGCACCGCGCTTTTTTTGGTATACAAAATCCCGAATCGCACTTGAACTCCGACTCCGAACATGTGCAATTCTGTTCGTCGGCAAAATTGAAGCAGTCATTGACGCGATTGCACACCTTCGACTCGGCAATGCACATTCCGCTGCCGCACGAAAAATAGCCGGGACGACACTGACGCGTTGAACAGTATTTGACGTCTTCGTCGTCATTGATCGGGCAATCGTTGTAGCCGTCGCACGTCTCTTCATACGAAATGCATCGATCGCTTGTCATGCAGGCGAACTCGTTTTCGGCGCATTTCTTGCCATCAATTTTGCCATCGCACGTTCGATTATCAGAATTGAGACGTCGCTCACCATTACAGCCGCATGTTGGATCACCATTCGGCATTATTCGGCAATAATCTTCACATTCCAATTGATTGTTCAAGCACGAATCATTACCGCAATATTCACGATTCGGATCAACGATTGTCAAGCTGACTGGAATGTCAGAAGAAATCAGAATTGTCTCGTTATTCATTCCGCTGATTTTATTGATTGATGTTATTGATCGACGTATCCAATCAGTGAATATGATTTGATCGTTATAAATCGCCAATTCGAATGGATGAATGGAATCAAGATCCGAGTTGGAGATCACCGTTTCACGATGGGAACCATCATAGTCGCAGCGAGAAATTCGAAAATCTTTGGCATCGGAAAAATAGATTTTTTCGGCGTCGACATCGATTGCTAATCCGCGAACATCGTTCAAATCTTCTTGAATGATCACTTTTCTCTGATAACCGCTGAAATAGATTCGTTCGATGACAGCGCCGGTGATTGCGTTGTTCGAGAAGAAGAGAAGCATTCGACACGGATGAAGAACGATGTGACGTGGACGATCGCGAATCGTCAACAATAAGATCAGCTGTGAGTCGATGGGATACTTTTCCATATCGTTTTCGCTCAAATCAATTCGCCAAATTCCGGCCGGATTGACGCGAATATAATACAAATCCTGATGAACTTCATCATAGGCGATGCTCGGAATGATGCCGACGTCTTCGGCGATCACAAAACATCCGGTTCCGTCAAAGTTCACCGATGAGATTCGAAACTTCTCGTAGTCGGCATAGTAGATTCGTCGACGGTACAGATCGGCAGCGACTGGTCCCGCTTTTGAAATGTGACACTCGTCGGATGTGATTCGACGGTTTGGCGGCGATAAGTTCGAGGCAATCGGCGAAGCAAATTCGATCGATTTTTGATAACGCGTGAATGCGATGAATGTTTGACTTGCTGGAAAAAAAGTTCTCAATAGAGCACGATTGCAACATGATTCATTGATTTGATGTTAAGTTTGCTCTATTAAATTATGAAATTCCCCACCCCCCTCCCTACCGTAATTTGATACTCATTTTTAAAGTACGCAGCCAAATATTTTAGTGCTAAAATTAAAATGCTCTGTATTATCAATAGAGCACGATTGCAGCAATAAAAAAAAACGAAGAACGCAATTAACATGTGATGTAATCTTTTTATCAATAGAGCGTAAATGATCGTTCGAAAACTTACGAATGCAATTTCCATGTTCTCCCATCATTGAATGAACACATTCGCATTTCTTCTGAACCATTGATCCATTGGGAATCGTAAGGCAAAGATGCTCACATCCGCCATTTTGATTCGAGCACGCCGTGTATGGAACAGAGTTCGAATCATCGATGATGTCAACATCAAACAATCGCATCTTCATTCGCGGCGTCATTTTAATCATCGAGGCGATCGGCTCGAACGTTTGCCGATCGGTTCGACGATGTTGAATGATGGTGCCCGACATGTTGAATTTGTCGAACAAATAAAGCTCGTCACCATTGATGACGAAATTCACCGGCTCGCCAATGCCTTGAGCTTTGAACATGACGACGTTTCGTTGCTCATTGAGCCCATCATAGTCGACACAATCAATTGCTGATATCTGATTGACAACGTAGCACAGTCGCGACATTTTTTCGTCGATCTCAATTGTTGACGCCGACTTTGAAATCAGACACTTCTGATTTGAACCATCGTAATTGGCTGATTTTATACATTTGGATGAAGCCCAGAAAATTTTTCTGAAAAAATTAAAATTTCAGCATTTTTTCGGCTGAAATTATTCGTTACCCCTTCGATGGATCAACCGCAACTTCATACGGCACTTTTTCAACGTCTTCAAGGAGAATAATTTGAATATTTTGCTTGTATCTCATCGGATCCATCAAAAATAGGACACCTCTTGATGATGACGTCACTCTTGCTGAAATCAATAAATAGCCAGTGACACGATCGATTGTGATCGCCGCAATTCGATGCGATGTGGCCACAAATATTTGTTGAGCAAAACTTCCATTGATTGAGCACATCCACACTTCGTTTTGACGAGTTACAGCATAAAGCTGGAAAAAAAATTTTTTTTTTTTTGATTTATCGATTTTTTCTTTTCCTGAGAGAGACCAACCAAGTCACGTTTGCCATCGACGACAATCCGAACGACGCGTTGACGAGCAATATCCGAATGTAGAACGTGCATTCCGATGATTTGACGTCGTTGATCCTTGGGATCCCAACCAACACTGTTGACCATTCCATCATCAGTGACATAAAATAGAATCTTGCGACTCCGCTGACAAATTCCATTGATCATTTCGTGGCCTTGCGGGCATTCGCATCGGAATTGATTCGACGCGCTTCGAAGACAAATCGGACATTTCGAACACTGCAATCGACACAATTTTCAGACAGGACGGGGGGGGGGTGGGAATTTCAGAAGAGAAAGAAAAAACGTTAAACCTGACGCGTGATTTGTGCTCGTCTCATGCTCATTGTGCTCAAAAAATATGGCTCAGCATTGTTGATCAAGATTGGAATTGTGAAGTTCGATTGGCTTCTGACTTTTGTCATTTCTTGATCTATGAACAACAATTTTCGAACAATTGTTCGATTCAATTTCGTCGACATTTCACCGATCAATAATGAATTATCGATCGGATCGATTGTAACCGTCGACAAATTTCCTTGACGATCCGGAACATCAATTTCACTGATTCGCATTTCGACTGTATCGAATGATGCCAATTTTCCATTCGAGACCCAATAAACTCGTTGTGTATTTTGGTTCACAACTGGATGAAACGATTTTTCGGCAAGCGTCGAGTTGACATCAGTCTGAATCGGATTCGATCCATCCGAATTCATCGAATAAATACGTGACGGAGCCGATCGATCATCAAACCATATTAATTTCGCCGACTTCTCGATCAGCACCAGATCTCTTGGGAATCGTGCCAATCCCGCATTGGTGTGACTTGTGATCAATGATCGTCGCAGTGTTCCGTCTGATGAAACAGCTTCAATGAATCCTTGCTTATCGGTTGACACCGACAGATAAATTGTTCCCGACTTCGAGTCGACAGCAATGCCGTTGACGCCAATCAAGTCGAATCCGTTGATAAGGATTCCGTCGTTTCGAACTTTGGCCGACGTCAAGTTTTGTGATATCACATAGTTGCCAGCGCTATCAACAATCAATAATTGACCCCAACGACTTTGAACATTCCGAATGACGTCATAGATTCTGCCAGATATTAATGGAAAGTGTGACGGATGAGCGCTAAGTGAGTAGCCCCGAATCGTATTTCGATTGATCACCAGCAGAAATTGATCGATATTCTCGCATTGTTGATATGGATTGACGTGTTGAAAGTCGGTGCAACGACACTTGGCTTGACGGAAACCATCCAAGAGACAAATTCCATTACATTTCATGTCTTGACACGGATTGACAAGAAACCGATTCTGCTTGGCTCGATGAACGATTTTCAATGAGAACGGTTGAGATGAGACGCGTTCGACAACACCGAAATCGGTGCCGTTCCATTTGTTGACACGATTGATGGTGTTGGTTCGCCAATCGGAGAAATAAACAAAGTTCTGAAAGACATCAATGCCGAATGGATGTCCCAATAGTTCGGGATTTCGGACGACTTCGACGTGTCCACTTCCGTCGTACATGATTGTGTGAATTGAATCGGATCGAGCGTCGACCCAATAAATTCGTTGGGCAAATGTGTCGCACGCGATTCCGTTCAGCCAGCCGGCGTCCGAGACGCTTTTCACTTCCCAGATGATTCGTCGATCGTTGCCGGCCATTGTTGATCGTTCGATTCGTGGACGAGATTGTTGCCAATCGGTCCAGAACATCAAACCATGTTTGGCGTCGATCGACAGACTTCGAGGATTCGACATGTTTTCGGAGATTATTGTTGATCTTTTGAGGCCGTCACTCGATGCAACTTGAATTGAATCCAATGAGCTGTCGATCCTGAACATGTTTATTTCAGAAAAAAAAAATCAAATCTTTGAAGCTTCAAAATTGAAGCTTCAACACAACATCAGAAAATCTCAACAAAGAAAAAAAAGAGACCTCAGCTCACTTCATAATTTTTTAATTTTTTTGAGAAAATACAGAGAAATTTAATTCTCAAGTTGAAAAAAATCAATAAATCAATTCTTTCAACTTTGAAAAATCGATAAATCGATAAATCAATTCTTTAAATTTTCAAAAAATCGATAAATCGATAAATCAATTCTTTCAATTTTCAAAAAATCGATAAATCGATAAATCAATTCTTTAAATTTTCAAAAAATCGATAAATCGATAAATCAATTCTTTCAATTTTCAAAAAATCGATAAATCAATAAATCAATTTTTCCAGTTATTGAAAAATCGATAATTTAATTCTTCCAATTTTCAAAAAATCGATAAATCAATAAATCAATTTTTCCAGTTATTGAAAAATCGATAAAACAATGAATTCCTCAAAACTTTCAATAAAATATAAAATGTCAAAAATCTAAACTTTTGTTGAGAAATTTTCCGAGCTTTTCAATATTTGGAAAATCTGAAATTTCAAAGCTTCAAAAATCTCCATTTTTGATCATTTTTTCAGATTGAAAAACAACTTTTTTCCACATTTTCAGCACCAAAAATTCGAAGAAAACGTTTACCAATAAATATTTCCAGTAACCCAATCAACTGCAATTCCTTCCGCATTGAAGACACCGTAGGAAACAATTATTGATTGATATCGGATCACTGAAAAAACGGCATTTTTTTGCTGATTTTTAAAATTTTTCAAATTACCGCGATTCTCAATTAATCCGGAATAAATTTGATCTGCGCTCAAATCAGACCAATAAATCGATATTGATCCATTTTGATTGAATTTATAATCCAATGCGATTGCATTTGTCAATTTGTTTATGATCGGCGAACTTCCCGGTATTGATTGCTGAATGGTTCGGATCTCGTGCCGATTCGTATAAACGATGAACGGAAGGTGCGGATCGTCTGAGACGCAGCTGAATCGATCGTTCTGAAGTTTGAAGCCGTCTTCACAGTAGCAGAATTTTGAGGATCCGCGCGGGGCGCACAGTTGTGAGCATTGGCCGAATCGACATGGATCTTTTTTTGTGCAGCTCAATCCGTCGTTGTCGAGATAGTAGTTTGGTGGACATGTACAGATCGGACCGAATGGTGTTGAACGGCAACTATGCGAACATTTGCGATCAACATCTGCACATTTATCCATACACCACATTCCTATAATCAATCGATAAATCGATAAATCAATAAATCAAGTTTTCTTAAAATCCGATCACAATTAAACCCTGATAAAACCGGGCTACCAAATGAAACCTAGATCAACTAGGATCCTAACAAAGTGGAACCTGATAAAACGGGGCTACCAAATAAAACCTAGATCAACTAGGATCCTAACAAAGTGGGACTTGATAAAATCGGGCTACCAAATAAAACCTAGGTCAACTAGGATCCTAACAAAGTGGAACCTGATAAAACGGGGCTACCAAATAAAACCTAGATCAACTAGGATCCTAACAAAATCGGGCCTGATAAAATCGGGCTACCAAATAAAACCTAGATCAACTAGGATCCTAACAAAATCGGGCCTGATAAAATCGGGCTACCAAATAAAACCTAGATCAACTAGGATCCTAACAAAATGGGGCTTGATAAAATCGGGCTACCAAAGGAAACCTCGATCAACTAGGATCCTAACAAAGTGGGGCCTGATAAAATCGGGCTACCAAATGAAACCTCGATCAACTAGGATCCTAACAAAGTGGGGCTTGATAAAATCGGGCTACCAAATAAAACCTAGATCAACTAGGATCCTAACAAAATCGGGCCTGATAAAATCGGGCTACCAAATAAAACCTAGATCAACTAGGATCCTAACAAAATGGGGCTTGATAAAATCGGGCTACCAAATGAAACCTCGATCAACTAGGATCCTAACAAAGTGGGGCTTGATAAAATCGGGCTACCAAATGAAACCTCGATCAACTAGGATCCTAACAAAGTGGGGCCTGATAAAATCGGGCTACCAAATGAAACCTCGATCAACTAGGATCCTAACAAAGTGGGGCTTGATAAAATCGGGCTACCAAATAAAACCTAGATCAACTAGGATCCTAACAAAATCGGGCCTGATAAAATCGGGCTACCAAATAAAACCTAGATCAACTAGGATCCTAACAAAATGGGGCTTGATAAAATCGGGCTACCAAATGAAACCTCGATCAACTAGGATCCTAACAAAATGGGGCTTGATAAAATCGGGCTACCAAATGAAACCTCGATCAACTAGGATCCTAACAAAGTGGGGCTTGATAAAATCGGGCTACCAAATGAAACCTCGATCAACTAGGATCCTAACAAAATGGGGCTTGATAAAATCGGGCTACCAAATAAAACCTAGGTCAACTAGGATCCTAACAAAATCGGGCCTGATAAAATCGGGCTACCAAATAAAACCTAGATCAACTAGGATCCTAACAAAATCGGGCCTGATAAAATCGGGCTACCAAATAAAACCTAGATCAACTAGGATCCTAACAAAATCGGGCCTGATAAAATCGGGCTACCAAATAAAACCTAGATCAACTAGGATCCTAACAAAATGGGGCTTGATAAAATCGGGCTACCAAATGAAACCTCGATCAACTAGGATCCTAACAAAGTGGGGCTTGATAAAATCGGGCTACCATGTGAAACCTTGGTTGACTAGGATCCTAACAAAGTGGAGCCTGATAAAATCGGGCTACCAAATGAAACCTCGATCAACTAGGATCCTAACAAAATGGGGCTTGATAAAACGGGGCTACCAAATAAAACCTAGATCAACTAGGATCCTAACAAAATCGGGCCTGATAAAATCGGGCTACCAAATAAAACCTAGATCAACTAGGATCCTAACAAAATCGGGCCTGATAAAATCGGGCTACCAAATAAAACCTAGATCAACTAGGATCCTAACAAAATGGGGCTTGATAAAATCGGGCTACCAAATGAAACCTCGATCAACTAGGATCCTAACAAAGTGGGGCTTGATAAAATCGGGCTACCATGTGAAACCTTGGTTGACTAGGATCCTAACAAAGTGGAGCCTGATAAAATCGGGCTACCAAATGAAACCTAGATCAACTAGGATCCTAACAAAATGGGACTTGATAAAATCGGGCTACCAAATAAAACCTAGGTCAACTAGGATCCTAACAAAGTGGAACCTGATAAAACGGGGCTACCAAATAAAACCTAGATCAACTAGGATCCTAACAAAATCGGGCCTGATAAAATCGGGCTACCAAATAAAACCTAGATCAACTAGGATCCTAACAAAATCGGGCCTGATAAAATCGGGCTACCAAATAAAACCTAGATCAACTAGGATCCTAACAAAATGGGGCTTGATAAAATCGGGCTACCAAATGAAACCTCGATCAACTAGGATCCTAACAAAGTGGGGCCTGATAAAATCGGGCTACCAAATGAAACCTCGATCAACTAGGATCCTAACAAAGTGGGGCTTGATAAAATCGGGCTACCAAATAAAACCTAGATCAACTAGGATCCTAACAAAATCGGGCCTGATAAAATCGGGCTACCAAATAAAACCTAGATCAACTAGGATCCTAACAAAATGGGGCTTGATAAAATCGGGCTACCAAATGAAACCTCGATCAACTAGGATCCTAACAAAGTGGGGCTTGATAAAATCGGGCTACCAAATGAAACCTCGATCAACTAGGATCCTAACAAAGTGGGGCCTGATAAAATCGGGCTACCAAATGAAACCTCGATCAACTAGGATCCTAACAAAGTGGGGCTTGATAAAATCGGGCTACCAAATAAAACCTAGATCAACTAGGATCCTAACAAAATCGGGCCTGATAAAATCGGGCTACCAAATAAAACCTAGATCAACTAGGATCCTAACAAAATGGGGCTTGATAAAATCGGGCTACCAAATGAAACCTCGATCAACTAGGATCCTAACAAAATGGGGCTTGATAAAATCGGGCTACCAAATGAAACCTCGATCAACTAGGATCCTAACAAAGTGGGGCCTGATAAAATCGGGCTACCAAATGAAACCTCGATCAACTAGGATCCTAACAAAGTGGGGCTTGATAAAATCGGGCTACCAAATAAAACCTAGATCAACTAGGATCCTAACAAAATCGGGCCTGATAAAATCGGGCTACCAAATAAAACCTAGATCAACTAGGATCCTAACAAAATGGGGCTTGATAAAATCGGGCTACCAAATGAAACCTCGATCAACTAGGATCCTAACAAAATCGGGCCTGATAAAATCGGGCTACCAAATAAAACCTAGATCAACTAGGATCCTAACAAAATGGGGCTTGATAAAATCGGGCTACCAAATGAAACCTCGATCAACTAGGATCCTAACAAAGTGGGGCCTGATAAAATCGGGCTACCAAATAAAACCTAGATCAACTAGGATCCTAACAAAGTGGGGCTTGATAAAATCGGGCTACCAAATAAAACCTAGATCAACTAGGATCCTAACAAAATCGGGCCTGATAAAATCGGGCTACCAAATAAAACCTAGATCAACTAGGATCCTAACAAAGTGGGGCTTGATAAAATCGGGCTACCAAATAAAACCTAGATCAACTAGGATCCTAACAAAGTGGAGCCTGATAAAATCGGGCTACCAAATGAAACCTCGATCAACTAGGATCCTAACAAAATCGGGCCTGATAAAATCGGGCTACCAAATAAAACCTAGATCAACTAGGATCCTAACAAAGTGGAGCCTGATAAAATCGGGCTACCAAATGAAACCTCGATCAACTAGGATCCTAACAAAATCGGGCCTGATAAAATCGGGCTACCAAATGAAACCTCGATCAACTAGGATCCTAACAAAGTGGGGCCTGATAAAATCGGGCTACCAAATAAAACCTAGATCAACTAGGATCCTAACAAAGTGGAGCCTGATAAAATCGGGCTACCAAATGAAACCTCGATCAACTAGGATCCTAACAAAATCGGGCCTGATAAAATCGGGCTACCAAATAAAACCTAGATCAACTAGGATCCTAACAAAGTGGGGCTTGATAAAATCGGGCTACCAAATAAAACCTAGATCAACTAGGATCCTAACAAAATCGGGCCTGATAAAATCGGGCTACCAAATAAAACCTAGATCAACTAGGATCCTAACAAAATGGGGCTTGATAAAATCGGGCTACCAAATGAAACCTCGATCAACTAGGATCCTAACAAAATGGGGCTTGATAAAATCGGGCTACCAAATGAAACCTCGATCAACTAGGATCCTAACAAAGTGGGGCCTGATAAAATCGGGCTACCAAATGAAACCTCGATCAACTAGGATCCTAACAAAGTGGGGCTTGATAAAATCGGGCTACCAAATAAAACCTAGATCAACTAGGATCCTAACAAAATCGGGCCTGATAAAATCGGGCTACCAAATAAAACCTAGATCAACTAGGATCCTAACAAAATGGGGCTTGATAAAATCGGGCTACCAAATGAAACCTCGATCAACTAGGATCCTAACAAAATGGGGCTTGATAAAATCGGGCTACCAAATGAAACCTCGATCAACTAGGATCCTAACAAAGTGGGGCTTGATAAAATCGGGCTACCAAATGAAACCTCGATCAACTAGGATCCTAACAAAGTGGGGCTTGATAAAATCGGGCTACCATGTGAAACCTTGGTTGACTAGGATCCTAACAAAGTGGAGCCTGATAAAATCGGGCTACCAAATGAAACCTCGATCAACTAGGATCCTAACAAAGTGGGGCTTGATAAAATCGGGCTACCAAATGAAACCTCGATCAACTAGGATCCTAACAAAATGGGGCCTGATAAAATCGGGCTACCAAATGAAACCTCGATCAACTAGGATCCTAACAAAATCGGGCCTGATAAAATCGGGCTACCAAATAAAACCTAGATCAACTAGGATCCTAACAAAGTGGGGCTTGATAAAATCGGGCTACCAAATAAAACCTAGATCAACTAGGATCCTAACAAAATCGGGCCTGATAAAATCGGGCTACCAAATAAAACCTAGATCAACTAGGATCCTAACAAAATGGGGCTTGATAAAATCGGGCTACCAAATGAAACCTCGATCAACTAGGATCCTAACAAAATGGGGCTTGATAAAATCGGGCTACCAAATGAAACCTCGATCAACTAGGATCCTAACAAAGTGGGGCCTGATAAAATCGGGCTACCAAATGAAACCTCGATCAACTAGGATCCTAACAAAGTGGGGCTTGATAAAATCGGGCTACCAAATAAAACCTAGATCAACTAGGATCCTAACAAAATCGGGCCTGATAAAATCGGGCTACCAAATAAAACCTAGATCAACTAGGATCCTAACAAAATGGGGCTTGATAAAATCGGGCTACCAAATGAAACCTCGATCAACTAGGATCCTAACAAAATGGGGCTTGATAAAATCGGGCTACCAAATGAAACCTCGATCAACTAGGATCCTAACAAAGTGGGGCTTGATAAAATCGGGCTACCATGTGAAACCTTGGTTGACTAGGATCCTAACAAAGTGGAGCCTGATAAAATCGGGCTACCAAATGAAACCTCGATCAACTAGGATCCTAACAAAATGGGGCTTGATAAAATCGGGCTACCAAATGAAACCTCGATCAACTAGGATCCTAACAAAGTGGGGCTTGATAAAATCGGGCTACCAAATGAAACCTCGATCAACTAGGATCCTAACAAAGTGGGGCCTGATAAAATCGGGCTACCAAATGAAACCTCGATCAACTAGGATCCT
Source organism: Caenorhabditis drosophilae (assembly GCA_963572285.1). Classification (NCBI taxonomy): domain Eukaryota; kingdom Metazoa; phylum Nematoda; class Chromadorea; order Rhabditida; family Rhabditidae; genus Caenorhabditis; species Caenorhabditis drosophilae. Next base: position 3,637,809 of record OY751560.1, on the reverse strand, counting down.
AACAAAGTGGGGCTTGATAAAATCGCTACCAAATAAAACCTAGATCAACTAGGATCCTAACAAAATCGGGCCTGATAAAATCGGGCTACCAAATAAAACCTAGATCAACTAGGATCCTAACAAAATGGGGCTTGATAAAATCGGGCTACCAAATGAAACCTCGATCAACTAGGATCCTAACAAAGTGGGGCCTGATAAAATCGGGCTACCAAATAAAACCTAGATCAACTAGGATCCTAACAAAATGGGGCCTGATAAAATCGGGCTACCAAATGAAACCTCGATCAACTAGGATCCTAACAAAATGGGGCCTGATAAAATCGGGCTACCAAATGAAACCTCGATCAACTAGGATCCTAACAAAATGGGGCCTGATAAAATCGGGCTACCAAATAAAACCTAGATCAACTAGGATCCTAACAAAATGGGGCCTGATAAAATCGGGCTACCAAATGAAACCTCGATCAACTAGGATCCTAACAAAATGGGGCCTGATAAAATCGGGCTACCAAATGAAACCTCGATCAACTAGGATCCTAAAAAAATGGGGCCTGATCGTAAAATGATCTCTTGGTGCGAAAATATTTGAAAATTAAAATTTTAAAAAAAATTATCATTAGAGCATGATTGCTACATTTAAATAATAAAATTCACCTTCATCATCACCATCTGGACAATCTTTAATACCATTACATAATTGCTTATCCGAAATGCAAACAAATTGTTGATCATTGACGCATCGATACATCGGATATTGACATCTCGATTCAGCGGCCGATTTCCGAACACCTTCACAATGCTCTTCATCTGAATTGTTGCCGCAATCATCAACACCATCGCACTCCAGCTCTTTCGACACGCACTTTTTGCCGCCGCGACAAACGAAATTCGTCGTCTGATTGCACATCGACGCCGGACATTCCGTCTCGTCTTCGCCGGTCAGACAGTCGGCGACACCGTCGCATAGATGTGCCGCTCGGATGCATTTACCGTCGGCACACTTGAACTGATTCGACATTGTGCACGGATCCGCGCCGCTCGATTGTTTACAATTTTCCGGCGATTCGTCGCTGGCGTCGGGACAATCAGCGACACCGTCGCAACGGAAAATGTTGTCGAGACATTCGGAACCGGACTTGCAACGGAACTGTCGACCGCTGATGCAGTTCTCATTGCAATGAGCTTCATCTAAACCATCAAGACAATTCTGGAATTGAGGAAAAGTATTGATTTTTTTGTTTGGTTGCTGTAAGGGCTGAGCTTCTACCTTGATTCCATCACAAACTTGCCATTGCTCAATACATTTTCCATTGCCACACCGAAATTCAGTAATATCACAAAACTTGGGATATTTACAATCCGTCTCATCCCGACCATCAGCACAATCATCGAAACCATCGCAACGTTGCTCCATCGAAATGCACGTTGTATTCGAGCAGCGAAACGCTCCACCGACGCACTTCTTTTCAACATCACGACACGTCTCGTCCGACTCGTCGCTTCCGTCCTGACACTCGCGCGTTCCGTCACAAACCCATTGAAGTGGAAGGCAAGTTGTTCCATCGCACTTGTGTCGTTCGCCAGTGCATCGGAAGTTTTCTGGAAAGAAAAAATGTCTGAGCGGTTCCTTTCTTTCTCTCTCTCTCTCTCTCACTGCAAGTTGTTGATTGATCCTCATCCGATCCATCGCCACAATCATCATCACCATCACAAATTGAAGTGAGCGGAATGCATTTTCGATTGATTTTGCATTCAAATTGAGTCGTCAAGTTGCACGCAAACGGATCAATCCAATCAACATCTTCTGGAAAAAATTTTCAGACGCGATTTTCAGACGCTTCCTTCAACCACCCCCCTTACCAACACATTCGCCTTTCGATGTCAATTTTCGACCGTCGGCACAATCGCATTTAATCGGCTGACAGCCGACGACGCCTTTGCACGAGCTCGAAAAGCAAAAGTCGGTTTTGCATTGATTGTTGGTGCACGACGTTGCTCCAACATCAGCGGCTGTTGAGAAGACGGAGAGCTCGAAAATTGTTGCGTTCGAGGTGAGAATTGTCTCGATGGTTTTTGATCCGTCGTTGTTGACGATTTCGATCTTCTTCACTTTTCCCGTCTTGTATTCCGACCAATAAATGTTGGATTTGTGGAACGCCAAGCCGTACGGATGATTGACGCGATCAACACCTTCAACAATAATTTTTCGATCAGCTCCGTTGATTCGGACTCGTTCGATGACGTTTCGAAACGCATCGCACCAGTAGAGGAAGTCATTCTCGACATCGATCGTCATTCCATTGATCCAGATGGCGTTTCGGGATACAAGCGTTTTCCGTTGGCTTCCGTCCAATTTGGCTCGCTCGATTTTCGGCAATGCTCCATTGTGCAATCGTTCGCTCCAGCTGCCCCAGAACACGTAGCTTTTGGCGAGATGAAGAACGATGGCTCGCGGATTGCTCATGTTGCCGTGCGCAATGATCTTGAAGCGATTCGGTTGATTCGGACGTATCACGACGATTGCCTGACGGCCTTGATCGGTTAGATAGAGATTGTCGGCGTTCGGATCGTACGCCATCCCTTCACAATTCCAGACGCCACGAATCGGAATCATTTTCTCGTGTTGATCGTTGATGCCTCGCTCGATTATTGAATGCTTTTTCTGATCATAAATCAGGATTGTTCGATGCTTAATATTGATCGTCACCGCACTTGGACGCTTCACATTTTTGATTGTTGGAATTCCAATCGGCTGCAAAGATTATCGATTTTTCGTCTTGTTGAAAAATCCGTTACCTTCGTCCGATTATTGTCATCAAACCCCATCACAATCACTTCAGTTGGTCTCATTTGTGCCAAAACCAACAAATCCTGTCGATCAATCGATTTCTCATCGATTCGTTGACACTTGTTGCCGTTTTGAACTGATCCATCTTCGCACAGGCATCGAGTTCGATTCGTCCATGATCCGATGCAGATATCATCGCATTTCGCATTGTCGCACAATTTCTGATCTTTCCATTTCCAATAGTTTTCAAATTTTCGAAACGAAACCATTTTGATCACTTCTTTCACCATCGTTAATTTGGGATCTTTCAACTTAAAAAAAAATTTTCTATCGATTTATTGATTTTTTTTTCTCTCGATGCTTCTCACCTCGATCGACGTTTGCCCATCGGATTTCATTGTGTCGTACATGAAGAATCTCGAGTTTCCTTGTGAAACAAACAATTTGCCTTCAGCGTAGACCATTGATGTCGTCATTTTTGATTTGTGTTTCGATATGATGATTCGCGGCGGATATTTGTTATCATAATCGATCGATCGGATATTATCCAATGTTACGTCGGCGATAAACACATTTCTTGTGAATGGATCAATGGCTATTGCTGAAACCCGCACCCATTTCTTTTTTGAAAGCGTTAAACGCGCTCTAGTGCACATTTTTATCGTCATTCCATCGCCGCCCGCCCACGTTGCGGGGAGTTTTAAAATTTTATTTTTAAACCTTAAAACAAATCGAGAGAAAGAAAATTTAAGCTGCGTATCTCAGGATACATATAAATTGCTGATGCGCAGCGAAATCTCAATATTTTTTCATTTTTTCTTGAAAATAATTTTCAGCCAAATTTAAGCTGCGTATCACAGGTGTTAAATGGCTGATGCGCAGCGAAATCTCAATAATTTCTCATTTTTTCTTAAAAACAATTTTCAGTCAAGTTTAAGCTGCGTATCACAGGTGTTAAATGGCTGATGCGCAGCGAAATCTCAATAATTTCTCATTTTTTCTTAAAAACAATTTTCAGTCAAGTTAAAGCTGCGTATCACAGGTGTTAAATGGCTGATGCGCAGCGAAATCTGATAAAATTTACCTGAAGCTGAAATCGGATGATGTGTCAATCGATGTTTAATTCCGTTGGCAACATCGACTTTCCAGATTCCTTGATTCGCCAATTCAACTTCAATATAGAACAAAACGGCCGATATTGGATCATATTGAATGTCACGAATGTCGCCAACATTTCCAATCAATATATTATGACATTTGGTGATTCGATCATTGCGATGCGAGCAAATCGTAATGAAATGTTTGCCATCCGATAAAATCCAATTCGATCCAACATTATCATACAAAATATGATTGATCGCTGAAAACTCGATTGGATTTTAAGAGAGAAAAAGGCGGCCAAAAAGAAAAAGAGACCATCCAAATTCAAGTCGGACCAATACGATTTGGTCGTCTTCGATTCCAGCGATGTGCAGACAATCAGCGAGACGTTGGATTTGGCGCTCGTCTCGGTGTAACAAATCGCTGGCGAATGTTCAGCGTCGTCATCGAAATTCGGCAACTGATAGGCCAGCGTAATGGCGTTGTGTCGTTGTATCATCAGTGATGAGCATGAGAATTTGTCCGTGTTGTTGTCGCGTAGAACGATATAATTGTTGTTGGTCAAAATTGCGATGTCCGGATGAGCCACTGTGGAAGGAAAAGATTTGTTTGGCTCTTTTTTTTTTCAAGGTTCAAGTTACCATTCAAACGGCTGACACACGTCGAACCATTGACCAGCTTCATGCGTGGATCAAGGCATGAACATTCGTAGCTTCCATTCAATTGATTTTCACAATTTTGCGTACAAACAGCGCGGTGTCCTTTAAGAAGACAAAAAAATTATTGAAGCTTTGAGCACAAATTTCTCATTACAACATTTTTGGGCTTAAAAATTCAGCCGAAAATTTGAGAAAATTGGCAAAAAATGCTTAAAAGTCAGGTGAAAATTTAAGAAAAGAACAAAAAATGCTTAAAAGTCAGGCGAAAACTCAAGAAAATGGGCAAAAATCCTTAAAAGTCAGGCGAAAACTCAAGAAAATGGGCAAAAATCCTGAAAAGTCAGGTGAAAATTTAAGAAAATTGCTGAAAAGTCAGGCGAAAACTCAAGAAAATTGCTGAAAAGTCAGGCGAAAACTCAAGAAAATGTGCAAAAATCCTTAAAAGTCAGGCGAAAATTGTTGGAATTCGGGGGAAAAAAAGTGTTTTTGTCTGAAAATCAGTTTCAGCTTGAATCAAAATAGAAGCTGCTCAAAGCTTTTGCGATTTTTTCAAAAAAAAAAAAAAAAGAAAAAAAACCATTTTGACTTCTTCTACAGTAATCGACAAATTCGCACGACTTGGTCGCGTCGGAAAAGAACTTCTGATGCGGACAATAACACTTGAGACCATCCAACGTCATCGCCGCTCCATAGGTGCAATTCAGTCGGCTTGTCGGATCATCAAGATGGCACATTGTGTGCTCATCCGATCCGTCGTCACAATCGACGCTTCCATCGCAGAACTTCTTCAGGTGGATGCATTGCGATGATTTCGAGCAGTGATATTCGTTGACGTCACAAATGATCGGTTGATTGCCTTCAACGAAGAAGACATTGTCTGGAAGAAGAAGGAGGAAAAGAAAAGCTTACAAAGAGCTGCAGCTTCATCTGACAGATCATCATCGCCGGTTGGCAATTTGCCACAATCATTCTCACCGTCGCACAGAAATCCGCGCGGCAAACATTTACCCGTCTGACATTTGAATTCATGATCCTGACAAATTTGCTCTAAAAATCGATAATTTTTTAACTTTTTTTTTTCTGGAAGCGCATACCGCATGTTTCCGGCTCGTCGGAATGATCAAGACAATCCGGATGACCATCGCATTTCCATTGTTCCGGATAGCAAAGACCACCTTTTCCATTGTTCTGATCGCAAAGAATCATCGGCGCCAAACATTGTGTGGTGACTGGAAAAAAAGAAGGCGGTGATTCAAAAAAAAAAAATCAATGATGGAAAAGAGGCACAGACTATTATCGATTGATTGAACATTGGTGAAGGAAAAAATGATGAAAACTAGAAGGTGAAGCACGTCCATTGGGACCGAATATCAGGTAACTTCATTAGTTGATTCAACAACAATCTGAACCAGCAACCAACGCACAAAAATCGAATCGGGCCAATCTGAAAATCAAGAAAAAAAAAAATTTTTTTTTCCCCCCCCCCGCGCCGCGCTCCGCCATTTCATCGACGACAAAATTATTCACGAGCTCGCCCACGGAGCACTTAAGACATACAAAACCGGAAAAGGATGAGCCCCGCCCCGAAAGGAATTCTGTGTTATCAGGTTTAGTGAGAATTCAATTTAAATTCTGACGATGCGAAAAAAGAAAAGAAAAAAAAACGTCTTCTCTTATCGATTTCTGAAAACCACAAACTCTCACTGCCCCCGAGATTTATTCGAAGAATTCGTCGGCGACAAAATTATTCACGAGCTCGCCCCCCCCCCCCCTTCCCCGAGCACTTAAGACACACAAAACCGGAAAAGGATGAGGGTGAAGAAAAAAAAGAAAAGTTTGAGTTTCAACAAAAAAAAAAAAAAAAAATTTCGAACGGAAGTTTAAGACGAATAGCGACATTGAAACATCACTAGATTTGAGGAGAGGGCAGGGAGGCAGAAAACTAGTCGAATGAGATGTGAAAATAGAACGGGAAGTATAGAGGGGGCAGAGATAGCGACAGAGAGAGAGAGAGAGAGAGAAAGAAAGAAAGAAAGAATAGGTCATTTTTTGTTTTTTTTTTTTCTCACAAATTTCAACTTGAAGAAGAGAAGAGAAGAGAGAAGAGAGACGACAGAGAAAAAAGAGAAACCTGAAAAGCTTGGCCCTTCAGACGTTTTGCTGAAATTATTGACAGCAAAAAAGAGAGGGGAGGGGAGAAGTTTCTTGATTGTAATAATTGTGGTGACATCACACAAAGATCAGATGAGCATTTGTCTCTCTCTCTCTCTCGCTCGCTTTTGCCTCAAAATATGAGACGCCGTCCATCCGAAGAATGGGGGGGGGGGGGTCACAATAATTAGGGTCAGAAAATGAGAAAGAAGAGGAGAAAAAAAATTAGAAGGGAGGAGATGGTGGTGGTAATGGTGGTGGAGATGACGAACGACAAGTGGCAATAATGACTAATCTTTTTCGAGATGTTGTCTCCAGGAAGGGGGGGGGGGGAAGGAGAAGCTTAATGTGCATTATTCTGATGATGACGACGACGATGTTGATGATCCAACCGCAACAATTGTTCTAAATTGTTTCATTAGAGCGCACTTGACACTTCTCTTCTCTTCTCTCCTCTACCTTCCTTTAATGGAAGCACATTTTGTCTTTGTCAGATTTAAGCTGAAGATAAACAAAAAAACAAGCCGGGTGAGGAGGATTTGATGAATCGTTTGGCTAAAAATCCAAAAGAAATCCGATGATGGGGCAGGGAAGGGGGGGGGGGGAGGAACAAAAAATGTTTTTATTATCCAACAGATCGGCAGGCGGGGACGATCCAAGGAAAAAATCGAGAAAAAAATGGGAAAATCTAGAAAAATCGATGGATGAGAAAAAAAAGGGGCGAAGAAAACGTGTGGTGGTGGATGAAAATGTTGCGAATCGTCTCGATTAGGTTGAATGAGTGGCTGCCTGGCTGGCTGGCTGATTGAATAGACGGGAAGGAGGAGGTGGAAGAGGTGGAAGACATAAATAAACTACGGCCAGATGGTACAAATCGGATGAAAAAAAAATAATGAAAGAGATGTGAAATTCGAGTTTAATTTCAACGAGACGCAGAGGTCAAAGAAAAATGTCTGCGTCTCGTTTTTTTTTAATTACAATTTTCGGTTTTTTTTCTTTTTGAACATTAAAGGTATTTGAAAAAAAAAATGTGTGTGTGTGTGTGTGGGAGAGATAGAGAGAAAAATAGGGAGAAAGAGAGATGCAGAAACAGAGAAAAAAAGAGAAAGATAGAGAGGGGCAGAGACGGAGAGAAAGTAAGACAGGGTCGTAGACAGAGACAGTGAAACATAGAGAGAAAGAGAGACGCAGAGAGAGAGAGAGACAGAGAGAGAGAGACAGAGAGAGAGACAGAGAGAGAGAGAGAGAGAGAGAGAAATTTATAATTGACTTTTTTAATATTATTTTTTATTTATTCTCTCAGAAAAAAATCGAATCAACCGTCTTTTTTTTCTTTTTTCCAATAAAAAACATTTTTTTATTTATTTATTTCTCCTCATGATTGAAATCCTTCCACAGCGGCTCGAGAAAATGATGAGCCTGTAAAAAAGACGAATTTGTGTGCTCAGTTTTTGGCAAATTTGAATGTTTCCCCATTCTCGAACCGCTACGCGCACGCTCGCGCCGCATTTTTTTTTAATTTTAAGAGTGCGCGACAGTAAAAGCAAGGCGCAGTCAGATTTTGAAAATATTGCGTCTCGTCACGAAAAAAATTTTTTTTTAAATTTTTAATTGAAACAAAAAAAAACTTCAAAAATAGTCGCATTTGAATGAATAATATGCATCAATGTGATTCCATCAGACTTCAGAATCTGACGATTAAATTCTGAAACTTGACTTCTTGTGATTCCAGTTGATCCATCGACTTCCTGGAAGGATCGGAAGGTTTTTTTTCTTTCAGCAGGCAAAAAAACCAAACCAAAATCATTTGAATAAACGAGATTTGTGAAAGAGTTGTCAATCGATAGGCGAATCGTAGAAGATCATAGATCGATAAAACCATCAACGCTGAATACCACCACCAAAGGAAAACGAACAATTTCTCGTTGAACATGTTGACCATCAAAACACATTGAAACGACCAATTATTCACATATCCGAGCTCACGAATTTGAACATCACAAAATGTGACTCTTGGAAATGTGCCAATTTCAGGCCAATAATTTTTGTTTATCAAATCCCTTGTTATCTGCAATCAATTGGCTTCTCGTTGCTTTTAAGCTTCTCCTTTAATGATTACATTCCAGCCAAACAATGGACCTCCACCAATGAAATATCCGAGAAAACCAATCGATAAAGCAATAATAATTGCTGACAAGATTTTGGTGATCAGCAAACAAATCGTTAATTGAAATCCCCAAGAAGAGCGTCGAGCTGCTGAAAAAGCCCCGAGCTTTTGCTCCATTTTTCTCCAAGAAAAACCAAAAAAAAAAACCATTCTGATGAGTTCGATCGAAGCGGCTTTTCAGGGTTCGACTAAACTCCTGAATATCATTTTTCGTGTCCATCAAACAATCCTTGGCTTTTTCTCGAAGTGTCGACGTCACAATTGAGATATCGATTCCGATCACCGATTTGAGAAGGTTCCAAACGATTCGTGGTATGAGCATTGAGAACGCCAACAGAAGGAGAATGAATGGAACCCACTGTAAAGTTTTGAATCGCCGCGCTTCTTTTTTTTTTCTTTTTTTTTTTTGATGCGCACAGTTTTAAAAAACAACAAATTCTCCATGGAGCACGATTGCAGCGTGCGCGCGCTGGGACTTGAAAAATTCAACAGAGCGTACTTGCAACATGCGATGCGCACAGTTTTAAAAAGCAACAAATTCTCCATGGAGCACGATTGCAACGCGCGCGCGCGCGCTGGGACTTGAAAAATTCAACAGAGCGTACTTGCAACATGCGCCACTACATAAATGGCCTAGAATTCCAAAACTCGGCCAGCAAAAAAAAAGAAAAGAAGAAGAAACCTGGTAGTATTTCATTTCAATATTTTCCCTTTCATTATATTTTGGTAAATTTGTCTGATTCATATTGACAAAATAACTATTTTCAACCAAACAATAAGTTTCGATATATTTTTCCCATCCTCCCTGGAAAAAATTTCAGAACTGAACTTGTCTTAAAATCGACGAAAAACACCAAACCTTAAACTGCTTCGGCAACCAACACTGAATCGATTGTCCAACATATTGTTTCGAAATAATGAACACCGACGAAGTCGACAAAATGCCGACGGTGACGTAATAGCGAAGCCTGGAGAAAAAACCCAGAAGCCCGATTAGTGGCCCAAAACCAAAAGACAAAAAAGCGCCCAACCTGTCAATGGCGTCCGAATCATAAGTGGGCTGAAGCTCTTCTTTCAAAAACGCTGTGTTGATTTTCATTTTTTTTTTCTGGAATTTTTTTTCTCGCAAATTTTGTCTGGAAAAAATGTGTTGAAAGAAAAAACAAATTCGAATGGCTTAAAATCCAGTGAAAAAATAAAAAAATTTTTTTCAATTTTATAAAAATCAAATTATTTATGAATTAATTTTAATAAAATTAATTTAAAAACTCCAATTATTCGTTGGATGAAGCTCGCGGAGCACTATCTGAAAACGTCAGAAGCTGGTGAGAGAAAAAATCGATAATTCTACAGTAATCCACCCCTCTTCATACTTGGATAATTTTCCAAAAATTCATTGGTTTCTTCTAAACTTTCAAATGTGGTGATGGAATGATTCTCTAAAAAGATTTTCAACCAAAACTTTGATGGATTACTGTAGTTGACGTGTCATTTTTTGTTCAGTTTTACCTGTGGATAATTGCTCAACAGGTGATTGAAAAGGTGAAGCTTCTTCTAGAAAAAAAAAGAAAGTTTGAAGGAGAGGGAAAAAAGTGAGAGGAAGGCAAACCTCCATTGGAAAGAAGCCAGATTTTCTTGATCAACTCTTCGGCATAAAGTCGACCACAATTTGTATCCAATAAACGAAGGAATAAGACACCGTCGTCTCGTAAAACCTGCTCGTACAATACATTTTGTCCCTCGCTGCTTGTTTTAATGCCGTGCTGATCCTGCAAAAAAAAAAGATATGATGTTGTCTCTCTCAACTCGAAGTGCGCGAGCGACGTACAAGAAGCTCGGAAATGAACGCGGCTCGACTCGACTTGCTCATTCGAAAGTAGGCCCAACGAATCAAGTCGAACGCCGTGATGACGATGAGCATCAGAAACCAGAACCACAGAAAGATGAAGATCTTCTCGTTGAACATGTTGACCATGAGCACGCACTGCACTGTCCAATTGTTGATGTTGCCCAGCTCGCGAACGACGACGTCGCAAAATGAGACGCGCGGGAAGTGTCCCGACTCGTGCCAGTGTCGATGATAGACAAGATCCCATAGAATTCCCCAACCCCAGAATGTGTAGCGAGTGTTGAGGAATTGGTTGAGCACACAGAAGATGAGGACGTCGATGCTTAAAATCATTGCCTGAAAAAAGCAGTTTTTTCCTCCGCACGGCTTCATCCCCTTTTTCTCGCCTTCATCACAACGTAGTTGGTGAACAATCGGCCGCGCAACTTATTCGCCGTCAAGTTTGGAGTTTGGAGTTGTCGAGCAGCTTCATCTGGAAAGAGAAAAATGCACAATTTTCCATTAAAAAACATCAAAAAAACGCTAAGAAACCAAGTTCATTTTCAGGATTCTTCAATTCTGATCCAGCTTTTCTGGCCGATGTTATCACTTCAGAAATCGTCAAACCCGAATACGACGGCCAGAGAGACCAGAACGCTCGTGGAATACACATCAGCAAGCCGAGAAGGATCAAAATGAACGGAACCCACTGAAACACTTTGACATTTTAAGAAGCGTGGGAGGCGTTGAGTCGAGCTCTCAAGTGAAGTCTCAGATGTTAAAGCTCAACATGGTTTTGGTCCTATTTTTAGCCGGGTTTTTGTCAAAACCCGCTCCGCTGACAAATAACAAAAAAACCCCGGATTTAATGCCCCAAAATCATTTTTTTTCCTCTGAAAGAACAAAAGACCTGAAGGATCTTAAAAAAATAAATAAAGCTTCTGGATGGTTTCCTTGGTGGATTTTTGAATTTTTGTTCGTTTTAAAATTTTTTCAATCGATTTTCACAAAAAAAATCGAGAATTTCATATTCAGAAGCTCGAGCTTTTCCAATTTTGGTATTAAGATCCTTCAGGTAAAGGGGAGCTTTTCCCCATAATTTTTCCCCTCATCAATTTTTCGGGACGTTAAATCCGGGGTTTTTTGAATTCGTGGCGAGGCTAAAAATATTCTGAGAAATTTCTCATTAAAGGATCATTCGAAACAAGAAAAAAATCAATAAAATCCTGAAAAGAATGGTTGAGCTTCAACATCTGAGGCTTCCCTTCTCCTCGTTCAGATTAAAACCTGATAATAAATCATTTCCCGATCTTCTCTCGTATTCGACACTGGCAGATTTGAATCATTCATCGGCACAAAATACGTATTTTCAATGAAACAGTATTGCTCGGTGAACGTCTCCCACGCATCCTGCAAAAAAAAAAACAAGGATCCTTGTCTTTCCCCCCGTGCCCGATGACTCACCGGAAACTGATTCGGCACCCAACACTGAATCGGTTCACCCACATAGTTTTTTGTGAACAACAGAAGTGAAAATGCGAACAAAATGCAGGCTGTCGTCGAGTAATTCAATCTTAAAAAAAAAGAAAAAAAAAAGTCTAGAAAAAACCGGGGAGCTGGACGAGGTGGGGCACCTATCAATCGCATTATCATCATGCTTGGAAATGGTCTTGATCTTTGTCACATAATTCTGTATATTCGAGATCATCGTTGTTTTGTCTGAAAATCGTTGTAATTTCAGATTTTTTCGCGAAATAAAAAGTCAAAAGGAAGGAGAAACGGTGATAAAATGATGAAAAAAATAATCGAGCAAGGCAGACCCAAAACCATGCTCAAACATTTTACTGATAACAAAATTTGTGTATCGAGCCGGGTTTTTCTGACTTTTTCCTTCGCCCTTTTTTTTATTATTATTTTTATAATAAGCGGCGGCAGCAGCGGTGGCAGCAGCGGCGGCGATTCACTCGACGAATCATCATGGATCAAATCGTTTCGCTGGTCACTGAATATGCAAAAAATCGATACGAAGATGACTCTATCGATCGTTTCAATTTTCAATACACCTCATATTTGTTCGCATTTTTTGGTCTTGTAATTGGTTATAACGTTGGTTGCTTCCCTCCCATCACCGTTTATCGATTTATTGATTTTTTTTTTTTTGACAGACTTATTTCGGCACGGCAATCACTTGTTGGACACCAGCCGAATTTCGAAGAGGATGGAGCGAATATACGAGAGATTATTGCCTCATTGAAAATACGTATTATATTCCGATTGATGAAGCTGAAATGCCAGAATCAAATATTCGAAAGGACAAGGAGTTGTCATATTATCAAGTACATATTTCTCTTTCTCTCTCTCTCTCTCCTTCTACCAAGCATTTTAGGGTGAAGCGCGGCGTGATAAAATGGGCGGAGAGAAGGGTTTGGCAAACGGTGCGCAAAATTTAATTTTTTTTTCTTTTGGAAATTGAACTTGCGAGTAAAACAGACAAAACGGTTTGAAACTGAGCCATTCTTTCACAAAGTGTCAAGCTCTGCAAAACATGTAAAGGCAGCTCAGTGAGCTCAGTTTCTGAAAATTCAAAAAAAAAAATTTTGCGCTTTTAGAACCTGCGCCGCACACTTTTTTTCGTGACAATCCAGAGAGGGGGGGGGGGGGAGTGGGAGAATTGAACTTGGGAGTAAAACAGACAAAACGGATTGAAAATGAGGCGCACTACCACTGAGCCATCGTTTCACGAGGAATCGATCTCTCGCAAAAAAAAAAAGAAAAGAGAAAATCTCTAACCGAATTCTCATCCTCGTTTTTCAGTGGGTTCAATTCGTTCTGATATTCTTCGCATTTCTCCATTACCTACCCTACCTTCTGTGGCACTCGGTCAACTGGTGGTCGGGCCTACAAATTCGTGGAATTGTGACGACAGCGGCGAATCTGGACAAGTTCAACGAGAAGAAGAGAAAAGCTGGAATCTCGAAAATCGCCAATCATTTGAATCATCATTTCGTCTTCAAAAAATCGAAAAAGTGTGTTGGTTGATCACAGAAAAACTGAAAATCGCCCCTGCAAAATGCTTCTTCCAGCGTCTTCACACTTTTTCCAAAATTGATCTCGAGAAACTGGGTCGCCTCGACCTATTTGTTCACGAAACTTCTATTCGTCATCGTCAATTTTGCTCAATTGATCGCCATTCACTATTTTCTCGGCTTTTCGTGGAACGATTTTTTCGGTAGGTGTGGAAGGTGACCGGAAAAGCGGATGCTTTTTTTTGCCAGGACTTCGTATTGGTTTTGCCAGCGACTGGATCAGCACTGGCATTTTTCCAAGACAAACCATGTGTGATTTTGATGTGGGGAAGGCGTTGTTTCAGCATTTTTTTTCCAATTCGAATTTTCAGATTCGAAAGAAGGGAAGCATCCAGAAGTATAGCGTTCAATGTGTCCTCCCTTTAAATATGTTAAACGAGAAAATTTTTTTAGCACTTTTTTATTATTTATTGGCTTTAAATTTGGTAAAAATTGAAATTAAAAAAAAAAATTTTGTTTCCCCCCTAAAATTTTTTTCCAGGCCACAATCTTCAATCTGATTAAAGTGTTCAATCTTCTGCAACAAAAAAATCGTTTGGAATTCGCGACACGGATGCTGCGCGTCGGCGATTTCAAGCCAATCGCCCGAAAAAATCACGACGATTCGCCACCATCGTCGGAGAAGCGTCCGCTTATTCTGCCGATCGATGAGGAGGAGAAAGGTGGTTCACTGGCGCCAATTTCCAATGTGAGTGTGGTGGTGTGGGTGGTGCAGCTTCTGAAAATGCGCTGAAAATGTTGCAGAACGATTTTAATCAATTTCTGACGTTGAATCCCGATTTGAGGACAGTTTTTCATTTGATTTCTTCAAATGCTGGCAACAAAGTCACCAGCGATGTTTTGACAGCTCTATTCGATCAATTAATCAATAAAAAAACTGAATGATTTTATTGATTTTTTCTTTCTTTCTTTTTTTTTTTGAAATTAAATCAATAATAAATTATTTACAAACTAAAACGGTGGGGCGGGATGGTCAATGAAATTTTGCTGTTAGCTCAGCCGCTGTGAAAGGGACGAGAAGCCTGGTCACGCACCAACAAACTATTGATTGATTTTGTGCTCCGATCCGATGCTCATTTTCAGTTTTTTCCTATTTGTTTCAATGAATTTTCCATGTTTCCATTCGACCAATCAAATAGGTTTTGGCGCCAAATTTGAAAACAATTTTTCCCTGAATTTTTTTTTTTGAAGAATTTCGAGCTTGTTGCAATTCTGGAGCAAAAACTGAAAAATGCACAAAATTCAACGAAACACTGGAGATGCTGTCATCGGCGTGTTGCGGACAGCGCGTCTACAACACCCGAAGCCATTTGTGTTGCGATGGCGAGGTTCATCAGAGGAATCGCGGCGGAGTCATGGCTCATTCGTGTTGTGGCTCGCAACCATTGCGGCTCGATCAGACATGTTGCAAAGGAGTGGTAAGAAATTATTGATTTATTGATTTTTCTCCTCACTGCCGTGCCGACTTACAGATTCACAATATCATTTCTGGAAGTTGTTGTGGAGCTGATGTTTATCTGTCAACCGACTCCACCCTGATTTGTTGTGACGACGTTCTCTCGACGTACTCAGCACTGCTCGAATGTCGGGGCCAAACATGAAAACTGGATGAATTTTCAGCAAATCGAATCCCGATGATGTTTGTTGTGGCAAAGCATCGTACGATAATGGAAAAAGTCAACAATGCTGCAATCAAAAAGTGATCTTTTTGAAAGATTTCGATTCGTGTTGTGCGCTGAATAATGGGAAGCAGGTTGAGTTCGATTCGAATTCTCATGTTTGTTGTGATGGTCCGCTTGAGAAGTTATCAAAGATCAAATCGTGTTGTTATCTTCGATCAAATTCTACATTTATTAATACGGTAAGTGCTCGTCTTTTTCCCTTTTTTTTCTCTCTCTCTCTCTTTCTCTTCTCTTTTACATTTGGGGTTGATTCTCTCTTTTTTCTTCTTTTTTTCTCTTTGTTCTCTTCTACCTGTCTCTCTCTCTTTTTTTCCTTTTTTTCTTCTCCCTCTCTCTCCCTCTCTCTCTCTCCCTCTCTCTCTCTTCTTTACATTCACCTTGGGCTCTCTTTATTATTGTTTTCTGTTTTCTCTCTCTCTCTCTCTCTCTCTCTCCCTCTCTCTCTCTCTCTTTATCTCTCTTTTCTCTCTCTCTGTCTCTGTCTCTCTCTGTCTCTCTCTCTCTCTCTCTCTCTCTCTCTCTTATTCATGTCTTAAACGTCTTAAATAGTAAATTATTAGATTACAAACCTGTTTGATAAAATAAATAAATAAAATGAGCCGAAGAGCTGATAAATAATTGTAATTTTACAATCTTTTTATCAGGAAGAAATGAAAGCAAATAATTTTTCGATAAAAAATGCCAAAAATGCTTAAATTAATTAGGGAAGAGATTCGTAGCTTTTTCAAACAATCCTTCCCCAAATTTTATTTCGTGGTGAGACCAAAACGACCCATAAAGAAATGGTTTTAAAGTTTGAGGTCTCGTAGCGAAAGCATAAATTATAACAAAAAAAAAAAATCCAGATCGAAACAATTTTTTTTCTTCACTTCTACAGTATCTTTATCTCTTCTGAACAAGAATTTAGCAAATACGCTCTATTGATAATTCTCAATATTTTGTTGATTTTTGTCTAAAAAATTATCCGAACAAGAATGAAAATTTAAAAATTATTTTCAAGTAACTTTGAAATAAATAAAAAACACATTTGATACTCAGCCAACACAATTTTTTGAAAAGTACGCAGTCAATTTTTTTTTGTTTTATTTTTTCGGGGTGAAGCTCTTTTTAATTCGAGAATTTTCAGCAATATGACAAAAGAAAACAGTGCTGTAAATATCCATTCGACAAATTATATGAAATGCCAAAAAATGGAAGTTGCTTTTAATTTTCAAATAAAAAACCAATTAAAGTTGTAACAAAAAAAACTCCCCCCCCCCTTTTATTTTATTAAAGGTTTTTTGTTTGAATTAAACTGAAATCTGGTTCTGAAGCGATTTTATGGTATTTCAACAGGCGAAGAATAAAAACGTTTTGAGATTTGATTGGATAAATCAAGGTTCGAATAATTATGCAATGTTTAAACAGAATTCAATGATTTGATTGAAATTTGAGGCGGAAGAAGCTTCTTCCCCTCTTCTTCGCGTTTCTTTTTCAATTTTAATTAAATTTCAAAAAAAAAAAATCCGAATAAAATTTGTATAAATAACGATAAAATTGAGATGATTTATCATCAGAAATCATGAATTTCCTGATTCTTTTCCTCTGCTTCATCTCAACAGCTTTTGCGTGTCTTGGTGGATCGGGATCGCAAAATAATTGTTGTGCTCCGACTCAACCGTCATGCTCGAATCCGTGGTAAATGAAAATTGAAAGAAAAATTCATTAAAATCCGATTAATTTTTAGTTCTTCTTCTAGTGGAGCTTCGTATGCTTATCCACCAGCAGCTTATGGTCCAAGGCCAATTAACGGTGGCCCAATAAATGCTTATCCAGTTGGGAAATAATCGATTTTATTTTATTATTTTATTATTTTTATTATTGATAAAACTTTTAATTTTTCTTTTATTTAAAAAAAAATTTAAATTTTTAATGGAAATTTTAATTTCACTATAATGTGTAAGCCTCGCTCTATTGATAATTTAATTTTCCTGAAAAACTAGGTGAAAAGGGGAGGAGGAACCTTTATATCTACATATGTTTAGTGGTCGTTGTAAACTATTCTAGAAGGTATCAAGATACATACACAGAATGTCTTGCTACACTGTGGGCATAGACAGTGATCAAACTACATACAAAGTCGGATCAGCCCATCTCTAAGAGAATTCAAAAAAAAATTGAAGTTGGTTTTTCCGCAAATGAAAAAATTCAAATTTTGATGAGTTTTTTCTCGATTCAAGGAAGGCGCGTTCATTATTTTTATTAATCGGGTCTCACCACGAAATTTGTATTTCTATGGTACTGGAAATTATTTATATTTAGAAGTGAAGAAAATAGGATTTTTATGTGCTGACAAATTTTACAGGCTGGAAATATGGGCTTATCTTCCATGTTGAAATCTCGCTCTAATGACAATTTGTAAAAAATTTTCCTGAAAGCATTCTGAAACTGAACTTTTAAAAAAATTAAAAAATAATTTAAAAGCAAAATTTTCTGGCAAGTTTTTTAAATAATTACAAGGCGCTTTCATAATTTTTATGAAACGGGTCTCACTACGATATTTTTATTTCTAGGGCTTTTGAAGTTTTGAATTGCAAAAAAATTGAAAATTATTTAAAAAGCAAAATTTTGTGGCCGGTTTTATTAAATTCAAGGAGCTTTCATTATTTTTAAGAAACGGGTCTCACTACGATATTTTTATTTCTAGGGCTTTTGAAGTTTTGAATTGCAAAAAAATTGAAAATTATTTAAAAAGCAAAATTTTGTGGCCGGTTTTATTAAATTCAAGGAGCTTTCATTATTTTTATGAAACGGGTCTCACTACGATATTTTTGTATTTTCTAGGGCTTTTGAAGTTTTGAATTGCCACATTTTATTGGAGAAAGAGAAAATCGATATTCGGTTTGAAGACAAATGTCCTTTTGAAATGATTTCCATCCAATAAATGTCATCAAATTGTTAACGAAAATCGTCAATAAAACCTCAAATAATTTTTTTTTCTTTTTGCATTTTCTCACCGTCGTAAGCTGAATAAAATTTGAATTTATTTAAAGCGCGCCAAACAATTTTTCGATTTTATCCCGTTTTTATTTTGTTCTATTGATTGCCTTCTCTCAAGTACACACAACACAACGAGAAGGAGAAGGAGACGTCGCGCCCCCCACCACCACCCCAGGTGGTGGTCGATTCGCTCCTCCCCCTTTTTGATTCCCGTTTTCTTGTTCCGTAACGACGAATGGCAGAACGAAAACGGGGTATAAAAGAGGGGGAAAAGCCAATGGTGAGGAAAAGCTTCTTAAAATTGTTTTCCTCTTCCACCCGCAAAAAATTAAAATGAGAATTTTGATGATTTTCGCCATGTTTATTTCTGCATCGTTGGCGTGCATTGGTGGCCTTGGTGGTGGTGGCGGATGTTGTGCGCCGACTCAACCATCGTGCGGCAATCCATGGTAACAACGAAAAAAAAAACCAAAAATCTTCTTCTTCTTCTTTTTTTTTGCAGTGCTCATGGAGCTTCAATTGGACCTGGGGCTTATGCAGTTGCTCCGCCACCCCCACCACCACCACCACAGTCGTACGTCGCACCAGCTGCAAACGCGTATCCGACTGGAAAATGATTGGAAGAAGAACTGAAACTCCAAATGGTTTTCAATATGTTTTTGTATATTTTTGTTCAATTCGAAATTTATTGGAATAAAATTATTTTTTTTTGAATCGAATCAATCAATAAAATCAATCGATAATGTGCTGCTTGTTTGGGGCTACAGTACCCCTTAACCTTTTTTTCAAAAGGGGGGAGTGGAAGAGATTTCCATACGAAATGGAAGAAAAATAGAGAAACCTAGTCCCCTGGCCGAGTTTCAACATTAAAAAAAAATATTTAGTTTTTTGAACTAAATTGAAGGTGGAATGAGTTTCTTTCAGTCGAAACTAATTTTTTTTTACTAAAAATAAGTTAAAAAGTAAAAAAAAGTCAAGAAAACGCTCAAAACTAAAAACTGTGCGGCGGCTATGAAAAACGGTGTGCGCGCGACTTGCAAGGCACGCCTACTTGAAAAATGTTCTCACTCAAATTAAATTTCATTTTTTGATAGTTTTGATTGTTTTCACCCGATTGAAATAAAAATTTCCCAAAGTTTGGCAAAAATCCAATTAAAAAAGATCCGCGCGCTTTTTTGTAATGAAAATAAAAAAAATTTCAAAAAAATTTTGAAGTTAAATCGTGTCAGGTTCGCCAAACAAAACTCCGCCTACTTTTCAACGCCGCGTGGAAAGAAATACCCAGTAAACTAGCGGACATTTGTGTAATTTTCGACAAGTCAGCCGAACTTTTTTCAAAATCAAAAAACATCACAAATTTTCAATGCAAAATGCGCGTGAGAAATTTTTTGATTAGTCTTGTCGCGAAAAATGTTGATTTTGTTTTTTATTTCGAAAAAGTACAGTAGTTTTTCTTCCTTTTTTTTTTAAAGAAGTGTGAACCTTTAAAGCACTGTAGGCACAAAAAAAACGTTGAAATTTAACGAGTTTCTAGGCTACAAAAAGTCATTGAAAATAAGAAAAATCGATCTTATTTTTCAAATAATCGAATCAAAAATCAACGTTATCAGCATTGAAATCAATTTTTTCTTTTTAAATAAAAAAAAAAACTGTTTTTTTCCCTTTTTTCAACTTTTTTTTCTTTTCAGAATGTTTTTAAAAATATTATTTTTAATAATTTTTGGATTATTTCTTCAATGGATTTTCAAGACAATGTAAGTCTAAAAAAAGTTTCAGACTTTACAATTCAATTTCAATGCTATCAATTTCAGATTAATGCTGGATATTGGAAAAAAGGTTTACAATCATCGGCCAGGAAAATGTCGTCGAATTCCACAAATCGGTTTTTATTGATTTTTCTATTTCGAAAAGCTTAAAATTGAATTCAAACCAACGTTGAGAATTGCAGAATTCGGATCAGAAGACATCGAAATTATTGATTCGAAATCGATTGCTTTCATATCATCTGGTTTGGTATATTTACCAAATGATCCAAATTCAGTGAATTATAAGGGGAAAATATTTTTCTATGATTTGAACCAAAAAAATAGTTTTAATGCTTTCGAGGTTCCAATTGTTGGACTTGAAAATATTGACGAATTCTATCCGCACGGAATTTCGTCATTTATTTTGCCCGATGGAACAATTCGATTATTTGTTGTTGTCCATTCGAAAAAATTTGAGCATTCGATTATTTTGTTGGATTTTAATGAAAAGAAAAAACAATTCGAACATTTCAAAACCATTCGCAATGAAAAATTTGTTAGGTTCGTCAAATTTTCCAAATTCAAATAGAATGCTGCAAACGCGCTTCATTGATAATTTGATTTTTAGCGCGAAAAAACTTTTTGCAACCGAGCGCACTTTCATTTTCGATTCTTTTAATTATTTCTAGGCCAAATGATATTTTCGCTACTGGTGAAACTTCATTTCTTCTTTCGAATGATGGCGGAGCTCAAACACAAATCGGAAATTTTCTTGAAGTAATGACAGGATTTCATCAAGGATCAGTTGTTTACTACGATGGCCAGGTGATTACCGATAAAATTTCACCAAAAATTGATACTTCTTTTTTTCCCTCCTCTTCTTAGAAATCAACATTTCTTCTTGAAAACACTGTCGCCAACGGAATCAGTTTATCGCGAAATGGTAAAACTCTGTTTGTTTCCCATATCAATGACGAGAAAATTGTCGTTTTCAATTGGGACCAAGCAAATGTCAAAGTTACTAAAATTGCTGAGCATTCGATTTTAACCGGATGCGATAATTTTTATATTGATAAACATGATAATTTGTGGTCGGTAAGTTGCTGAAAAATTTGAATTAAAGGAGAAAAAAAACTTTCCTTTAAATTTAGGGATGTCATCCAAACGTTCTGCAATGTATTGATCACTTAAAAGATCATACAATCATGGAAAAACATGCACCATCACAAGTTCTTCGAATCAAATTCTCCGACAATTACAAAAAGTCGGAAATTGTCGAAGTTTTTTCTGACGATGGTCGATTCGCATCTGCTTCTTCATCTGCAGCTGTTTTTGATTCGGGAAAGCAAATTTTAATCGGAACCGTGTTCCGGCAACTCATTCATTGTGATATTGTGACACCTCTCGATTTTTAAATTTTTCACCGATTTATTATATTTTTTAACGTATCACAATATTTTTTGATCAAAATAAATTAAATTAAAACTAAAAACAAACATTAAATTTGTTTGAAAAAATGATAGAAATTATTTACGAATAAATTGAACAATATAACCTTTTGATGTCATTATTGAACGTTTTCTAACCCAAACTGAATATCTCGACATCCAAGTTGTTTGAAAAAGTGGACTACAAACTGCTTTTTTACATCCTCCATCAATCTAGAGAATGAAAGAATTGAATTTTAAAGAGTTCTTAACAATTTTTGTTACCTCACAAAATGTTTTAAAAATATTGTTAGTTGGAAATGGTGATGGATCATTATGAACTAACAATTGAATATCATTTTCATTCGCCAATTTTTGCAATTCTGGTTGAACTTGACAGCATCCATCCAATCGAACATGATTCACACTTGGTTTCACATCAAAATTTTCCATAATTTCTTCTAATTGTCTTGCCGAGAAATCCGAAACTCCAATTGACGAAATTTGTGATGTTTCAACTAATTTCGATGCAAATTCGTAAAGAGGCTTCACTTTTTGTGCCCATCGTGAATGCTCATCATCTTCTGATTCGCCGTCAATTATTTCAAGTTCAGGAAATGAAATTATTAATAATTCAATATCCTTGGTTTTTAATTGCTCTTTTAAGCTTAAAACGGCGTCTTCAATTTGGCTGGTTTCCCAGTTTGACAAGAATACCTTTAAATATTATTTTTATTTATTTAATTTTAAAATTTGGTAATATTTATTACCTTCATTGTGATTTTAATCTCATCTCGTTCATAATTGTCCATATGATCATTATCGCATAACAAAATACAACTATCTTCCTAAATGTTCACGGTAACTATTTAATTTACTGAAATTTTTGAAGATTTACCTTAAACTCTGATGGAATTGGAGTTGAATGAAGTTGAAGATCTAAACACGCCGCTAATTCTTCTGCAGATGTTTCAAATCTTCGTACCTAAAAACTATTATTTTCGGTAATTTTTTTCAATTAAAAAAGTTTTTCTTTTACTTTCAATTGAGTGTATCCATTTATATTTCCAGTATGAAGACGAAATCTTGATAGTTTTGAGAGATTATCCAGAAAGGCTTGGCAATACGTCATAGTTTCTAAAAATTTCGTTTAAAAAGGTTTATTTAGATGATAGAAATGTATTCAAATTGGGTGAATTTGTAAAAGAAAAAGAATCAATTACTAATTGAATGATAATGTGAAAAAGATCGTGCGAAACTGGAAATAAAATGTAAACGAGGTGACACAAAAAGCATGACAAATAAAATCTGACAAAAAGAAATGAATTGTCATCATTTTTTTCTTCTTTAAACGTTTAAATTGCAATTTTGAGATATAACATTTTTAAATTTAGCGTTTATTAAAAAAGTGAAAAATCTATATGAAAATGTTTATTGAAAAATAATTTTTGAGAAACAGAAAAAAATGAGTTTAGCAAAAGCATTGCGATGGAAACAAAAGCAGATTTTCGGCGTCTTTCTCGACAAATATTTGTTTTTTTCCTTGAAAATAAGGATTAATTTTTTGATGGAAAAAATTAAAGACTTGGTAACAATTTATTCGGAAAATTAAAGAATAAAGAGTAAAAAATTAAAATAAAAAATTTATTTGTGTGTAAGTAAATATAAAAAATGAATGATTTATGCGAATTTTTAATTTTTAATTTTTAATTCTATTTTAAATATATTTAAATTAACATGAACAAAAATCAGAAAAAAATGCAAAAAATAAAAACTGAAGTTTTTTTCTGGGCGGGGCTAAATTTGAATTGGCGGGCTAGTTAGATTTGCAGGTCACAACTACCGTACACTAGCGTTGTTCCGCAATCGATTTTTTTCTTTCGTATTTATTCGTATTTTACCATTTTGTTCTCCCGATCTGTGTTATTTTTTCTTACGTTTTGTTCCGTGTTCAGTATTAAGCCGTATTTGAAGCTAAAACTTTTAAAGTTAACCTTTTTTTATGCAAAAATGCAGTCATTTATTAGAAAAGAAAAAAAATGATTAAGTCGTTTTTAAATAAAACACGTGTAACTGAAACAACTTAAATCCAAATTATGTTGTTTAGTTCATTTCTAGCTTTCCAATCAATAATTCTTTTCGTTTAATAGTATCTCGTTGTAATATGTCGAAGCAATTAGTGTTTTAAGTTTAGTTCAATAATGGATCGATCACGTTTCAATTTTCAGTACAGAAAGAATGGCTTGCGGATTAGCTCTTAAAAGACCACATGGGCACGAATATGAATCTTACCTAGCCGCTTCTGATGATGGTTATGGTAGTGAGGCAAAAAGAGCCAGAACAACAACTCACTGTTCACCCTTTCGTCCGCAAATGGGAACAATAGCTGCAAATTTACCTTCTACTAGTAGTTTTGCAAAAATGGTGAAGGTTAGTATTTTGCGAGGGTCGTAGAATTCATGCGCGCCTCGCACAACTTCTATCGTCGTTTTCACCTTGAAAATATACATCAATCTCGGTTCATTTTTGAAAGTTATCAAAAATTGAGAACGTCGCTTTAATATTTTTTTGGAAATTTTTCAAATGTCATTGGGTAATAAAAAACGGTCAATTTCAGAATGAAGAGAACTCTCCGTTTGCTTCAATATCTGAACAAGTTCAGCTGTCATCATCCCAGTTGGACGCTTACTTGCGATCCGAAGTTAAAAATTTGAGACGAAGACGACTCATTCCACGTGTCAATGGAGAAAATGATGGGGATGCAGTCGCTAATGGGGAAAACTCCTGCAAGCGCGTATATAGGGCACCAAAATCGCCAACTCAGGTTTGTATTATCAACAAGTTGAAAACAAATTTATGATTCATAAGATTTAATTAGTTTTTGTGTCATTTATTCCTTGATTAGAGAAATAATGTCTTATTAAGCTCAATATGACACAATATTAATGGCAGACTGCAACTAGGCTCAGCTCATTACCGTTGAGACTATACTAATTTTCTGACTACAACTTTTAAATAAAATTAATAACGAAATTTTTTCAGTCTGGTTCTGATTCTGAAGGAGAATCTGGTCGTACCATGCTGTACACTCGACCTCAGTTCAATCTCAAACAGGTTCGCATGATTTGTGAACGTCTTTTGAAGGAACAAGAACTCAGGTTAAGACATGAATATGAAACTGCTTTAAGCAAAAAACTTGAAGGTTCGATTTTTAATTAGAAACAAAACTATTTTATCAATTTAAGATCAACACGAACAGTATGTTCAATTTGCTGCGGAGCAGCTCTCTCAAAAGCGCGTCGAAGCCTCTGGAGACGAGTACGCTTATTCATATCTTTCGTGAAATTGATCTTTAAATATTTTCTTTTAATTTCGATAAATTTAAAATCCAGTCACTTGTGTTCACCATAATGCCCCAGCTATAATATCTGCGTTTCACAGTTCATTGACCGGTACTATTTCAATTATCATGCGGATCAATTTTCCCAGGATATACCGTAATTTTATCTTCCGCCTTGAATGTTTTTTACCTCATAGGTAACTGCAAGATTTCAATTAATGTAGAAAGTTTAGATTTTATAGTATTTTTCAATGTTCTGTATTGCTTTTATTTTTGTGATATTAGACGAAGGGCAATCGCCTAGAGTCGTAATCTCTAGCCAAATTAATTAAAATATTTTCTTTGTCCACAATCAATTTTTATCCTGGATTCCTTTAAAAATGAATAAAAAAATTTTAAAGTAATTTTCACTTCTTAATTGTATTTAAAAAGTATGTTTGAAAGCTCATTGGTTTCATTTTTTTAAACAATTGAAATTTGATTTTTTAATGTCAATACGAATAAGTGTCTGAATAAAATGTATTTTTTGGGAGTTCATTTTTAGAATTCATTAATTAAATCTGAAATCAGATGGAAATCGTTGGATTAGTATCAGGTGGCAAAGATAGTTGTTACAACCTGATGTGCGCTGTCAAAGATGGTCACCAAATTGTAGCGTTGGCAAATTTGCATCCGCCGAAAAATGCGAAATCAGACGAACTTGATTCTTATATGTACCAAAGTGTTGGAGCTGACGGAGTCGAGGTTTGTTTTCAAAATCGAAAGATCAGCTTGATTAACACAACTGAATTTAGCTTTACAGTGAAGCAATGCAAATTCCATTGTATCGGAGAGAAATCAGCGGATCACCTAAAAATCAAAATTATGAATATGAAGTTTGAATTAATTTGAATTGAAAAAAAAAAGATGAGATTTTCAGAAAACAGAAGGAGATGAAGTTGAAGATTTGTATGAATTGCTTGTTGAAATCAAAAAAAATCATCCAAATTTGAAAGGAGTCTCAGCTGGAGCAATCTTATCAAGTTATCAAAAAATTCGAGTCGAAGACATTTGTAAACGTCTTGATTTGATACCAATTTGTTATTTATGGGAAAGAGAGCAAAATGTAAGAAAAACGAGAAGAAAAAAAAAAGAAAAAAAGTTTTTTAAAGGAATTACTAAATGAAATGGTTGAAAATGGTCTTGACGCGATTTTGATCAAAGTCGCCGCTATTGGTCTCGGAAAAGAGCATTTAGGAAAAACATTGGCGGAGGTTTTCATTTTCATTTTCTTTTTCTTTCGTAATCAATTGAAAAGATCATTATGAATTTCAGATGGCACCAATTATGAAAAATCTACAGCAAAAGTATGGAGTTCATCCATGTGGTGAAGGCGGTGAATTCGAATCTTTTGTCCGTGATTGTCCACTTTTCAAAAAACGAATAGTCATTGATGAAACTGAGGCATTTGAAACGAAATTCCAAACAATTTTCTAAAATTTGATTCCCAATTTCAGACAATTACCCATCAAGATGATCCAATTGCTCCAGTTTTTTATCTTCGGCTGAAAAAAATGCATTTGGTCGATAAATAAAACGGCTTATCTCATTTCGTTGTTGCTCATTTTATTCATTGATTTTATTTAAAACAAAATAAATTACGTTGCAGAATGGAGTCATAAAAACAGGATAATTTAGTTCCGAAATCTAGTTTTTCAGTTATCAAATTCGATAATGAAAAATTACTAGTTTGAAATTAAAAATATATTTTTTGAGAAACAACACAAGATTTTAACAATTCAAGAATTAAAAAGGAAATAATTAATATAAGAATTTTAAAATTAAGGGATATCTTCTGGAGCATCAAGATCACGATACGAAATTTGCTGACGATTATCTCGGCGCCCTTGTGATTGATTATCATCGAAATATCTCGAAGGCCTATTTATCGATATTTGTTTAAAACATTTTTTTTTAATTCAACTGTTTTTCTCACCGTCCTCTATTTCCTCCACCTCCTCCCATGCTGTTTCTTTGTGGCCCTCGTCGATCATATCCACTACCCCCACCTCCGCCGCCACTACCACCAAATGAGTTTCCTTTAAAGAATTCAATTTTTCTGATTTTAAACCATTGGAATAAAAAATCTTACGATATCCACCTCCACCAACATTTCCATTTCCTCGATCATCTTCTCGTTCTCTTCCATAATTTCTATCATCACGATCTCTTTGCGCACCATTATCTCGACTTGGCAACACTGTTTTCGGTTCCAAATCAACTGGTCGCGTTGCATCAGCCACATAATTGTTGTAATATTCAGCTTCTGCTTTCACTTCTTCTAGTCTATCTTCATGTTTTGATTGCAAATGTTTTCGGATAAATTCGGGTCCTTTGAACTTCTTCCCTGATACTGGGCACAACCATTTATCTTTTGCCAATTCTACCGTGTTTTGTGCAATAAACTTTTCAACTTCTCTAAAAAGCAGAAATTTATTTTCCGTTTGATCCAAAATTAAAAAGTTTAACATACGCGTCTCCATCCTTCTTTCCCAATTTTATTTGCTCTTCCTCACTAACATATTGCTTTTCAATTAAACCTTTTTCAATTCTCGAATTAAATCCTGCTATAAAATCTTGCACAAATTTCGATGGAACTGATAGGTTTCCTTCGTCATCTGAATTGATCTGAGCGCCTGATGGTGGTTGACCGCGAACATGAATAAGACCACATCTAATAATTGAAGCATTCAATTAAATTTTAAAAAATTTGTCTGAAAAAAAAACCTGTTTGGCATCAAATCTTCTTGAGAATAGTGTCCATGATTGTAAAAATCCACAGAGTGAACAATTCTCAAATAAAGAATTAACAAGTCAAGCGCTTTTAGAATATCTTCATCTCGTTCAAATTTAACTTTTTCTTCTGTCTTTCCGCTGGAATTTCCATTTCCAGTTCCGTTTGAAATTCCTTTAAAATTAAAAATTGAAACAAATAAAAGGAACGACTTAAAAATACCTAACAATTCGGCTTCTTCAGCACTAACTTCATCAATGACATCGCTTGGAACAAGATGGCGAATTTCTCGAAGAATTGGATTTGTAGAAGCTGAGATTATATCAACACCCATTCGAATATCCTTAAATAATTTAATACATTGCTTTCTTAAAAATTCAAGATTATTTTAAAACCTTTTCCCGATCTTCTTCTGATTCTTCACTGGCATTGAACAATCCGGCTCGTTTATCGTATAAAGCAACTAACTGTAAATATTTTTAATAGTATGTATAATGAAGAAAAAAAAACTTTGACGGCTGATTTGAGATCGTTTGATGCCACTTGTTTATGAGATGCAATTCCATTTGTTGTTCGAACTCTTCGTGTAATATCTCTATTAATAATTCCATTCAAGTCAGTATCTCGAATCTTAAAAATGTGATAATGTAATATTTGATAACGACCCATTTTTTTATTACTCGAACAGAATTTAAATTCCAGCAGATTTCTTTGATATTCACATCTCTTTTAAATGTTGCCCATCCTCTCCGATAAAACTTTCTTTCCGCAATTCCGTCCGTTAATGCGAGACGCAAAAAACCGGGGCTTCGTTTGCAAAGCTGAAAAAAATACCAAATTTATTTAAAATATTAAAAATTCATACCGCTTCAAGTTCTTCATATGTTACGCCAGGAGGAATATTTCTTAAAAACACTGAACAAGTTTTATGAATATTCACTTTTGACGAATCGCTTTCTGAAATCGCAACAGTTTTTCAATGAAAAAATAGAAAAATAAAATACCATCATCAATTGATCCTTCTTCTTTATCTTTTTTTTCACTTTCAGGTTCATTATTTTCAGACAATTCTGCTGATTCTTTTTTAACATCAGCTAATGATTCATCTTCAAGTTTTTGCGACAAAACAGCTTTTAAATCATCGTCATTTCCACCTTCTAATTTGACAACAGCTTGAAATTAAACCAATTAAAAATGCTTCAATAGACAGAATAGAAAAATTACCAGCGTCCATCATTCGAATTATTTTTTCCGCATTTTGATAATCCAGGGAATATCCATTAAAATGGCCATTCTGTTTGAGCTCATTGAAAACTTCAATTCTTTTTAAAATGTTTGCCAATTGAGCATCCTTCACTTTTTTTACATCTTCCGGTTTATATTTTTGGCGGAACCTGTAACAAAAGATAACAATTAAAATTGATGAACAACCAATAACAAAAAAGAAAAAACAAATATAATAAAAAAAAGTTGAAAAAATTAGAAAAGTTGTTGAAGGCTATCCTTGCCAATTGATAATATTTTAAAGAAAAGTGACATTTTTCTCCATAATTATGACCGCGGCATAATGCGCCTCTGGTCTCGAAACGACAGACATCAATATAGGGATTATTTACCATTCCTCGTCCTTATGAGCGCGAAAGAAACGTTCCAGTTGATGTTTTTTATATTCTATTTTATAATCATTATATTTTTTGATTGCATCTTCATCCGAAATATCATCATCTTGGGTCAATAAAAATCGCTTAAATGTTAACAATGGGCCTGAATAAATGGCATCAACCGCTGGAGTTTCTTCATTCTCTCCTGTTCTTGCGACTGGTTCGAAAGAATCGAGATTTTCACTGAAAAAGTGAAATACAATATATAATAAAATAAAATAAAATTACTCAGGGCGACTTCTTTTTGCTTGATAATCGTCTCTTCTTGGCGGTGGTCGCTTTTGACCACTGTCGTAACGAGAATATCCACCTCCACTTCTTCTAAAAAAAATATTTACTTTATTTATTTTTTTTTAAAGTTTTACCTATCATCATCTCGACGCTCGCGTGCAAATTTGTCGCGTCGACGATCTGGATCTTCGTCAGAGTCGTACATTTCTGAAAAATCGAATAAAATATTAAAAAATTAGACAATAATGCTTTAAATTTTTAATTAAATTAGTAAAAGTAAATTTAAAGTTTTTATTTGAAAAAAAAAAGAAAAAGGACGCCAAAATCAAAACAACTGAAATTATAAAACAACTGGACATAGTTTTGTGGGCGGGCCTACGCTACCGAATATGCAAAACTGGCGTGGCTTTACTGCTTGTCGTGCGTAAAACTCGGTGTTTGCGGATTGAAAGTGTTCGCACATTTTTTCAATTTTCGAATTATAACGTTCATTTTTGGTAATAATTAAAACTGTATTAAAACATTTTCAAATAAAAAAATATTCCAAAAATTATAAAAATAAAATGAGCGATTTAGAATCGTTAGATTACTCCGATTATTCAAGTGATTCCAATATATCATCAAGATCTGTAAGTTAATTTATTAAAAGAATTAATTATAATTAATTATTTAAACTAACTCTTAAATTTTGTTTTTCAGAGTAGTAGAAGTTCGGACAGTTCTAAAAAACGGGAGGATCGTCCATTATGGTCGAAAAAACGAGAATCATCAAAAAGTAGATCTCGAAGCAGAAGCAAATCAATTTCACCAAAGAAACGACGAAGGTCACCCATTCGCGCTCCAACTCTAACACCACCACGAAATAGAAGAGGTTCACCAATAGCTCGAAGTAGAAGCCCAAGAAGAAGAAGAAGAAGGCCCAGTCGTTCGCCAATCCGAAAATCAAGCAGAAGCCGATCAGTACGACGATCACCAAGATCTCCAACGAATTGGAGAAGAAGTCCAAGAAATGATGTAAAAAGGAAATATTCAAGAAGTAGATCACCACCAAAAAGGAGACGAAGTGTTCAAAATGATCGATCTTCAAAAAGTCCGCCACCAAAACGAAATTATCGAAGGTTTGAATAATTTTAAGAAAAATAAAATAGAACGCTTGCAGACAGCGATCAAGATCACGTTCAAACTCACCGCTCGACAGAAAACAAAGAGAAGAAAAACAAAAAGAAGAAATGTGGAAAAGGTAATCAAAATATTAAAATATTAAAAACTAATAAATCGAGCAACAGGCGACGAGAAGAAAGAAATAAAATTCAACAACACGGAGAACGACATGTTTGGGAACTCTCTCCGTCTCAAAAAGAAATTCAAGAGACATATCGATTGTAAGAAAAATATTTTAAATGATATTCATTAAAACATTTTTCAGAAAAGAAAAAGAAGAAGTTGAACTTGAAGAATATGAGAAGAAAGGAAAAGCTTTGAAGGCAGATCGTGAAAAGGCGAAAAGAAAAGAAGAAAGAAAAAGGAAAAATTTATCAGAAGGTTTATTTCATATTGAAACAATCTTTTCTAATTGTTTAATATCAGAATCTTCCTCATCCGATGAAAGCGACAGTGAAGTAGAGAAAAAGAAGAAAAAGAAAAAATCAAAGAAAAATAAAAAAGAGAAAAAATCGAAAAAAATTAAAAAGGAAAAAAAGGAAAAGGTTTGTTGTAAATTCAACCAATTCATAATTTCATTTAAAAAATTTTGTTATTTTTTTTTTTTAGAAAAAATCTAAAAAAGTCGAAGTAAAAACCAATGAAGATTCATCTGATGAATGGGAAGAAAGACCAGTCGATCAAAAAATTGAGCGTAAAGAAGGAAGTTATTCACCTGGACCGGCAATTCCCGATCATATTAAAGAACGTGAAAATCTTCGAGATTCCCTTATTGGAACTGCTACGTCGTATGGAATTTTCAAGATTTATTTCTTAATTTTTATCATACAACTATTAGATATGGAAAAGATCTGCTAAAAGGAGAAGGTGCTGGAATGGCCGCGTATATTGCAAGAGGAGAAAGAATCCCAAGACGAGGAGAAATTGGATTATCATCACAAGAAATTGAACAATATGAAAAATGGGGCTATGTTATGTCAGGATCAAGACACAAAGCAATGGAAGCAACAAGATTAAGAAAAGAAAATCAAGTAACAATTAAACAATTAATTTTATCATTAAAAAAATGTTATTTTTAGATTCTAACGGCTGAAGAAAAACGATTGTTAGGTGGAATATCAATTGAAGCAAAGAAAAAGAAGGAAGAAGCTGTTTTGGATCAATTCCGAAATTTGATCAAAAACAAAAATATGCGATCTTAATTTTCAAAGTACGGTTTTTAATATTTAATTTTTTTGTTTTTGTTATCAAATGAAATTATTTAATCTCAAGAAGGACCCCTTTTTTAAAATTTGAACAGGCATTTTTGCTGTGGCGGAACTTGGTCATTAAATTGTCGGAGAAGACAAAAGAAATTAGCGTTTTTTTTTTTGAAATCTTTGTTGGCAGCTTCACAGATGTTGCAATTTTTTGAAATTGGGAGAGGAAAAAAAGTGACGTGACATAAATCAGATGAAATCGAAACGAAAGGAAATAATTTATTTTGGAATTGAAAAGATTAAATTGGAAAAAAATGAGTAACGAATTGAACGATAAACAATTATATGAATTGGCAAATACAAAATATGTTGAATTTGAATCAAATAACGATGACTCGGTAAAAATTGATATTATACCAATAATTTAAAAATTTGTCGCAAACATGCTCTATTGACAATTTTTAAAAAATGTATCCAAAATTTGCTTTAAAACCGTCTCATGAAAATTTTGAATATCGCTAACCATAAATGGCGCGAAAAAACGTATTTAACTCGAGTTTTGGTGAGTCGCAACCATGCTCTATTGACAATTTTGTTAAAACCATGAAAAACTGCCAAAAAATTGGCGCGAAAAAAGCGAATTTGAATTTTGGTTTGCCGCCGATGAGAGAAAACAAAATGGAATGAATTGCAGAATAACATTGAAGTCGCTCGATCAGTTGATTCTTATAGTTTTGACCAATTTCAACCAAATTATGCTTCACATTTTTATAATGAAGATGGTGACAATTTTCTAAATGAAATGAATAAAAATCTGAAACAGAATTCATCGGAAGATGAAGCCACACAATTATTGAGATTTCTCAAAACAGCCAGCGACGATGTTTTGAACAATTCAATTTTATGGTGTCGATTATTGGAGGAAAGTGAAAAATGGACGAGAAATACACGAAGTAAAAAAAAAATGTGTTTTTCGCTGCGAGAACCGGTCAAAAATTTTGCGCGTTTTTCGTCTGCAAACAAACAACGATCGCCATGTTTTTGAAACAGCGGAGTGTCGTTGTGTTTCTTTTTTTTTGGTTTTTGCGAAGACGCCGGTTTAGAACCGATGGGCGGGGGTGGTTTAATTGTGACAAAATTTGAACATTTTTTTTTAGTATCAGAATCGGAATTGATTTTCTTTATTCTCAACCAAATTGATCGACGACCTGCTCAGCTACATTTTTGTTGTAAAAGATTGATTGAAATTGATATTCCCAATATTATTCATGTAAAATTTTGTTTTTTTTTTTTTTTGAAAAAAAAATTGAAAAAAGTTCTAGAAATGTCTTCTTGTTCATCCACCATTGAGATTTCGATCACTTTTTCGACTTTCAATTAAAACTGAAATGCCGATTCAACAATTTATTGGGTTTGGGCGGGGGAAAACCAATTTTTTAAAGACGACGAAAAATGTGTTTCAGACAACTTGAAAAACTGGCCATCACAAGTCCTGGTTTTGTTGTTCAAAAGGGAATGGTGACCGGTTTGGTGAACATGTCGAATACGGTAGTTTTTATTATTGAAATTTGATGAAAGGAGGGAGACGCAGACATTCTAGGCGCGTTGCGTCTTGCGAGCGGTTTTTTTTAAAATTTCAGTCTGCGGTTTAGAAATATTTGAACTCTGTTGCAAATTCGCTGCGTATCTCTGCATTTTTGTTGGTTGAGTATCAATTTGTTTATCTATCGCTGTACTGCACAGTTCATTTTGTGTTTGAATTGACGATAGAGCGTGTTTGCAGCACGGCAATGAGTATTTTTTAAAGCGAACAATTTGAGGTTCATAAAATGTTGACACCCGAGTATGCGAAGTATGCGAAATTGGAGCATTTAGTGACAAACCAAACTCTGTACACAATCAATTCAGTGGCTCGATTCAAATGCACATTTGTCAATCGTCCACACGTTCGATTGAACATCACATTTTCCAATGATTTCAAAACAAGAAATCGTCGCGCAAAAGTTGGTGGAAGAAGAGAAAACATTTTTTTTATTGATTTATTGATTGATTGATTGATTTGCTTCCTTCCTGCAGATGATCGATATTGAACAAATTGTGACGCCGCTGAATAATTTGAATCGTCGAGTGTCGTTTGCGCCAAAAGAGGAGAATATCATTTATGAATATGAGATTTCTGATCAAGTTTTTAAAAAAATTTTTTTCTTGTGCAAAAATTAATTTTTCGTTTCGCTTCAGGACCCGTTTATTCCGTTGTCTCGTTCAAGACCGGCTGTCAAGGATTTTATTCGATTTTTGGAAAGCCTTCAAAACTCGATTCAAAATTGTTCCACTTAGATTTTTCTTTCTGTTATTGATTGATTTCTTTTTTCTTGTCGAATCAAAATGAGAATTTAATTTTATCGCCTTTTTGAGGTTGGCGCCAAATTGTCGATGACACTTTGAGATTTATCGATTTATTGGTTATTTAAATTGGAAATTTGGAAAAAAAAAAACTCATTTCCGCCATCCAAAAAAAAGGGAAAAAAAAGAGGAACAAGTTGGCTCTCTCTTTAAAATCAACACTATTTCGTTTTTCCACCTTTTGTGCCCTGCTGACAACAAATTTGTATGTAAAAGGGAGGAGAGAATTAGAGAAAACGAAAAGAAAGATAAATTGGTTTTTGAGATTTGAAAAGAAAAATAAGGGCGGGAAATTTGAATGAGGAATTCGGCTTGAGCTTCTCATTGGAGCACATAAGTGGAGATCTCTCTCTCTCTCTCTCTCTCTCTCTCTCCCTCTCTGTCTTTTGGCAGGGGCAAATTTGAAACGGGAAAGACGGAAGTCATTTATTTAAAAAAAAAAAAACGAAAAACACTTGTACACGTGACCCGTAACGATATTTGATTAGGCACTTTTTTTCTCAGTGAACGGATAAAAAATAAAAAAAACACAAAAAAAAGCGAAATTTTTGGTTATTTTTTGAATATTAAACTTTTCGTTGGAGTTCCGTTACATGTTGAGATCCATCGATGTTGTATACAATCCTTACAGACCAAATTACAGCACCAAACAAATTCACAATCGCATTTTACGCGAACAACTTCATGACGAATCTGCAGTTCAAATTGGCTAAACAATTTCAGCCACTAAATGGTTGGAATTAGGGTTTTGATATATGGCGCAGTGGTAAACGCATGAGCTTTAAGGTCAACCCTCTTAGGTTCGAAGTCCGCTTGGGGTTTTTTTTGCTCATTTTTGAAAATTTTTCATTTCTCTTACTCCTTCATTTTTTAAGCTTAACATTAAGGACTCACACTAAATCCATTACCACAACATAGGCGATCACAATCTCCTTGTGTATGAGTTTCATTCCTCCATGCACAAACTCTTCCAGCCACAGTTTTCTCCTGCAAAAAAAAAATCAAATGAGAGATTCATCGGAAGTTTCGACGAAGAAGACTGATGATGGTCACCTTACAAAAATCCGCCGACGCCTCCAAATACATCAAATCGGTCGTTTTGATGTTGGCCGACGCGTCGGAATAGATTTTCGCCCGCGCATACTTCTCCACCAAATAATCGGTGATGTGCTCCAGTGTGGCAGTTCTTTTCCAGCACGTCTTCTGCTGACAACTTCCCGATACACCGTGACACTTGCATGACGATATCAATGTTTTCTTGATTGCCTTGAAGCGAAAAAAAAATCGATTTTTCTTTTTTCTTTTCTTTTACCAATCTTCCCGCTTTCAAATTGTGTTTCTCAATTTTTCGTAAAAGCGTGTTTGGCGAACCGGTTTTGGTGAGCAATTTTCGGCTGGCTGTGATTCCGTGCTGAACACCGTGTGTACACCTGAACTAATTGAATAATGAAGCGGATGAGGCGGCGGCGGCGGCCGGTGATGAGGCGGCCGCTTCACAACTTGCCCGCCGAACTCGTATTCGTTTTGTCCGAGGTGATTGTTACACGCGCAATCGTCGATCCATCCTTGAGCGCACGCCGTCGCAACACCCCAAGCGGCGCTGGCCGACGACAGCGCCCATATCAGCGCCGACTCGCGATAGCCGGAGCGTAGAAGCGGCGGATCGTGCATGATGTTGCCCGCTTCCGAACAATCCCATTGTTGGAAGCGAAGACGGTTGACGCACTGCGCCAGACCTTCTTGGATTCCTTCGAACGCCGACACGACTGTCGCCGGATGCGTTCGACACGACAACTGGATTGAGCGCAACGCGCGAGAATGCAACAGGTCCGGAGGGCAACCCTGAGCAAAAAACAATCAATCAATCGATAAATCGATAAATGACGCACGAATCAAGTAATACCTGGCTTAGAATTGACGGCTTCGGTGACGCAACAAGCGGCGCACCGTTCGGTCGCTGAATCTCATTTGAGGAAAGTGAAGAAGACGTCAAAAATAGAAAAAATGCCGAAATTCGACAAAATGACGTCATTTATAAGTATTACGGTTTGGGTTTCGTGCAGCACAACGAAAAATGTGTGCGTCTTGAGGGAGGGGAGGTTTGTTGAAGAATTGAAAAGTGCGTTGCCCCGTATTGCCGAGTCAATTTCGATTCGTCGTTTTCTTTGTTTCTCACTCCTCTCCTCATTTTGTTTTGTCCTCTCTTCACTTCTATTAAATCTACCGTAATCTGTGATTTGGTTATCGTTGTGGGCGGAGCGTTGCTTTTTTTCTTTCGTCAAATTTCATTATAAAAACGGATTGTTTTCTCTGCGTCTCGTTCTCTCTGTCTCTGTCTCTGTCTCTCTGTCTCTGTCTCTCTTTGTCTCTTTCCTTCTTCGTCTTCAAATTGCTGATTTTTCTACAAAAACGTTTTTATAGCTTTCAACAATTATGCCGTAAAAATATCGACTAAATATCTACAATAAATGGAAGACGACTAAACTGACACTGAAAAATTATGTCAGTTGTTTAATAGGACCGACGTTGCACTATATTTAATTGGGAACCAGAAAAATTAAGGATAAAGAGATAAAGAGAGAGAGAGAGAGACACACACAGATACGGAGACAGAGAGAGACAGGCAGAGAGAAACAGAAAAACAGAAAGAAAGAGAGAGAGAGAGACAGAGAGAAATACAGAGAGAGGGAGAGACACATAAAGGAACAGAGAGAAAAAGAGAGAGAGAGAGAGAGAGAGACAGAGAGAGAGAGAGAGACAGAGAGAAAACGAGAAAAAAAATGACTGAATCGGTGGTTGATTGTACTTTGGATTAAATATTTTTTATTGGAATTCTTTGAGCAATTCTTGTTTTTTTTATGAACCCCATAAAAACGACCTACGTGATTTGTTGTTGTTTCATTCAAAAAAAAAGAAGAAAAGGGGCGGGCAGAGAATTTAAAAAAAAGTGATTTGAAAAATTACTGTAATAAAACTTGCCCTCCCCCCCCCCCCCCCCTCTCCCCGCCCAATAAA
Source organism: Caenorhabditis drosophilae (assembly GCA_963572285.1). NCBI lineage: Eukaryota > Metazoa > Nematoda > Chromadorea > Rhabditida > Rhabditidae > Caenorhabditis > Caenorhabditis drosophilae. Next base: position 3,600,413 of record OY751560.1, on the reverse strand, counting down.
AAATTCAGAAGTTTTTCTGAATTTCAATTATTTGATTTTCCAGGCAGCAAAAAATCAACACGAAAAACGGGTGAGGGGGAGGGGGAAAAAAGTGACGAAACTGACAAATTTGATGGGTTTTGTCAGACGTTTGATGCGTTTGTGTTACGGTTTTTCGCTGCGGGACACATTTTTATTTCCATCGCCAGTTCTAATTTGTTTAGTGTTTCAACAAGTTTTCTTTTGCCTTTTTTTTTTGTTTTGAAAATCGGCCCAACGTTGAAAAGATACGGTACGCCGTGTCGAGATACTAATTTCTGTAAATTCTCGAGCAGGGAGACGCGACGCGAACCGCCACGCGCTCCTCTCGTCTGCATCTCTCTCTCTTCTCGCAGTTTGGATGGGATTTTTCTAATCAGAAAAGTTATGATTATTTTTAATTTCAACTGCGCCCATCTCACCTCCTTTTTCGATTTATCCGATGTTTAAATTCAATTAAAATTCAATGAAATCAACCGTATCCCTTTTTTCGCTCTTTTAATTCTTTCTCCTCCCCACCCCGCCGCCGCCGACACAAACCCTTTTTCCCCTTGTTTTCTCTTCTATCATAACATCAAATAACAGTGAGTAAAAAAAAGGAGGAAGGAGAAGAAGAAGAAGAAAGGGGAGATGGATGGATGGATGACTAATCGAAGGATCGTAAAACGGACGACGACCGACACCAATGTGTGTGTGTGTCAGTCAGTCAGGTTGGTTGATTGCCAATATAATACAATAAATGACGGGAAAACGGGAGGAAAAGGTAAAAAAGGAAGACAAATACTGTAGGGGAGGAGAGGCAGAATTAAATGGGCAAAAAAATGCTTTTTTTCTTGTTTTTTTTTTCTTGATGGAAAATTTGACCTCGAAACCCAATCTGCATTTCATTACAGCGCTTTTAGGTGATTCAAGAAACGTAGTGGACATGACGAGGAAGAAAAATAAAAACCCATTTTATATTCAATGTGAATAGTGCCGAAACAAAACAACACACAAATAAAAATTAGCATTAATACTTTTTAAAACTATTTGAGAGGAAAACCTAGGACTTTATGTCATGCCTGGTTAGCTCAGTCGGTAGAGCACCAGACTCTTAATCTGGCTGTCGCGGGTTCGAGCCCCGCATCGGGCTATATAAATTTTTGGGTTTTTTTTAAAAATGTTATTCAGTTTATATAAAAATCAATAATTTATTTAAGAATTAAGGATAAAAAGACGATTTTTTATTTATTTACCGTGCAACTCATATTTTGACTCATAGTTTGAAGAATGATAAGATGGGGCTGAAAATCCATAACTGCTTCCTGGCCCAATATATGGAGCAATGTAGTGACTGACCTGACTGGAAAGAAAAAAAAACTTAAAAAAAAAAGAAGAAGAAAGAACCAATGTTTAGAAGAAGAATGACATCCTGAACCTGAATAACAACATCCACCCATACTTCCACCGATGCAACAAAAACCATCAGAAATCAAACAGAGAATGGAAAAGAAGCCAAGAAAATTTTTGAAGAACATTTCTCAAGGTTGTTTTCTACCAGAATCAACATTTTCTCGTCAGTTTTTATAGTTTCGAAGAAATTTATTTAATGTGGTGAGTTTTATTATTAATATTATTATTATTATTATTATTACATAAAAAATGTAAGAATTACTAGTAACCATCAAATAAAACCATTGGAATGAATTGGATAGGATCGGTTCGGATCGGAGTGAGTTGGCTTGGACTGGATTGGATCGATTTTGAATCGGACTGGATTGGAATGGGATTGGATCGATTTTGAATCGAACTGGATTAGGTTGGAATGGGATTGGATCGATTTTGAATCGGACTGGGTTGGATTGGGCTGGATTGGATTAGATCAGACTGGATTGTGTTGGAATGGAATTGGATCGATTTTGAATCAGACTGGATCAGGTTGGAATAGGATTGGATCGATTTTGAATCGGACTGGGTTGGATTGGGCTGGAATGGATTAGATCAGACTGGATTGTGTTGGAATGGGATTGGATCGATTTTGAATCAGACTGGATCAGGTTGGAATGGGATTAGATTAGTGCTGAATCAGACTGGACTGGAACACAGATTGGATCGGATTGGGCTGGATTGGGTTGATGTTGAATCGGACTTGAATAGGACTGGATTGGAACACAGATTGGATCGGATTGGATTGGAATGGATCGGACTGGAACGGACCAATGATGTCTAGTTGATAGTTTGTTCAATCCTTTCTTTTTTTTTCTGAAAATTTCCCGTCTTTCATTCGAATTTCCGGCGGCCATTTTCAAAATCTTTCAAGCTCCAACACATTTTTTATCAATTTTTATTCAAAAATTCAAAAAACCACAAGCATTTTTGAAGCTTTTTCATAGAAAAACAACAAGGAAAATTGGAACAAAAAAAACCCGCAAAAAAGTGTCAAATAAATTGAGAAAAACCAGTAGAAAAAGTAGAAATCAATCAATAAAGACAAAGACAAAGAAAAAATCGATAATTCTAATATTTTGGTGAATTTGATTGATTAAAAGTTGGATGATTATCGATTTGTTGCGCTAAATCGTCAATATTAATTCGGAATTGTATTCGATCGCCAGCTTCCTTCGGATCATTATTATTGATTTTCAAGCTTGAATTGCTTTGAATTTTAGCCAATTCTCTGAAAAAACAAGAAGAAGCTGTAAAAATTAACCGAAAATTCTCAAAAAAAAAAAAAAAACTTTAAATTTGCTGAGGATCCAATAATTTTCATTTTTTGCACCGTTTCGTTCACATCTTTTTGATGCTCCTGCAAAGAAAGAAAAAAAATCGATAAAGTTCCAACTTCCGACCAACCTTTTCATTGACTTTTTTCGTAAACATGTAGTCTCGTCGTTTTCTCGAAACTCCGATCCAGAAGACTTTCGAGAAGAATAGGCAAATTTCAGTGATGGTGATCACTGACATTCCGAGAAACATTCCCATATTTCCGCCAATGTCACCTGGAAAATTGTCGAGGCTTTTTTCACTTTTTGTCCACCACCACCCCCGCGCCCCGCCCCGCCCCGCCCTCGTGAGGCTTTTCCATACTTAATAATTGAGTTATTGATGCGTCTTGAACTTGATTGTATTCGGTGTAAGACATGTCTCGATAGAAAATATTGACAATTTGAAAATTGTTTCTGAAAATATTGCGCTGAAAAAAAAGCGGGGGTGGGGAAGAAACCAACTAACTGAATATCTTCGAACGACCACATTGGATTCCTTGAATTCAACCATGTCAAAGCGCCGTTCGAAAGTTTGTAGCCGTAGGAATTGTAAGATCGATAGATCAAGCTGTTACATTGAATATTACAACCATCACAATTCGGGAAGACGATGTTGCCATGGGAATCCTTCATCGAATGATCGACACATAGAAATGTCTGATAAGGAGTGCATTCCGTGTATCCTAGAAATGATCAGCAATCATTGATCCAAGGGAAGGAAGGGAACCAACGATTTTCAAGATTATAAATATCCGGGGTGCAACCGCACTTGGATGAAAAATATTCAGCGCGACACAGCGAAAGACAGTTGGCCGATGAGTATGGCAAATCGGCGGGGATGTTGTCCGGATAGCGTTGCGTACAATTTCCCCATTGATCTGGCGGCAACAAGACGAACTGGAAAATTTTCATTTGAATCGGAGCTCGCCGCCGCGTTTTCATATTACGCGATCCGTTGATATTGCCGAGTAGGCGACCGAGTTCGGTGTCACTGTGAATTCGTCGGATGACAAGTGTGGAATTGTGTCGGCCGGGTGAATATAATAGCGGTAACCATCGACGAAACCATTTGTGAATATCGATTTCATTGATCCATTTTTGCCGTTGAATTGCTCATTTTTATTCGCATCTAAGACCACTTGTAAACTGAAAAATCTGTTATTGATTTATTGATTTTTTTTGAATTAAAAACCCATTAAAAATGAGCTTTTCATTGTTTTTTGAACAAAAAAAATCAATATTTTTACGATTTATTGATTTATTGATTTTTCTAAGTTTAAAAATCCATTAAAAATGAGCTTTTTATTGTTTTTTGACCAAAAAAAATCAATATTTTTACGATTTATTGATTTATTGATTTTTCTAAGTTTAAAAATCCATTAAAAATGAGCTTTTTATTGTTTTTTGACCAAAAAAAAATCAATATTTTTACGATTTATTGATTTATTGATTTTTTTAAGTTTAAAAATCCATTAAAAATGAGCTTTTTATTGTTTTTTGACCAAAAAAAATCAATATTTTTACGATTTATTGATTTATTGATTTTTCTAAGTTTAAAAATCCATTAAAAATGAGCTTTTTATTGTTTTTTGACCAAAAAAAATCAATATTTTTACGATTTATTGATTTATTGATTTTTTTAAGTTTAAAAATCCATTAAAAATGAGCTTTTTATTGTTTTTTGACCAAAAAAAAATCAATATTTTTACGATTTATTGATTTATTGATTTTTCTAAGTTTAAAAATCCATTAAAAATGAGCTTTTTATTGTTTTTTGACCAAAAAAAAATCAATATTTTTACGATTTATTGATTTATTGATTTTTCTAAGTTTAAAAATCCATTAAAAATGAGCTTTTTATTGTTTTTTGACCAAAAAAAAATCAATATTTTTACGATTTATTGATTTATTGATTTTTCTAAGTTTAAAAATCCATTAAAAATGAGCTTTTTATTGTTTTTTGACCAAAAAAAAATCAATATTTTTACGATTTATTGATTTATTGATTTTTCTAAGTTTAAAAATCCATTAAAAATGAGCTTTTTATTGTTTTTTGACCAAAAAAAAATCAATATTTTTACGATTTATTGATTTATTGATTTTTTTAAGTTTAAAAATCCATTAAAAATGAGCTTTTTATTGTTTTTTGACCAAAAAAAATCAATATTTTTACGATTTATTGATTTATTGATTTTTTTGATTTAAAAACCAAAAAAAAAATCAGTTAGCTTTTCCCTGTTCCCTGATCAAAATATAATTGAATTTGTTTCTTTTTTTTATCAAAAATTTTAATTTAATTGTTTTCCCCTTTTTTTTTTGATAAAAAAATTGAAATTTTTTTATTTTTTGATTAAAAAATCATTAAAAAATTAGCTTTTCACCGTTTTTGATCTTTTTTGAACTAAAAACCAAAAAAAGAAAGAAAAAAAATCAAGATGAGTTCTGACCCCGAATTGATTCCCGGCTCATTTTGAACTCTCATCGATGATTTGTTGCTCAGCGACATATCGATGGTGAAGCATTTTCCCATTGGTGTTGCAACTTTTCTGGCAACTTCACAGCAATCAAATCTTCAAAAAGAAAAAAAACAAAAAAATGCACAAAATCCGCCCCCGCCTCCCCCGCCCCCGCCCCCCTCTTAAAACCCGTACATTTCTCCTTCAAAAGTGCACAATTTGAACATTTCCTCACATTCGAATCCGGCGTTCATGAAAAATTGATCGGCGGTGAAGTTGGGATGAGAATTTGTGTATTTTTTCAGGGTTTCATCACCTGAAAATTATCGATTAAGACGGGACGTGGCACGGGGGGGGGTTTCCCCCCGTTTTTTTTTTGGTTACCTTGGTGTAATAATTGAGGTGATTCACCGCCTACTAAACTTTGAACACCAACGTTGTAAAGCATCAAATATTTGATCATTTCCGGATCGACGTCACCGGTTTTATTCATTTCTGAAGAAAAAATGAATCAAAAATCATTTTCAGACGTTTCAGCATTTCTTGAAGATTCCAACCAACAAATTCTGTTTCGGATATTTTCTGAATAATTCTGGATTTTAAAGCTGCAAAACTTCCGATTTTCAGAACGTCAGTGTAGCCAGAAGTCGATTTCAGAATTTCCGAATTTCAGAATTCATTTAGGCGTTTGAACTCCAGAATTTCAAGTTTCAGAATTTCAGAATTTCAGAAGTCTAGAATTCTCGAATTGCCAGCATTAAATTTCAGAAGTTTAGAATTCATTTAGAGCTTTTAAACTTCAGAATTTCAAAGTTCCGATATTCAGAATTTCAGAATTTCAGAACTTCAGAATTCATTTAGATTTCCGAGTTGCATAATTTGAAATAATTCAGAATTTCACAAAAATTCAAAGCTAAAATTTAAACCTTCAACGTAGCTCCGTTTGACAGGGTTAAAATTGCAAAACGTAACTAACGGAAATGCCATTCCTCCGTCTTTTATAATAAATGAGACCTGAAAGAAAAAAGCCTGAATTTTTTGGATTCTCGAGATCGGCCCAAACCTGTGAAACAACCGGTTTCGATAAGTATTGAGTTGCTAGAATAACGACTTGAGTTATCAAAAGGCCCAAAGAGGCCGAAACCATTAAAGCCCAAAATATATGAGCCCATCTGAAAATCAAAAAAACTCAATTTTACTCAAAAAAAAAGTTGAAAGCGAAAGAAAAACCGTTTTCCTTTGAATATTCTTTTCGGACCATGCATCGTCGTGGTTTCTGAAAAAGCGTCACGAATTTCAGCCAAAAATTTTCAGACGAATCGAGAAAAAAAAACGCACCGCAAAAGTGTTGAGTTTCACGCGTCACCGAAACGGTCGCGTCGCCCTTCCTGAGCCGATCGTACTGTTCGGCTGGCATCTCGATGATCATATCCGAATTGATTTTGTCGAAGGACACGTTGAATTCGGGAGCAGTTCTCGTCGTCCGTTCAGCCGCATCGTTCTTCGGCGAGACGGCTGAGCGTCGATAATTGATCTGAGAGACTTTGATTTTCAGCCAGAAAAATCGGAGGAAAAAAAAGTTACCAAATAGTTGTCATCATCAAATCCACCATTTCGATGGCCAGTTGGATTCATAGCAAAAATCGGCGCTGAAAAATGGAAAAAAATTGTTGCTCAAGGATAACTCAAAAATCATTGCCTCCCCTTCAATTTTACCCCAGCTTCTTCTTCTTCCCTCCCCCGCCCAAGGGTCAGTGAACAATAGGAAATGTAATAATTAGGACCCGCCTCCAGTCTTCATTGTTTTTTTTTTATTGGTAAAAAAAAGTAACAAAAATTCATAAAATGCGAACGTTTTTTTGAAAAAAAAAAAAATAAAATCGGGGTTTTTACTCAATTTTAAACCCTTTTTCAAATTGTTCGATGTAACCAATCGATAAGTGGGGAGACGGGGGGCCGGGGGGGGGGGGGGGGGGATTTAGCCACCACACAGAGATTTCGGGGTTCGACACTTTTTTTTTTTTTTTGGAGAAAATACGAGGAGAACAAAAAAATGGTGTTTTTTCAGGGTGTCGTAAACGTGGCGGCGGGGTTTTGTCGCAAAAATTAATAATTTTACAACATTTTATACCCCGGTGAAGACTCTCTTCCCTCCGGAGGGAAGAGGGGGGGGGGCTTCTCGTCACTTCTGAATGTTTGTACATTTCCTATTTTATTTATTTAAACTATTTTTATTAATATTATTCACCCACCACCGCCGTGTGTTGCACAAAATTTGAATAGAAATTCGAGGTCAAGCGATGATTTATCAATTTTAGGTCATTGATATGAAGCCGAGCTCTGCGGACCGGACCGATCAGGTTTTTTTTTTTTAAAAAAAAACTGAATTTTAGACAAATTTCAGATGAAGTTCAGAATTTTTTTGTGCAGAAAAATTTTAGATTAATTTCAGACAAGTTTCAGACTAAATTTCAGATGAATTTCAGACAAGTTTCAGACTAAATTTCAGATGAATTTCAGACAAGTTTCAGACTAAATTTCAGATGAATTTCAGATTGTTTTTGCAGAAAAATTCCTGATTTTCCTCAGAAAATGTTCAAACAAACTTCAGATAAGATTTCTTCAGACAAAATTTGTTTGTTTGTTTTTTTTTTTTTTTTTGATAAAAATCAATCGTTATCATGTGTCAAATGTGTCGAAAAGCCGGGGAAAAAAAGTGCAAAAATAATTTAATCAGCGAGCGAAATTTTTTCTTCGCTATCAAACACACTGAAGGAGAAGGAGGGGGAGGGGGGGGGGGGGGAGATGGGGGAAGGAAAAAATGATTTTGACCGGTCATTGATACAAACATGATCATCCCTTTTTTGGTCGAATTTTCGTCGTCGAAAAATTGTTTTTGGACAAATCAAAAATAATTTTGAATTCCCCCTCCCCCTTTTTAAAATAATCAAAAATGTGCATCCAGTAGCCGGTAGACTCCATAAACTCACGACTACTACTACAGTACTCCACAAAATTATACGATCAACGCAAAAATTTGGGAAACAAATTTTTGCGGGTTTTTTGAAACAGTTTCAGACTAAATTTCAGACTTTTTTTTTGCAGAAAAATTTCAGACTTTTTTTTTTGCAGAAAAATTTCAGACTTTTTTTTTTGCAGAAAATTTTCAGACTAAATTTTCAGGCTTTTTTTCGCAGAAAATTTTCAGACTTTTTTTCGCAGAAAATTTTCAGACTTTTTTTTTTGCAGAAAGTTTTCAAACTGAATTTCAGACTTTTTTTTCCAATGCGTAATGGCGGAGTGTTGTTTGCTAGTTTTAAAATTTAAAAAAAGTGGCGGTTGCTAGAAAACCTCCCACCCATTTTGCATTTGATTTTTTGCCGAGTTTTCATTGATCGGTCACTGATAATTCTACCGTAGTTGGTTTGGGAGAGGGGAGTTTGTTTGGGGGAGGGGAGGGCGGGTTTCATTTTATTCAAAAATCATTTTTTCGCGTTTTTTTTGCTGACACAAAATCCAAAATCCAAATTTATTCGTATTGTTCTGTCTCCGATTTTTCAAGGAAGGGGCGTGGCGTGGCGGGGCAGGGCGGCGGCTCGATTAAGAACCTTGGCAAATGATTTTGAGCCGCTTTCTCGTCTTGAAATCGCAACAAAATCATTCCGTTCTCCATTGGCTGCTGTTCGCTCAGCTTTTTTCGTAGCTCATTTGCGTCCAAGCGAATTTCGAACTGCGAAAAGAATCGTCGTTTTAGGGGGCGGGGTTTTTCGGTTTTGTTGTCGGCTCACCATGCTCTCAACACTCGAATTCGAGCTCGAATATTTGTAGGCAAAGTGTGGCGGTTGATCGGCAATCCGATGCATCTTCCCGAGATGATTGATTGCCGCCACATTGTCGCGAGAGTTTCGTCTCGAGCGACGCTCCTGAAGCTCTTTGACTGCTTCTTCGATCTGCTTCTCCTTCTCCTTTTCGTTGCTCTTCTTCGTAAACATGTAGTCTCGTCGCTTCTTCGACATTATGATCCAGAATATTTTCGAGAAGAACAGCGAGAGTTCGGTGATGGTGATCACTGACATTCCGAGAAACATTCCCATATTTCCGCCAATGTCACCTGGAAAATTGTCGAGGCTTTTTTCGCTTCCCCGCGGCCCGCCCGGCCCCCGTGGGGCTTTTCCATACTTAAAACTTCGGTGAATGTGATTGCTTTGACTTGTGAATAGGAAGTGTAGAACAGCTCCAGAAAGAAAATATTGATGATCGCCGTGTTTTTTCTGCAAATTCGGAGCATTTTCGTGTTAGGAAGCGGCGGTTTCCGTCAAAAAACCAACCTAACATCAGCTTCACTCCGCCCTTCTAACTTCTTGATCCAGTTCAACGATCCTTGATTGAATCCATCGCCATAGGAGTTGAAGGAATTATAGAGTGTGCTCTCGCACTCCATATGACATTCGGAGCACTCGGGAAGCTCTAAATTCTCGCCATCATCGTCTTCAAGTTTGGCGTTTTGATGAAAAAGAGCTCGAAAATTGCTGGGCGAGGGGCGAAACGTTACCATTTTCAGACTTTTTCAGCATAAAAGTGTCCATGCAGTTTACAATTTCATAAGGAGCACAAATTCGTTTTTCTGGAAGTTTTTTTTTTTTTTTTGTTGATTTTTCATCCCCGGGGGGGGGGGGGGGGGGGGGGGGAGCTTCTGTGCTCAAACCGACTTCCATCGATATTATAGGTGAATGGGCTGCAGCCGCATTTTGTCTGAAAATGCTCAGCAAAGCATAGGAATCGACAAGCCGACGATGAATACGGAATTGTTGTTTGATAATTTTGAGGCCATGAATTTGTGCAATTTCCCCAATTATTAATATCCAGTAACGAGTGCTGAAACCATTAATTCCAGAATTTATTGATCGTCGCCGCCGGGTTTGGGGGGCGGATCATTATTATTATTTTTTTTTTTGCAATCAGCGCATGGTTTTTTCATTTAAAAAAGTGTTGATTTTCACCGTCGTCGTCTTCAATGCCGAATAAACGACTCGCGATGGAGAGACGCTGATGCCTTCAGACACCAGTTCGGGATTCGTGTTTGATGGATGAACAAAATATCGAAAACCATTTTCATAGACGTAGCTGAAAATCGCGTCCTCGTTTGGACCACGCAGCTCTTCTTCCAGATGAGCGTCGGCGATGATTTGTAAGCTGAAAATGAGGCTTCTTTCAACACCAACAATTTCTCATTGTTGTGTTGCAATCACGCTCTATTGACAACACAATTTCGCACAAAACCCATTTTTTGGCGCCAACAAATATTTTTTCAAATTTTTTGTTTAAAGGCGCAAAATGCTAAAAACGTAGTTGAGTCTCGCCACGAAAACCAATTCCCCTCATTATTCATTTCAAAAAAGAAGTTTGAGTTTGAGTCTCACCACGAAAACCAAATTCTTTGGTTAATTTCAAACCACCCACCCGGCTTCAACTCCAGGTGCAGTTTGCTTCTTCATCCATTCTAATTTTTGGCGCCAACAAATATTTTTCAAATTTTTTGTTTAAAGGCGCAAAATGTTAAAAACATAGTTGAGTCTCACCACGAAAAACAAATCCTTTGGTTAATTTCAAACCACCCACCCGGCTTCAACTCCAGGTGCAGTTTGCTTCTTCATCCATTCTAAACCATTCCGTCTCAGATCCAACTGATAACATTTGCCAAGAGAAGTGATAGTTGGCGTCATATATTTGCAACAATCGAATCGTCTTCCACCAAAGTAGCACGCTTTGAACATTTCAGCGCATTCGTATCTTCAAAAGAAGAGGAAGAAGGAAAATAACTGATCCGGTGTCGATCGATTATCGATTGATTTGACTCACCCAGCAGTTCGTAGAAATTTGATAATTCGAAAATCGGTGTGATTGGCGAAGTATGATTGAGCTTCTTCGTGAACTGAAACATCATCGATGATTATCGGATCAGCAGACGAAATCACCGACTTCGTCTCGAATTCTCTCGATCCAAATTGCTGAAGAGAAACATCGCATCGGCGTTGGTTTGCAGCAAATATTCCAACGTTTTACCGCTCAGATCCATCGACTGGTTCAGCTCCTTCACGTACGACTTTTTTATTGGATTGAAGTTGCAGATCGTCACCGCTGGAAATTCCATGCCACCTTCGCTCACAATAAACGACACCTGAACACAATTTTCGATTGATTTTTCTCGCGTCAAAAAATGAGCTCAAGGAATTGTCAATGGAGCGCACTTTCTGCTCTTTGTTTTCTCAAACTTCAAATTACCTGTGATAAGATTGGTTTTGATAAAAACATTTTTAAAAGTGCAAAAATTTGAAAAATGAGCATTGACAATGCCAGTGTAACAATGAAAATCCAAAAAATCCGAGCTTTTCCTTTACCAAAAAATATTCGTTTTGGTCCGTGCATTGTCGTCGTTCCTAAATAATATTTGGGGTTCTACACCGAATTCACTGCGTAGCAACTCTTTTAACAGTTGATAGGCAGCGAAAAACAAGAAGAAGAAGCCGAACCCGTGAAATGTTTTGTCTCGCGACTAACCGATCCCTGCTGCTTTTTGATGTTTTTAGAAGAGAAAGGAATTTCGATGATCAGTTGAGAAGCGAAATTTTTACTTGAGGAAGAAGCCCTGCAAAAAGTGGCACATTATTGATTCGTACTTGATGCTCGCTCCGTCCTACCATTCGCGAATTGATCGCAACGTTCGAACAGTTGAATGTGGATCAGCTTCCGATTCGGCTGAATCGTCTCCATCATTTCTGAAATGAATCGAGAATTTGTTGAGAGAAAATCCGAACAAGAAAAGATACCTGGAAGGTTGATCCGTCATTTCTAGCCGGGAGGAAGGCGTTCAGAAGAAAATCTGAAAATAAAAAGGGAAAAAACGTTTTATTGACCGGTCAGAGGAAATTGTTTTTTTGAATTAAAAAAACAATTTTTTTTTGTCAAAAACATGTTGAAAAATTGGCGCCAAACAATAAAAAAATTTTTTTTTTTAAATGGTTCAAATCGAGTTTTGTTGATTTCACATTCAAATGGGAAACATCGAAATTATTTTTAATAATAAAAGATCAAAACGATCGGAGAAATTGATTAATGATTTCGTATCATTTTTATCATTTTTCATCACAGCAGCAAATATTTTGGTGATTTATGATTCTCCCCTTTCCCCCAACCCCCCCCCCCCCCGCCCCGCCCCCGTTTATTCCCCCCTAAAATATTTGAAAAACCCCCTACTTTTTCTTCCACATTTTCTCAAACTTGATTCTGGTGGCGGCACGAATCGCTTCTGAAAAATCAATACATTTTTTATCATTTTTTGTCTTAAAAACAAACGAACGTACGGTAAGAGGAAGAGGAAGACAGGGAGGAAAAAAGAGAAGACGAAAAAGAGAAAGAAAGGATGAAGGAGAGAAGGAAAGTGGGAAGGAGAGGAGAGAGAGAGAGAGAGAGAGAAAGTGTGAAGGAGATGAGAGAGAGAGAGAGAGAGAGAAAAAGAGAAAGAGAGAGAGAGAGAGAGAGAAAGTGAGAAGGAAAGTGTGAAGGAGAGGAGAGAGAGAGAGAGAGAGAAAAAGAGAAAGAGAGAGAGAGAGAGAGAGAGAGAAAAAGAGAAAGAGAGAGAGAGAGAGAGAGAGAGAGAAAAAGAGAAAGAGAGAGAGAGAGAGAGAGAGAGAGAGAAAGTGAGAAGGAAAGTGTGAAGGAGAGGAGAGAGAGAGAGAGAGAGAAAAAGAGAAAGAGAGAGAGAGAGAGAGAGAGAGAGAGAGAGAGAGAGAGAGAGAGAGAGAGAGAGAGAGAGAGAGAGAGAGAGAGAAAGAGAAATAGAAAAAAAATTAGAATTTTTCATTTTAATCATTTCGACATTTTCTAACAAACAGGAATTATCTGAAATTCCAGAATTTTTCTTTAATTTCAGCGCAACAAAAAATTTGAAAAATCAAACTTCTAAAAAATCGAAAAATGTCTTAAAACATTTTTTAAGTCTCCGCCATGTTAATTCAGTCTTGTCTCTGCGTGTCTCTGTGTCAAACTTCACTCTCTCCAACTTCCCTCTCTCTTTTTTCTCTTTGGCGGCTCTCTGCTTCTCTGCGTCTCTTTTTCTCTCTCTCTCTCTCTCTCTCTCTCTTATTTTCTCTGTTTCTATCTTTTCTACCGTTCTGCCTACGTTCTCAGTCTCACTGTCTTTTCTTCTTTTTTGTTCTCTTTGTCTCTCTGCTTCTCTGCGTCTCTTTATGTTTCTCACTCTCTCTCTCTCTCCCTGTCTCTGTCTTTTCTTTCTCTACCTTTCTGTCTATTTTCTCAGTTTCACTGTCTGTCTTTCCTTTTTTTTCTCTCTTTGCTTCTCTGCGTCTCTTTCTCTCTCTCAATCTCTAAAAGGTTTGAAGAAAGTTCACGAAAAACTCCGGAGGCTCCCTGAAACAGCGCGCGCTTTTGATTTTTTAGATTTCAAAATGTGTTTATTCGGTTTTCAACACAAAAAAAAATGATTAAAATGAAAAATCAATAAATCAATAAATCGTAAAATCAATGAATTATAAATAATTTGTTTGTCTATAGAAGAGCGTTTGGAGAAATTTCTGAAAAAAACTGAAATTTTCACGGGCACTTGAGAATTTCAGAGATTTCAGAGAAGAAAAAATTTTAAAAAGAGAAAGCACAAAAAAAGGGGGGGGGGATCATAAAAAAATCGATTTTTTCGATCAATCGGAAAATAAAAAAAAATCCGACTCGTAAAAATTACGGTTAAAAGCTGATTGACGGGGCACTGTCAAAAAAAGTGTTTTTTTTTTTTTTTTTTGTAATTAAATTATTAATTTTATTAATTTCCATAGTTTTTCTCGAGCTCCTCACTGATTGGCTCCGTCACAGTCGGCTGACGAATCATCGCTGCCAATTTGCGAAGACGTGAAGCGGACAGTCTGAAATTCGTAGGTATTCGTTCACCGTTCTGAACGTTGACAAGTTGAAACCTGATGGATTCTCGTCGACGAACCATTGATGGATCGGAAGACAAGAATTTGTGCGATAAGGCTTCGTCGGTTCTCATACGTCTTCTGAAAATTTAATCACTTTTTTTGAGAAGAGAGAGAGAGAGAGAGAGAGAGAGAGAGAGAGACAGTTAGAGAGAGAAAGAGAGAGAGAGAGAGAGAGAGAGAAAAGCCTACAAGGGTGATTTTTTCAGAGCCCATGTCGAAAATGATAGGCATTCTTGTGAAGCATTAACCGGAATCAAGTTCGGATCACACTTCACATTGATCACATTCTCTTTTATTTCATCTTCCCGATCATATTCAGAAGTGAATGGATGGAATCCGGCTAATCTGAAACACGAATTTCCAATTTCAGCTCAAAACAAAAAGAAAATCAAAAACGAACAGGCAAAATGTGACGACGCCCATTCCCCAAACATCACTTTGAACCGTCACCGACGTTTCCGGAATGTGGAATTCGGGCGGAGCCCATTTCGTGTCGAATTCGAGCGGTTTCACCGCTGTTTCCACTCTTTGAGCACGACCGAAATCGATGAGCTTCACGATCCAGCTTCTCTTCGATTGGAACATTATGTTGTGCGGGTTCACATCGAGGTGAGCGATTCTGAAGGATTTGTTTTGTTGTTGAATTTCAGACGCGCAGGCAACCGCTCTCAATCAACCGCGACGCGCTCGCTTCGTCTGCGTCTCTTTTTTAAAAAGTTTCTTTTTGGAAGAAGAGACGCAGGCTAACCGCGACGCGTTTGCATCGTCTGCGTCTCTCTTCTAAAAACTTTGTTTTTAAAGAAGTTGCTTTTTGGAAGGAGAGACGCAGGTAACCGCTCTTAACGAACCGCGACGCGCTCGTTTCGTCTACGTCTCTCCTCTAAAAACGTTGCTTTTTGGAAGGAGAGACGCAGGCAACCGCTCTCAACCAACCGCGACGCGCTTACATCGTCTGCGTCTCTTGTTTAGAGAACGGCATGTTTTCGGTAATCGTCAGAAAGAGGAAGAACACGACATTTCAATTAAATTTTAATTCGTTAAGCTCCAGCTCAATGAGCTTCATCTCTGAGAACGAAAACATAAATTTAATGACCCTAATTGATGAAAAAAAATGAAGAAAAATCAATAATTTACCCTCTGAAATGTAGAAAATGAATTGCCGCTGTGAGCTGTCGAATAGTGATGGCGACTTGTTCCTCCGTGTAATAATCATTGAATACGAATCGTGAAAAAACGTCTTCATACAATTTCTCGGTGAAAATGAACAGGAAATTGTTGAAGTCGAACGTGGCGATCAGCTTTTGAACATTCTCATGCTGACCATCCCTCAATTGCTGATACTCTGACATCGCTTCCGACGATGGATGACGAATTTTGACGACACAGTGCGCTCCAGTTTCGGTTGACGAATCGACAGCATCGCGAATTATCGATCGTTTTCCTTTGAACTTGATGCCGGCGATTTGGAATCGACCTGTCGGATCGGACGTTTCGACTTGTTGAGTTATTTTGATGTCGTCTTGGAGTGTTCGAACCATGGAAAGATCCTCTTCGCTTTCCTCTGTTATTCCGCCTAGTTGATTTGTGGATTTTTGTGGCATTGAAACCACATTTAGACGAATTTCTTTCTTAAGCACATCGATTTGCAGTTTTGGCGCTCCTTTTCCATGTGTCTGAACGATGCGGCTGCTCAACGATGGCACGCCAAAACCGAAGCCATTTTGAGCCGTCACACGGAACTGATAGATTCCCAGCGGGCTTAAATGCTTCACGACCACCGACTCATCGTCAATCTTGTCCGAAATGGTGATCCACGGTGCTGAATGATCATCTGGACCAGCTGGACGATATTCCAATCGATATGTGATTCCTTCTAGGTATGTCGGACCTTCCGGTGCTTCCCATTGAATCAATAATTCTGTGTCAGATGATAGTTCACAATCGGGGCGACCTGGTCGCGATGGAGTTTCTGTGAAAATTTTAAAATTATAAATCTGGAAGAGTAGTTGACCATGGGCGAAAAGCTAGGCCACGGAAAGGATTATTGAAAATCAAAAATATCAATTTTTTTTGTTAAATTTTGCAATGGCCGAGAAAAATTTTTCGTGGCCTAGTTTTTGCCTATTTGAATTCCTCTTCCCAACTTGGAAGAGTAATCCAGTTGGAGAAAAATCTAGGCCACGTGAAAAATCAATAAAAACTTTTACAAAATATCAAAAATCAATTTTTTATTCTAAAATTCGCAATGGCCGAGAAATATTTTTCGTGGCCTAGTTTTTGCCTATTTGAATTCCTCTTCCCAACTTGGAAGAGTAATCCAGTTGGAGAAAAATCTAGGCCACGTGAAAAATCAATAAAAACTTTTATAAAATATCAAAAATCAATTTTTTATTCTAAAATTCGCAATGGCCGAGAAATATTTTTCGTGGCCTAGTTTTTGCCTATTTGAATTCCTCTTCCCAATTTGGAAGAGTAATCCAGTTGGAGGAAAATCTAGCCCACGTGAAAAATCAGTAAAAACTTTTAAAAAATATCAAAAATCAATTTTTTTTTAAATTTTGCAATGGCCGAGAAATATTTTTCGTGGCCTAGTTTTTGCCTATTTGAATTTCTCTTCCGAATTTGGAAAAGTAATCCAGTTGGAGGGAAATCTAGGCCACAGGAAAGATCAATAAAAACTTTAAAAGATCAAAACTCAATTTTTAACTTCAAAATGACCGAAAATTTTTGGCGTGGCCTAGTTTTTACCTATCTGAATTACTCTTCCAAATCTCAACTGACACAGTAATTTTTTAAGCTTCTGGCTCGAAAAAAACTTGAAAATTTCTTAGAAAATTAAGAAAAGTTTTCTGATCTTCATACCTCCACTGATTAATCGACAACTGGTCTTGTCGATTCCAAACTCATTCGAAGCTGAGCAAACATATTCTCCCAAATCATACGGAGCCGCCTTTAGAATTGTCAATCTCGATGAGTTCGGATCATTCTCAATCAATATTTTGTCATCAGACTTCAGCGATCTTCCTTGAAACTCCCAATTGATGTTGGGTTGGGGACTACCCGACACTGAACACTCGAAAATCGCCGGTTGATTCTTTCGTAAATAAACGTCGCGAAGACGAGAAGTGAAAATTGGAGCAAAAGCTGAAAAAAGAAAAAATTGGATTCTGATGAGACTTTTCGGGCTTTTCGGGCTCACTTCCATCCTCATTTTTCCTTGTCGCCGACGGCGCCACCTTTTCAATATCCGCTTTGATTCGATCAATCGCATTCGACGACGGATTCTTCTGTAGAAGAGTCGGCCGGGATTCGTTGGTCTTCTTCGGCTCAACACCTTGCGTCGTTTCGCGTAGAATGTCCGTGTATCTTCGACGCTCGCGTACCGTTATGTCACGATTGCGAACTCCAAGAAATCCTTGACGCACTAGTGGCGCGCCGACGCCAAACAATTCGGAACGATAGTTTCGAACGCGCGAATTGAAGGCGGCACCGCGAGCCGCCATCAGATAGGTGTCGGGACCGATTTGATAGTGTGAATCCCATGGTGAGTCGTCGATGTCATATCCGGCATGGTTCAGATCGTCGTCATCATCCTTGTAATAATTGCTCGGACGATACTTATCCAGATCATTCAGATTGACACTTCGACGATTCTTATCCTTCACCAGCTTATCCTTTTCATCCTTGAAATCATCGTCGTCGTCATGATCCTTCGGCTTCAACGTCTTCTTCTTCTTGTCCATGAACGCGTCTTCGTCATCGATTTCAGGCGCCAACTCGCCAGGCGGTAGAAATCCGGGTTTTCCTCGTTTCGTGGCGATCAGCACTTCCATCGAGTGCTCTTGACGTGGGCTCAAAATCACTGGGCTCTTCGTTCCGGGTGTCGAACGACGCGGCGATTTCGGGCTGAGCGTTGTATTCAATGCTGGCGACGTCACTCTGAAAATATAATTTTTGTCGTTCTGTCTCTGTCTCTCTCTCTCTCTCTCTCTGAACAAACTTGATAAGACCAGAAGATGACGTTGTATCGATCGTTAAATCGCCATGAATTCCTTCCAAGAACAGTGGAGCACCGACAGGAATTGAAGGATCGTTTTCAGCTTGTTCGAGAATCTGAAAATTTGCACAAATTAAGTTTTTTTTTTCGCTGAAAAATTTCCAATGATTTTTGTGCAATTTTTTTCTCTCTGTGCTCTTTTCCGTTGTCGCTTCCTGTTCGTGCTCCAATACCTCAACAATTGTCACCGCCGCCGCCGCCGCCACCGCGCCGCCGTTCATCAGATTTTCAGTCGATTTTTTTTTGAGACGCTCAAGCTTGCCTGGCACCGCTTTTCCCACCTTTTCGGCGGCGTTCAACTTTTTCTCGATGTTCTTGTCGATGCACGAAATTTTGACGCCGTCGACGCCGTTACGACGCTGTGGCGGCTTCCCTTCGGTTAGCGATGACGAAACGAGTGTGCCAGACTGGCGTCGGCTCATCTCCGAAAAGCACAAGGAAGAGGTGGGACGGGGAGACGACGCGGGGAGGGGAGGGGGGAGAAAAATCGATAATTTTCAAAAAAAAAATCGATAATTTTCAAAAATTTACAACTAGGAATATTGAGTTGATCTTAGGCGAAGAAAAAGAAATGTCAAAATCCTAAAAGCTTCCCACCTACAAGTTGGATTTTGAAGAGCATGGTAAATTTGCACAACTCGTCTGCGTCTCTCTCTCTCTCTCTCTTTCTTTCTCTTATCGTAGCTTGAAGAGAGATGCAGAGAAAATGGAAAAATTTCGTTGATTACCTTTCGATCGATTTCGGGAAGATCAGAAAGAATCCGATCGGAATACGAGACGGTTTTTGACGGTACGTCTCGATTGGCATCAACAGCAGTCAGAAGTTGTGTCGGCGTCGTTGGTGACTTGGGAATCGTCTCACGAATCGTAATTTCTGGAGTCAATGTTGGTGTTGATGGCTCAGATGTTTCGACTTGAAAATCCTATAAAAATTGAGCGTTTTTATGAGTTTTCGTGTTTTTTTACAACGAGAAAAAATTGACTTTGGGAATTTCGAAATCCTCCAGACTTGCCAGTGAGCCGGCAATCGAGCCCTCCTCCGAAATATCCGATAGAATACGATTGGCGATCTCCTCCTCGATTTCTCTCCGCTCGCCGCGTATCATTCGAAGCGGAATCTGAAGCTGAAATTATTGAGGAGAATCAAGGTTTTGGTGGGGAGGGGGACCCCTCCGGAGGCGGACACAAACTCGTTGAATATCACCGCTGTCGGCGCCGCCGCCTTCTTCTGGAATTCCAGTCGGGTGTGGCGCCTGCATTTTTTCCTTCTTCGAACGGCTCGGCGTTTCGCCTTTGTCTTGCGGCATCAATTTTCGTTTTTCAGCCGCGTTTTGCGACGACAACATTTCGGGCTTCAAAGGATGCGGTTGACCGTTGCGATCCATTACGAATTGATGCCCAAACTTGTCCACATAAATTTGTGGATCTTCAAGACTTGTTGGCCGTTGCGATGGATCGTTAAATGATCGTGGATCATAAACCGGTCGACCTTTGATTTCATTGATTATTGATTTTTTGAGAAATTTTATTTATTACCGTATTGATCTGACGGATATTGATTATTGGATTTTTTCAATGGTTCAAATCGTTTCGAATCGTGAGCTGGTTGATCTGATCTTTGAGGTTGTGGCGGAATTCTGGGTGGTCGTCTGAATCAATAAGGAAAAATAGGAAAACCCAAAAAAAATCGATAATTTCCCACCTTTGATCAAAACTGAAATCGTCGTTTATCGATTGATCGAACTGATGCGAATCAATCAACTCGCCGAACTCGTCAACAAATGGCGGATGCACTTGGCGACGCGGCGGCGGCGGCGGAACCTCTTCAATGTGTGGCGCGTCTCGTTGACGAACTCTCAGATGCTCGTAGATTTCGGCTGGTCGACGTCCTTCTTCGCTTCCAGCTACACGCTCATTTCTTCGCGTTTCGATGCGATGATTTTGCGGCGACAGAATCGCTTCAAGAATTTGTTCGGATGGTGTTTGTTGAACGAAAACTCGTCGTGTCTTGAAAAAAGAAAAAATCAAAAAAGCGAAAAACGATTTTTTTTGGAGGGGGGGGAAGGAACAGAAACCGAAAAAAAAAACAAAAAAAAATTCTTTGTTTGATTTTTGATGCTTCTTTTTGCCGATCGAGAAATTATTGATTTTTTCCTGGCAGTGGGGGGGAGGGGGGGAGTTTGGATCGTAAAAAATCGAGAGAGATAAATATCAACAGAGCAAAACGCGCGATTGAAAGAGCCACATATCGAAATGAGAGCACACAGTTGCTCGGGCCGATTTCTTTCTTCTTCTCATTTTTTTATCCAATTTGAAAAGTTTTTAAAAAGTGAGAAACAGAAAATCGAAAATATCGGAATTAATTTCCACACGAGACCTATTTTTATAGTTTAAAGGACCTAATAGAAAAAAAAATAATTTTAAAAAGGTTTTTAAATTAATTTTTAAATTTTTTTAAAATTATTAATCTGTTTTTTTAGAAAAAAAATTATATTTTAAACTACCGTAATCTACTTCCACACGAGACCTATTTTTAAAGTTTAAATGGTTTACTAGGAAAAAAAATAATAATTTTAAAAAGGTTTTTTAATTAACTTTTAAATTTTTTTTTCAATTATAAAAAAAAATTATATTTTAAACTATCGTAATCTACTTCCACACGAGACCAATTTCTAAAAGTTTAAGATAAATCATTTTAAAGGGACATTCAAGAGAAAAAAAAGAAAAAAATTCTGAAAGACGAATGAATTATGAAACTAACCAGCCATTTATGTTGATATTGGAACTCCCGTAAAGTATCAGCCGACAAAGATTTATTTTTCAGCTCTTCATCATTGATCCATGGATGATTCAACGCTTCATCAACTGTCATTCGATGTCTGAAAATCTTCTTTTTTTTTTTGGCGAGAAAAGAAGAAATTTTCTTGATGAAAGTCTGAAAAACAAATTTACGCTGGAATTTCAAGCAAAAGTCGTTGAACAAAATCTGAAGCATCGAATGAGAAGTTGCCAAGTGGCGATTTTTCATATTCACAGCGATCGACATTTGCCAGTGTTTCGTTGTCGTTATCACCATGGAACGGTGATAAGCCGGTTAATCTTTAAATGGTTGCATCAAAGTTGCTCTATCGAACTGAATTTCGAATAAAAAAACTAACAAAACGTAGGTCAAAACACCGGTGCTCCACATATCAGTGGCCAATGTCAGCGGTAAGCTGCGCACAATTTCGGGGCTCACAAACTCTGGCGAGCCTTTGATCTCGCCGGTGATGAGGCCGCGCAACAAGCGTCGCGATTGTCCGAAATCGGCCAACTTCAGCTTGTCGTCTTGCAGCAGAATCGTCTCGGGCCGAAGATCGAGATGAGCAATACGCAAACTGTGCATGTGCTGAAGAGCCAGAAGCAGTTGACGAACGAAGACGCGAACGCATGTTTCGCGATTCGCGCCGGACGGTTCGCTGACTCGCACACCGGGATGTGTCAAACTCGACAAACCGTCGATCGTGGAATTGGCGCTGGAACGAGATTTTTATTTTGAAGAAGAAGAAGAAAAATCGATGGATCGATTGGAAGAATCATGGATCGGAGTTGATCGAAACTCACTCGCTGATTATTATTCGAACCATTCTTTTATGAAATCATCATTGATTTTTCGAAGAAGAAAAAATCAAAAAAACTATAGTTTGTAGTCGAGTCGAGACAAAGAAATTTTGAGCAAAAATGTTTGAAGACACTTGGAAGCTTTTCCCTTTCTCTTTCTCTCTCTCTCTCTCTCTGTCTTTCTCTCTCTGTCTCTCTGTCTCTGTCTCTCTCTCTCTATGCTCTCTCATGTTTTGTGCCATTTGTTCAACTAAAAAACCATGGATTTTCATCATTTTTTCTCTCCACTCTCTTCAATATTAGTTATCTTTTATCAATGAGTCGATGGATTTTTCATGTTTTGCAGAAAAAAAAACGAATTGGAGGAAAGAGGGGGGGGGGGGAAGGGAAATATCTTCATCGAATTGTAATGAGAAGCCGTGAGAAAGCACATTAAATGAGGAGAGATTATGGATTCCTCCCCCTCCCTCCAAACTTTTTGAAAAGAAAAAAAGGCGGGAAAATAGATTTTATCGTTTTTTTTTTTGGCTGAAAACTTCCAGAAAAAAAAAGAAATCTGAAGTTCTAGCTGGAAGACGGGTTCTACTGTGCTATACACTACCGTGTTGAAACTACGCTCTATCGAAATCGAAATTCGACCGAAAATCATGGAAGAAGAAAGTAGGCGCATTTTTGAGACATTTTTTTCTGTGTTTCAAATCAAAAATTTTTACCGCTTTGTGTTGCAAACGCGCTTCATTGACAAAATTTAAAATTTCTCGAAACACTTTTTTTCAAATTTTATTTAAAACATGAAAAACGTTTGATACTCAGCCAACAGTCAGTCATTCCACTTTTTACCGTCAACAGTTTTCCTTAAAATCGACTTTTATCACATAATTTCGTTGCGAGGCGGGGCCAAAAAGGAAAGTGTGCGCAAATTGCAAAATACGCACAGAGTTTTATTCGCTTTCTTTCAACCAAAAAAAACAATTTTTTCCAACACACTGAATCAAAACCGTGCGCTGTTTGCAAAAAAAAAAAAGTCTCCGCCCATTTTTTAATGCCGCAATTTGTTAGCAAGGGTTTTTGTGACTTTTTTGAGGAAAAAAAGAGGGAAAAGCTTACTCATCAATAATTGTAAACATAATTAACTAAAATATTTTAAAAAATTCGCATATTGAATGATGAGTCGAGGCGAGGGATCAAAAGTTGTTGTCGAAAAACCAATAAAATTGCGCAATCGAAAAAAGATCAGAAATTGACATCACATTTTGATTTGAGCTTTTCCCCCTCCACCTCCTTTGAATTTCTCTGCGTCTCTCGTTTTCGCATTCTATCATTGCACCGCATCTGTTCTTAGTCGACATTTTACACTTTTTGGAAATTCAAATCAAAAAGTGTCAAAGCGCATTTCTTGGCCTCTCAAATTCTTCTATCGTATTCCAATCTTATTTTGAAAAAAAAAGGTGGTGTGCGCCTTTAATACAGTATGAATTTTCATTTTTTTTTAATTTAATATTTTTGAAAGATCAATCTTATTTAAAGAAAAGATGTTGTGCGCCTTTAATACAGTACGAATTTTCATTTTTTTTAAATTTAATATTTTTGAAAGATTTTTGAAAATTGTATATTTTTCAGCTTCAGGAAATCGAAAAGTGTTGAAATATGAATGGATACAGTAACGGTCTTCAAATCGTGACGAGACCTTGGCGAAATGAAAATGAAAGAAACCAACTTGTCAAAGACAACAAGAGCCAACTGTTGATCGCGAAGAACTCGATGCATCTGAACAATGCCGGGATGATCTAACGAATTATGAATGTCGGTGTGTCTCAACAATGAATCATCGATCGGCCTCAACTGAGCCAGAAAGCGTCGAGCTGTTGCTCGTTCGGTGACGCAGAACGGAGCTCCTTCAGCGGCCAATCTGCAAAATACCACCAGCTTTTATCCATCATTGGGCTCAGTTATTTCACGAAAAGAGAAAAATTGGTGCTCATTTTGTGAGGAAATTGATGAAAAGTCACGCTTAAGAAGAAGAAAATTCCTCTAGCACCTACCGTAAAAGCTTAAAATTCTAGAATTTTCAGACTTTTCAGCTTTTCCTCACTTTTTTTTTCTTTTTTTTTTTTAAATTTAGACTAGGACTATGGGACGCTGGTGGTATTTGCAGTTGGCAGAGGCCCTCCTTTTTTCAGCCAAAGCCCCCTTTTTCGACGTTCAAATGAATTTTCAATTTCAGGCTTCACCCCATTTTTTTTTCTTTCGGAATCTTTTTTCAACACAAATCAATTGAATCGAAGTGAACAGAAAATGTCTGAAATTTTAAGATTTTTGATCAATTTTGAACACTTCGATATCAATGATTGATGAGGGGCTTCTCCTCCTCCTCCTCATCCAGCTCCTTCAAAAAAAAAAAAAATCAACGTTTGACAAGGTGGAATCCGAGAAGAAGAAGCCGAAGAAGCCGAAATTGAAAATTCAACGAATCGTTGAGACGAGATGAAAATGGCTGAAAAAAGCTCCGCTCAAAAACAACATCACCAAACACAAGACAACAGACATTTTTGACACTGATTCCATCTGGAAGAAGAGAAACCCCCCCGCAAAAAAAGAAGAAGAAGAGCCGTGGAAGAGAAATCACGACGCGGCGGCCGGTTTCTTCCAGCGCTGCTTTTTTTATTCTGGATTTCCTTCTTCCTCTTCTTCTTGTTGATTGTGTTGTAAGTTTGACGCATGGACAAAACGAGGACAAAGGTAAAACGTTAGTTTGGTCTTTATTTTGTTGAAAAATTGCATTTTCGGTTTGGGTGAAGAAGACAGAAAAACAAAAATCGATGATATGAAAAATGAAAAAAAAAACAAAAAAAAAAAGAAAAAAACCGGAAAAAAGACAATTAAAATTTCCAAATTTCTTGAGCAAAAAAAATAATTTTTGGGCCACAATTTAGACAAACCGACGACGAGTATTTGGGCATTGGTCTTCTACCGTTCTGAAAGAAGCGTGGGTGGGTGGGCGGGTGGTTGAAGGGTGGGGGAGCGGCGCGAAACATCGTCACGTCTCAATTGGGCACTTTTGAGGCGTGACGAGACACACAAATTTAATGAGAAAAGGGGCGGCGGGGCAGGGGCGGGGGTCTTAAAAAAAGACGAAACAGAAATTTAATGAGAGAAGGGGCAGGGCCGGGGGCGGGGCCGGGGGCGGGATCTTAAAATGAAGACAAAAGCAACTGAAAACCGGCATAAGTGAAAAATTGAATACAATTTAATTATCGATTTTCAATCCTCTCAATTATTAAACAATGATTTTGGGCGAATCATGATGGATCATCGAGAAAAATCAATAAATCAATAAATAGAAAATATTCAATAGAATTACGCTACAACAAAAAAAATCGATAAAAGGGTAGAGAAATGATAAACTAAAGAGAAAATACTAAACAAAGAAAAAAAAAGTGTTTTTTTTTTCCCGGGGCTGGGGATGCTTTTTTCATTACTTTTCATCAGCTTCCGTGATCTCATAGAGCTCACGAACTTTCCGCGATTCAATTGTGACACGTCTTCGTGGAATTTCGACATCGTTATAGTCTCCTTCAGCTGCAAAACAGAAATTGTGGAGTGAGAGAGAGAGAGAGAGAGAGAGAGAGAGAGCAGAGAGAAAACCTTCAACGGTTACTGTGCACGACGTTGTCGTTTGACCGGCATCATTGCTGGCAACGCAGGAATAAATTCCGCTGTCTCTCCACATTGGATCATTGATGATCAACGAGCACAAATAGGGACCGTCTTGAACGAATTTGATGCGTGACGATTCAACAATCGGACGCCATTCTTTCATCCATTTCAGTTCGGGGAAAGGATCGCCTTCGACGCGAACATCCAACTTCAATGGATGAGCCGATGAGAAGGTTTTGTTCGACAATTGTTGAATGAATTTGGGTAAAGCTGAAATTTCATTTGGAATTTTTGCAGGGGAAAGTTAGAGATTATTTCAAGAAAGACGCAGACAACGGGAACGCGTTGCGGTTCGCGTGCGGTTTGCTGGGGCAGACGAGAGAAAACAGAAAGAATTCAAGACAAACTTGCTAGTTCAACCAGAACATTTTGTTGCGCTTCGCCATATTCATTCTTGGCGAAGCATTGATATTGTCCAACATTCTCCTTGGTGAATCCGCTGATGACCAACGTCGTCTCACTTCCGCCGTACGTGTAGATTTTCAGTTTCGACGTCGGACTCGTCGTGTCAATGTCCCAGCCGCGGAACTTCCACACAATTTCGGGATCCGGATAACCGGAAACGTTGAGCACAATGGTAAGCGTATCATTTTCAGCGCAGTAGCGCTTCTCAACAACTCCCGGTGCAAACCATGGAGCACAAGCTGAAATTTTGGATAAAAATTTGAGCTCATAGCTCATTGTGTGCTGCTCTCACCGTATTGCTCGGCATATCTCAACTCAAGCGCCTTCTCGGCGTACGGATCCAGCAATGGAATGATTTTGTTGGTTCGTCGATCGAACACTGGCTGCGGCGGCGCCATTAAACGTGACGGTGGTGAGGCCGGCGACGGATCGGAAATGCCGTAGATGTTCTCGGCTCGAACACGGAATTGGTACGATTTTCCGAGCTCCAAATTTCGGACTTTACAAACCGGCTCCGGAATGTTGTAATCGAGCTGCAAAAAAATTACAGAGATTCAATTTTTCCCCCGCTCCACCCCCCGCCCCCATTCCCATACCAAAGTCCATTCTTTTTCAGGTAATTGACGAATTTCAATGACGTAGGTGACTTGTGGATATCTGGGCGGAGCTCGTTTCGTTGGAATCCATGACAGTGTCAAATAGTGACCGGTGACCTCCTTGATGAATGGTCCGTGATCCGGTGGCGTCGGAAGGCTGGCCGTGTTCAACTTCTTGAATCCATATTCTTCGGTCAAATACGGCGTCACATCGATTTCACCATTGAACTTGATGTTATCCAGGAATGGAACTGAACATGAAGAAAAAAAATCAATAAATCAATAAACTGAAACCAACCGGTGACATCTAAAACAGCCGACGAGCTCGCTGTTCCGTGCGAATTCTTGGCGACCGCCACATATTCGCCGGCATCATCAAGCGTTGTGTCGAGAATGATCAACGCGTGTGATCCGCCGCCGCACGACTGGATCTTGATCCTTCCGCCTTGAACAATCTTCTTGCCATTGTGGAACCATTCGACGTCGGGCGCCGGATGACCGACGACAAGGCAATCGAATATTGTTGGCATACGATTGAACACGTGCTTGTTCTTCAATTGTCTTACGAATCCCGGCGGGAACGGCATTCCGCCTCGATCGTCGTTGATGTTCAAGTGTCGCGGCAGAATAATGTTCAGCGATCCTTCAGTTTTAGCCGATCCAAGCTTGTTGGTGGCTTCCAGCGAATATTCGCCTTCGTCCGCGCTGTTTGCATTCACAATAACCAAGTGATGGATTCCACGCTCGTCGGTGAATATCAGACGCTTCCCATCAGCTCCATCACTTATCACTTCTTCACCATCCTTGAACCATTTGACGGTTGGTGTTGGCCATCCGGTGGCACAAACAATCATTTCAACAACATTTCCCTGGAGTTTTTCAAGATCTCAATCACTTTTGTGTACTTTTCATTCATTTTTCGTTATTCAATCAAGAAAAAATCAATAATTTTCATTATCGATTGAATATTGATTTTTTTTTAAATTTTCAAACTAAAAAAATCAATAATTTTCATTATCGATTGAATATTGATTTTTTTTTAAATTTTCAAACTAAAAAAATCAATAATTTTAATATCGATTTTTTCAGTTTAAAGCTCAAAAAATCAATAATTTTAATATCATTTTTTCCAGCTTAAAGCTCAAAAAACTCAATAATTTTGATTATCGATTGAATATTGATTTTTTTAAGATTTTCAAACTGAAAAAATCAATAATTTTAATATCGATTTTTTCAGTTTAAAACTTTAAAAAAATCAATAATTTTGATTATCGATTGAATATTGATTTTTTAAAGATTTTCAAACTGAACAAATAAATAATTTTAATATTTTTTCAGTTTTTTTTTGATTTTTTTAAAATCGTAAAAAAATTCACAAAATTTTATTCCAAAACTTGTCGGAAATTCTCAATGAAGGAACCACGTGACAATTCTTGCTCTTTTCTCAAACCAAACCAAACCAAATCAAAAAAGAAAAAAGAAAAAAGAAAAAAGTTGAAAACCCAAACAAAAAAAATTCAGTGTCAAATTTCGTTGATGATTCACACCACACACAATACAAAAAGGAGTGCGACTCAGGCAGTGCGGGTGTGTGTGTGTGTGCGCTCTTTTGTTCTTCCCCCGCCCTGTCCCGGGGCTCCTCCTTCGCTGCTCTGTCTCTCTCTCTCTCTCTCTCT
Source organism: Caenorhabditis drosophilae (assembly GCA_963572285.1). Taxonomy (NCBI): domain Eukaryota; kingdom Metazoa; phylum Nematoda; class Chromadorea; order Rhabditida; family Rhabditidae; genus Caenorhabditis; species Caenorhabditis drosophilae. The sequence continues at coordinate 3,572,154 of OY751560.1, read as the reverse complement.
TTCTCTCTCTCTCTCGGATTTTTCATCATTTTTAAGAAATTTTTATTTATTTGGTTTTTTAAAGTGTCAACGCACTTTAAAAATAAAAATTTTTTAAAATAAAATTTTAATAAATAATGGAATAAATGCTTCCTGATAACTGGGAAGATTAAAAAAATATTCTATTGATAACCTTATCAGGGTTTTTTCCTATTTTTTTTATTTTTGGGTCACTCTCCCCCCCCCCCCCCCCCCGCTTTTTAAATTTTTATTATTTTTTGTTCAAAAATTCGCGAAATTCTAAAACCCCCCCCCCCCCCCCCCCCCCGCTTTTTCCGCTCACCAACCTCATGAATGCTCATATTGTAGAGTCCGCGTCGAATTCTCGGCTTACTCTCCTCCGGCTCACCATTCGTTGCGGCGGCGGCGTCTGCTTGAGTCGGTGGGGGTCTTGATCCAATCGATCGATCACCTGCAAGAAATGAATTTCTTTCAGAGTTGGTTTTGCATTTTTGTCTAGATTTTCGTGACTTTTCGTCGATTTGCTTAATGTTTCGATGATATTTTTGGCGTTTTTCACATTTTCAGCTGCATTTTCTCAGCCAACAATTGTTGCAAAGTGTCCAAAAGTAATTCGTGGTGCCGCCCCCGCCGCCCACGCATTTTTTCAAAAAAAAAAAAAAAAATGAAGCATTTTTCTTTCTTTTAAGGGATGGCATCATGACAAACCGGGAAGATCCTGCTATCATCTATCGAATCACAAAATGCGGCTGAGCGACGCTCATTCATACTGTCATCGGATGGTTTCCGATGGTTCAGCGCACGTTCTTCGCATCGAGTGTGGCGGTGAGAACGATTTCATCACCGACCTGATAAAGTCGCACTCAAGAATATGGATCGACGCCAAAGCTCGCTTCGATATTATCGATGGATCTGCCGGATTGTTCGGACCCGGCATTGTGTATCGATGGCCGAATGGTAGCGTCCAGTCGGCGAATCGATGAAAAAATCTCCGGCGTTTTTTTTCTAGGAAAAATCGTGCGATACTCAAACTGGTCTCATGGAAACGGTCTCAAGCAGGGCGTCAACAAATCCAACAAGTGCGTCGCTGTCGAATCGAACGGACGCTGGATGAATTCCGATTGCGCAGCGACAGCGTCGGTGATTTGCGAGAAGAAGTTGCAGCATGTTCATTCGAAGAATTGTCCGAAGCATTGGATTTATAATCGAAATGCTCAAGCGTGTTATCGGACAATTTCCAAAACAAACATGACGATTTTAGAAGCTGATAATGATTGTTATCAACATGGTTGGAAATTTAAACTAGGACCCCCCCCCCCCTCCCCTCCCCCGCCACTGATTGTGTTGTGCATCATCATTTCGGAACGTTGATTGCCGCCCGAAGGAAAGGGCATGATCAAATGAAGCGTGTTTTGAACTAAATTTACACGCTGCGCTGCGCCGCACTTTTTTCGAATTTCTTTTTTTGCAAAAAATCAATTTCAGCTTTGACGCTTCTTTTCTTAATGCTGAAATTCGGCCAAGCGACTAAACTAGGTTTCTCGATTTCTCTTCCATTTTGTGCACTGCACTCATGTTTGATGCGCAGGTTGTTGGGTTACTGTAGTGGCGCCAATTCAAAAAGCTGCATCCCCCTCTACTTTTTTCTTTAAAATTTTTTTTTGAATTTTTAAAGGATTTGAACATCGACAAGATGCAATGTTAACAAGTATAACAAATGTTGATGAAAATAATTTCGTTTTAAGTTTAGCAAAACAAAAAAAAGCGAATTTTGAGTTTGTTTATCTCGGCGGCTACGGTAGATCAAACAACGGTCTGAAATGGCATTGGATGGATGGTAGGTGCTCGGCGGCTGCACCGACGCTTCATCGCAACTTTCAGGAACGCCATTCAATTATTCAAACTGGGATCGCGGAATGCCGTACGGTCGTCGCGCTTTAGCGGTGCTGGTGATGAATCGACGCGGCAAATGGATCAATCATTATGCGGATCGGATTTTGTCGCAGTTTAATGCGGTCGCAGTTTGCAAATTTAAATCATAGTTTTTATCAGCCGACTTTTCCCGGTTTTGTCATTTTTATGGTTTTTTTTTCTTCAAAAATCTCTCTGATGAATTTTCACTGATCTCAATCGCGTTCTTTTTTGTTTCGTTCAAATAAACATTTCTCAAATTGCGGCATACAAAAGTGGGCGGAGACAGAGACACGTTTGGCAAGCGTGGCACACTAATTAAAAGGCGCGGCGTTTTGTGTGAGAATTCAAAAAAGTCACCTTCAATGATCAACTCAGCTTTTGTTGAAGCTGTTCCGTGCTCATTGGTGGCGACGCATCGATAATATCCTTCGGACAAAAACGAGACATTCGAGAGGATCAATCGTTGAGTACCATCATCAGCGGATTCCATGTGAATTCCATCGTCAGCCATCAACTCTAATCCGTCCTTCAACCATTTGATCGACGGGAATGGTTGACCAAACGGAAGACATTCGAACGTCACCGACTCGTTCGGTTTGGCGCGACGAATCGTCAACGGTATGGTGAATCCTGGCGCGCGACCAGTGTTGGCTGATGTTAGCAGATCTTTTGGTTTTCGATCTCCACCTGCAACACAAAGAAAAAAAACAGTTCTGGAAGAGACGAAAAACATACGAATAATATTGACGTCAGCTGATGTTCGCGCCGATCCAAACGTGTTCTCAGCAACGCATCGATATCCACCGCTGTCTTGACGAATCGATGAATCGATAATCAATTCACAGACACCGTCGGGTAACTCATTCTGAAATTGCAGACCTTTTTATTGATTTTTCTATTGATTGAGAAACTGACCAGCTGTAAACGACCATACGGAAATACGCGTTCACCATCTTTAAACCATTTAATTGTTGGTTTCGGATCTCCGCTGAATTTACATCTCAACTTGAATCCTTGTTTTTCAGGTATTCGAACGTTTTCCAATGGTTCGATTAGTTTCGGAGCTTTGTTAACATCAAACGCGTCAGGTTCTGCCGATCTTCGACCAGCTCCCGCTGATCCTTTTGGCAATTTTTTGACGGTCGCCGTCCCTTTGTCCTGTGCTGTTCCATTGGGATTTGTGGCAATGATCCGATAGATTCCATCGTCATCATAAACACACGATGGTATTGTTAATGTTGCGACACCATCCGGTGACAATGAAATCTGGATTCGTTCTGATCCTTCGACAATTGCGCCATCCTTGTACCAAACAATTTCCGGCAACGGATTCGCCTCGATCTTGCACTCGAGCTTCAATGGTTGCCCTTCAACGGCTCGAACATCGCCAAGCTTCAACGTGAAGCGTGGCGCTTGTCCGGTGTTGATTTGAGCACTTCCGATTCCATCATCGATTCGAATAAATGATTTGGTCGTTGCCGAGCCGTTTTCATTGGTGGCGACACAACGATAGGTGCCTTCATCATGAATTGTCGACTTCTTGATGCGCAGTTGATAAACACCTTTGGCTTCATCGTTCGACCATTCAAATCGTGAATCTTCAATTAATGGTCCGCCATCTTTTGACCACTTCACAGTTGGAATCGGTTGACCGGTGACTTTACACTCAATATCGATCAGACTTCCGACAGATACTGTCGTATCAGACAATTCCAGTATGAACTTTGGTGGTTTTCCATCGTCAATTTTCGGTTTTTCAGTTTTGCCAAGAGCCATTTGAACATGAGCCGTCGCCTGAGTTTTCGCTTTTCCATGCGCATTCTCAGCTTCACACCGATAGATTCCTTCGTCGCTCATCGTTGAATCCTTAACGATCAATGTGCATACGCCATCGGGGGTCGTCTCAATCAGTGTTCGCGGTCCGTTTCGTATCAGCTGACCGTTACGATACCATTTGATGTCCGGTTTCGGATCGCCAACCACAGCGCACTTCAAGGTGAATGTTTCACCGCGATCAGTCCAAAGATCAGCCAATCCTTTGGTGAAGAATGGTTCTTCGCCTTCCTTCTTGATCTCCTGTTTCGTTACTTTTACATTTACACTGCAGCTTGTGTTAGTTGTTCCGTGAGCATTTGTGGCAACGCAACGATAAGCTCCGATATCGGATTCGATCGATTGTTGAATCGATAATTGAGCAGTTCCATCATCATTGTAATTGATCGATATTCGTGAATCATTTCGAAGCGGTAAACCATCTTTGTACCAAACAACAGAAGCTCGTGGGATTGCGTCAACCTTACAGCTCAAATGAATCGCACTTCCATTAGTGACGCATTGATCTTCTAATCCCGGATTGATTCTTGGCGCATACTCTTTGGACTTCAGCTCTTCAACCGTTTCCACAACTTCAACACTGTAAATCGATTGAGTCTCAGCTTGTCCGAGATCATTGATCGCCACACATTTGTAAGAGCCACAATCGGACTCGTCGAACGGAATGATTTTCAGACGGCACGCTCCATCAATCGTATTCCGGATTTCGATATGGGATGAATGTTGAATTTTGACGCCATCCTTGAACCATTCGATGTCGGCTGTTGGATTTGCATCAACGTGACACTCGATAAACATCGGATCACCAACTGGAATTCGACGATCCCATAGTGGAACATTGAATCGCGGTGGATAGCGAAGATCATCTTTTGAGCGATCGTCGTGCTCTCGACCTTGCTCGAACTCAGCAATCGTTTCGTCCGAACCATGCTCATTTGTTGCAACACATCTGATGGTTCCGAAGTCTTTGTCTTGAACTTCTTTAATTGTTAAACAATAATTTCCATCCGCTAAATCCTCAATTAGGATTCGATCGTCAAATTCAATCGGTTGATTATTCAAGAACCATTTGAGCGTTGGCTTCGGAGTTCCACGAATCTTCACATGGAATTCTTTCTTCTCACCTGGAAGTGCTGAGCAAGTTCTCAATGGAATCACAAATTTCGGCTTCGCTGGTTGCTCGTCTTGATCTTTGACGTTAACACTACAATCGGATTTCAATGATCCTAAATCATTGGTTGCAACCACTTCGTATCTGCCAATGTCGGATTTTTTGGCTGATCGAATTCGTAACGTCGTCGTTCCATCCAGAGCGGATCTCATCGAAATCCGATCGTCTTTCAAAATCTCAACTCCATCTTTCAGCCATTTGACATCTGGAAATGGTTGTCCACCAATGATGCATTGAAGCGTCAGAATGTCGCCTTCTTCAACTTCGCAATCCTTCAATGGCGAGATGAAGTTGGGCGCTGATTGTGGCTCTTTCGGTTTTTGAGCTTTTACGTGTGCCACTGATCCGCTATAAACTTCGTTTTTGTCGCTGGTCAACACAACTCGATACGGTCCACCGTCGGATCTTTTCGATGATGGAATCAATAACGAGTATTCTCCTGTCTCAGGATTCTCATTGATTTGAATCTGATCATTCGCTTGAATTTCCTGTCCATTTTTATACCATTTCACCGTCTTCGGAATTCCATCAATTTTGACTTTCAGATTGATTGGCTGATTCTCATCGACTTCAACATCCTTCAATCCATCAAGGATTTTGAGCAAATTCGGTTTTGTGACGGTTAATGAAGCTGATGAATCGCATTCACCGGCCTTATTGGATAGGATCACTTTATAATCAGCTGCATCATCAAGAAGTGCTCGATTGATTTTGAGCTCGTACTTCTTGGGTCCGATCTTCTTCGGCTCCAAATGTTTGGTTGGCTCGATTTCCTGTCCGTTTTTGTACCATTTGACGTTTCGAATCGGAGTGTTGACTTCAACTTTGAACACATCGTCGTCGCCTTCGGAAAGATCAAGATTTTGAAGTTGGCGAACAATTTCGGGTTTTTCGTCGACTTCTCCGCTCGCGTTACTTTTGACTTTTCCGCCAGAGTTGACGACTTCAACCGTGTATTCGCCGGCATCATCAACATCAGACGAGGGGATCGTTAATCGATATGTCGAATCATTGATTTTTTCAATAACCGCATTTGCTGATGGACTGATCAAACTTCCATTTTTCAACCATCTCACGTCTTCAGCTTCTCCTTCAATCTTCACTTCAAATACCATTGCGGCACCTTTGGCGACAATCTGATCATCCAATCCTTTCAGAATCCTACAGACACCAGCTTTTGCCTTGTTGACAGTCAGTGTGGCTGATGTTTCAGCATCACCGGCTGAATTCGACAGCACCACTTTGTAAACGGCCGCGTCGTCTCGCGTTGAATTTTTGATGATCAATGAGAACTTGGTGTCGTTGATTTGTTGAAGAAGGATTCTGGAGTCCGGCTGAATCTCCTGACCATTCTTGTACCATTTGATGGTTTTTGGTTGAGTGTTGGTTTCAACCAAGAATTCGCCAGTCTCACTTTCAGTTATTGTCTGATCTTTCAATGGTTTGATGAATGTGATCTTCGGCTCAACAATGATCTTGGCTGAACTATTATCAGCGCCAGCTTCATTGCTAACTTCAACCTTATAATCTCCACTATCATTCACCTCACTGGCTGGAATCTCAAGAACATAATTATTGTCATCGATTTTTTGAATTCGAATCTTTGCCGCCGCTGCTCCAGCAACCTCTTTTCCATTTTTCAGCCACTTCACACTTTTCGGCGATCCGCTGGTTTCAATCTCCAGCTTAATCGGTGATCCAACGGCAACTGTTTGATCTTCGAGCCCTTTTATGATTTTCGGTTGTTCGGCTGGAAGTTTGACACACAATGAGCATGAGGAATCGGCCGTGTTGCCGTCATCGTCAGTGAGAACGATTTTGTAGTCGGCTGCGTCAACGTCGCTGGAATCAGGAATCAATAATTGTGGCTTGTTATCACCATTGAATCCTGGTTTTGCTTTATCACTTCCATCAATTTCTTTGCCATTTTTGTACCATTTGACACTTTTTGGTTTCTGATTAGTTTCGACTTCAAGAACAGCCAAGGATCCTTTCGGAACTTCTTGATCCTTCAATCCTTTAACAATCTTGATCTGTGGAAGTTTGACAGTTAATCGAGCCGATGAGTCAGCGTCACCAGCATCATTTGATAAAACAACTTTGTAATCAGCGTTGTCATCCAATTGTGCATTCGGAATTTCGAGCTCGAACTCTCCGTCGCCTTTCTGAATCGATTTTCCATCGGGAATTTCGTTTCCATTCTTCAACCACTTGACACTTTTCACCGCTCCCTTCACTTTGACATTGAAACGGGCTGTCTCGCCTTGATTGATATTGATCGGTATCAGACCGGAAACGATTTCCGGTCTCGCTTCAACGCTCTTCTTATCATCATCGTCTTTCACACTGACGTCGGCCCTTGACTCAATTTCGCCAGCCTCATTCGACGCTGTCACACTGTAATTGCCGACGTCATCGGCTGTGAAGTCGGGAATTGTAAGGCGATATTTTCCATCACCGATCGTCTCAATCTTCGGCTTGTCGCCTGCCGAAACTTCTTTGCCATTCTTATACCATTTGACATTGTTCGGTTTTCCATCAATCTCAACTTCGAGAACAAGTGCTGATCCTTTTGGTATCGATTGATCGGCCAATCCTTTTTTAAATGATGGCAAACTGATTTTCTCAGTGAGTTTGGTCACAATGACATTGGCTGATGATTCAACTGATAATGTTCCAGTTGATAAAACGACGCGGTAAGATCCGTTATCATCGATTTGACTCTTCTCAATCTCCAACTTGAATTCGGTGTCGGTGATTTGACTGATTCTTGTGTGATCATCATTGATCAACGTCTCACTTCCTTTGTACCATTTAACAGTTTTCGGTTTTCCTTCAACTTCAACTGATAAAATGATTTTGGATCCTTGTGAAGTGGTGACGTCATTCAATCCTCGTTTGATTTTCAGCGTTTCACATGGAATCACAGTCAATGGCGCTTTACTATTGGCCGTTCCTGATTCATTGGATATTTCGATTCGGTAATTGGCTTGATCTTCAGCTTTTGACTGTTCAATTATTAATTGTTGAAGTCCATTATTTTGAGAAATGAAATGGATTCTCGAATCTTCCTTGATCTCGTTGCCTTCTTTAAACCATCTGACGTTTGGCGTTGTTCCAGATATTTTACATTCAAATGTTGCCGTTTCAGTTTCTTTGACTTGAATCGCTTGCAGCTCTTCAAAGAATTCTGGAGCCACTTGCGTCGGCTTCTCTTTCACATTCAATGTTACATCGCTCCAAACATCGCCAAACTCGTTGGATGCTGAACATCGGTATTCGTCTTGATCGGACAGTTGCGCATCTTTGATGGTTAATCGTTGCGTTCCGTCATCCAAATTTTCGATCGTCACTTTTGGCGACGGCTTCAGCTCTTCACCATTTTTGTACCATTTCACTGTTGGCTTCGGCTTGCCGGTTAGTTTACCTTCGAGACGCGCTGTCTCGCCAACGTTGACAACAGCTGGACGAACCGGTTCCAAGAAGTCTGGAGCTTCACCGTCGGTTTTCGGCGGCGCACCATCCAAGGTGACAATTATTGGGCCTTCGGTCCAAGCGTTGCCATGATCATTTTTGGCTTCACATCTGTTAAAATCGATTTATTGATTTTTTTTTTCGATCAATGAATTGTGTCTTACTTGTATTCTCCAGCATCATCTTTTGTTACATCATCCAATGTCAACGTCAACGTTCCATCGTCTTTATGATCAGCTCGAACTCGAGCTGACATCTCAACCTCTTTTCCATTCTTTGTCCATCTGATCTTCGGTGTCGGCTCGCCTTTCACCCGACAACGAAGTATCGCTTGCTGCTTCTCAACAACAGTTGACGATCGAAGAAGCTCAATGAATTCTGGTGGTCCGTGAGCCGAAGTCTCGTCAGTTTTCGATGAAGCGGTTTCTGCAAAAAAAAAATCGATAGATCGGCGAAGGATGAAGCTGAACAAGAAAAAAATTGTGCAAAAATCACGGGAAAAGAGGCAAGGAGCCCACACAAAAAAAAAAGAAGAAAAAAGTGCAAAACCTGGCAGAGTTTGAAGCGGCGAAATCTCATCAAGATTTCCAGTCTCGTCTGGAATATTTTCGACAATCGTTGATCCGTATTGAACTGTTAATTGAGCCACCGTGTCAGCTTTTCCAAACTGATTGAGCGCTTCACACTTGTAAGCGCCAACATCCTCCTTTTTGGCGTTTCGAATTGTGAATTGAATTGATCCGTCGTCGATTATATCCAATCGATAATCGTCCCCGATCACCACTTCCGAATCGTTTTTATAGAATTTGATCGTCGGTTGCGATTCTTTATTGATTTTACATTTTAAGATCACAACATCGCCTTCCTTGGCAAACATCTCATTCAATGGCTCAATGAATAATGGTTTTGTCTCTTCGCTGTTTTGCTTTTCAAATGAATATTTGGGGATTTGAAGTTCGCCGATCGTTTCATCTTTTCCAGCTTTATTGATCGCTTTGCACGAATATTTTCCGAAATCCTTGATCGTTGTATTCTTAATGATCAATGAATAAACGCCGTCTTCTTCTTTCTTCACAATTAAATGATGATTATCGATTTGTAATGGAGCTTCATCCTTGAACCACTCAACTTTTGGCTCGGGTTTTCCTTCGACTTTCACCTTTAACTCTGCATCTTTCCCTTCTTCAATCTCGATTCGCTTCAATCCGTCAATGAATAATGGCGCTTCAATATCTTCTTGAATTCCAATATTCGCTGTGGTTTTGGCTTCGCCGGCTTCGTTGGTTGCTTTGCAACTGTAAACTCCGACGTCCTCACTTCGGGCTGAGGTGATGATCAATGAATGATGACCGTTTCCATCGGTTTTCGTTATCAAATGATTGCCGTCGATGTTGACTGATTGATCATCTTTGAACCACTCGATTGTTGGCTGCGGTGTTCCAGTGACGGTCACGTTGAGGCTCAACGACGCTTTTTCTTCGACTTCAAGTGGCTTCAGCTTTTCGGTGAATTCGGGTGCGATCGTTGTTCGAATCAATCCGAAATGAGCTGATGTTGAAGCGTCGCCGGCTTCATTTCGAGCTTTACATGAATATGTGCCAACATCTTCCAACTTGGCTTGATTTATTGTTAAAACGAAACTTCCATTATCGATTTCCTTTTCAATCAGATGACTTCCATCAATATTGATCGGTTGATCATCCTTCAACCATTGAACCGTCGGCTTCGGTGTTCCAATCACCTTCACCGCCAATTTCGCCGTCTCATTTTCTTTCACCTCGACTTTGACCAATTTTTCGACAAACTCGGGCGCGATCAAGTCTTTGACAATCGTCAAGTTCGCCTCACTTTTCGCTTCACCGACCGGGTTTGAAGCTCGACACGTATAGATTCCCGAATCGTCAAGCGTCGCGTTTTTGATGACGAACTCAAAGTGTCCGGCTCGCTCCAATTTATTCATGATGTGCGATGAATCAATATTGATCGGTCGACCATCTTTGAGCCAATCAATAACTGGCTCGGGAACACCTTCAACAATCACCGACAGTGTTGATGTCTCATTCAATTTGATTCTGGTTTCGATCAGGTCTTGAACGAAAATCGGTTTTTTGAATTGTTCAAGAATTTCGACGTCGGCTCCCGACTCGGCTTCTCCTTCAGAATTTCGCGCTTTAACCGTGTAATAGCCCGAATGTTTTCGTGTCGCCTTCTCGACAACGAACGCATAAACTCCAGCGTCCGGATTTTTTTCCAGATGCTGATTGGTATCCTCAACGATCGGTTGACCATCTTTAAACCAATCAACATCGACACCTTTTCCACCGACTTTAACCTCCATTTTCAGCTCTTCGCTCTCCTTCACCGTTGTCGTTTTAAGACCCTGCTCAATGACAGGTTTCTCGATTTTCGATGTGATCTTCGACATCGATGTCGTTGATCCGAACGAGTTTGTGGCAATCGCTTTATAATTACAAATCTCATCATTTTGCACCTCGCTTATCACCATTCTCCAGTGCGTGTTCGACTGATCGTGCTCAATTGCGATTCGACTCGTCGAAACCAATTTCGTTTCGATGTGCGTCGCCTCAGAAGATCGATAAAATTCGACGTGTGGTTGCGGTGTGCCTTTGACCGAGCACGACAATATCAGCTTTTCCCCAATCGACACTTCCTTATTCTGAAGCTCTTTGGTGAATTGCGGTGCTTCGCCTGTAATTCAAATAGTGCAGTGCAAAGTGGGGAGGTGATTGGGGATCAATCAATCAATCAATAAATCAATCAATAAAAAAAGAAACATGCTTTTCCTTCTGTGAAAAAATTGAAAAAGGCGCCGACCTTGAACTGTCAAAAATGATTCAGTTTTTGTTGTGCCTTCCGAATTTTCAGCCACACACGTATACTTTCCTTGATGCTTCAACTCCGACGAGCTGATGGTGACTCGTTCGACACCTTCAACTGTTTCAATGATCGTCGTCTCGTTGGATGTGATGATTTTCTGAAATCGGCTCGATTTTCAAAAAAAAAAAATGGGAAAAGCGGTGCAAAAAAGAAAAACGAGAACGAACATCGTCGTGATACCACGTGATGTTTGGTCGAGGTTCGCCGATCGCTTTGCATTCCAGCAACACTTTTTCCGATGTTTTCGTCGTTTTATCCTGTGGCGGGGAAAGAAAAAATCGATAATTGATTTTTTTTAACGAATTCTGGAAGTTACCTGAAGTGCGACGATGAATTCCGGTGATCGATTCGGAGCTTTATCGAATGATTCAACGACAGTTAAAGTGGCTTCGCACTTATCCGCACCTGATGAGTTTTCAACAATACACGTGTATTTTCCAGCGTCTTCTTCTTCGACATCATCAATGATCAGCTGTTGGGCGACGTGTCCTTCGGGTCCCGAAAGGGTCTTGACACGAATTCGCGCAATCAACTCGATTTCTTTGCCATCCTTCAACCATTTGCAGCAGACGCCTTTTGTGTCCGGAACGACACACTCGAAGACGGCCGAATGTCCTTTCTTCGTCTTCGCATCCTTGATCTTGGTGATGAACTTGGGCGCCATCACCGGCGTCGGTGTGCGATGCATCTCGTCGCGGAAGCTCTCGTCCTCTGTCAAATCGTCGCCGACAAACTCTTCGGCTTGCGCTTCACTTTCCGACTCGCTGAACATGTCCGATGTGTAAGTGAGCATGTTAGCCGTGCACGAAACTTCGCCGGCATCATTTTCAGCTTTGCAAATGATTTCGCCGACGTGAACGTCGGCATTGAAGTTGTTGATTGTCAACACTGACGTTTTGTCGTCGGTCACAATCGAATAATCATTCGAGTTGCGAATTTCCGCATTGTTGATGTACCAGGTCAGTGTTGGCTTCGGATCGCCGGTGAAGACGACCTTATGAACCACTTTCGATCCGGTTCGAGCTCGAACATTGCTCAACCATTCGATGAAGTCTGGTGGTTCACCTCTTGGAAGGACAAGGAGTGTTGCTTCAGATGTTGCTTTTCCATATTCGTTTACAGCTTCACAAACCACCTGAAAATATTGATTTTAAAGATCGAATTATTTTAAAATGCTGGAAGAGAAATCCAAATCGAAAAACTAGGTCATGGGAGAAACAAATTGGTTGGCCGAAGAATTTCAAGCATGGCCTAGTTTTTCTCAATTTGGGTTACTCTTCCATTGTTATCTGATGAAATAAAGGTTGACGTTACCTGTCCGCTATAATCACAGGTAATATCCTTGATAGTTACAGTATACGTTCCTTTCTCAGCATGAATTTTAATATTTTGGCTTTCTTCCAATTTTTTTCCATTCACATACCTTAAAAATCAATAAATCAATAAAAAAAATGCGAAGAAAAACTGACCATGAAACAACCGGCTCTGGTTCGCCAAGAAGCACCGCTTTCAACTTAAGTGTGTCGCCTTCACGACACGTCGCATCACAAAGCGACGTCTCGAACTCGACGGGAATCGGTGCGACCACTTTCAATTGTCCTTCGGTGCTCGCCTCGCCAGCTTTGTTGTAGGCGACACACTTGATTTTGCCCGTCATATCCGATGTGACGCCGTGAATTTTCAGCGTGTAAACACCGTTGGCATTGGTGATTTCGGTGTCTTCGGTGGCGCAAACCAGTTGGCCTTCGATGTACCACTTGACGAATGGTGTCGGATCGCCGGTGATCAATAATTTGCACTCAAGACTTTCGCCTTCTGTCAAACTGATAAGCGGGATTGAGCTTTGGAAGACTGGCTTCGCCATCGGACGTCCTTTCACAACGCCAAGCGATGCAGCGCATTCAGCAACGCCGAAATCGTTCTCAGCTTTTATTGTGATTCGTCCCTTGTCGTCGAGCTTTGTTGAAGCGATGTTCAATTCCAATGATCCGTCGTCATTTTCGATCAGTTTCAAGTGATCATCAGCCTTCAACTCGACACCATCTTTGAGCCATTGAACTTTGGGCTTCGGTTTGACTGGATTCAATTTGGCGCTCATTACTGTCGCTTCACCTTCGGTTATCAATTGATCTTCAAGATTTTTGGCAAATGTTGGCGCGTCGCCAACCTTCTTCACCGCTAACTGAACGTCGCGCTTCTTGGTTCCGATCGAGTTGGTCGCTTCGCACGACAACTCGCCGGCTTGTTCCGGTTGAATGGCGATGATCTCAATTGTGTGCTCGCCGCTTTGATTGTCAGTCACAGTGATGTTCGGATATTGATTGACTGGTTCGCCATTCAGTTTCCATTCGACAGTCGGCTCCGGATAGCCTTCGACACTTGTTGTATACTTGACATTTTCGCCTTCCTTCACTTGTCGATCGTCCATGTTGGTGATGATTTTCGGCACTTCGAACTTCTTGTCAACTTTCAGCTCGGCCGTCGCCTCCACTTTTCCAGCCACATTTTCAGCAACGATTCGAATGATGCCGTTGTGCTCCTTCAATGGCTTGTGAATTCTTATCGACGTTTTGCCACTTTCGTGCACATACTTCACTTTGATCTCATCGCTTTGAATCAGTTTTCGGTCGTTCAAATACCACGAAACGTTCGGCATCGGTTTTCCGCTGACGATGGCGCTGAACTTCACACTTTCCTCGATGGTTGTCTCATGATTTTGCGGTTTTTGAACGAATTCCGGCTTTCTGTTTCCGGGTTTGATTTCAACTTTTGCTGTCGTCTCAGCTTCTTCTCCGCTCTCATTTTTCACCTTTGCTGAAATTTGTCCATTGTGCTCATCGGGCTTCGCATCAGCAATCGTCAGACTATAAACACCTTTGCCGTTGTCGCTGATCAACAATTGATCGTTGGCTTCGAGTGGTTTGCCATTCAAGAACCATTTCAGATTGGTGCCCGGTGTCGGATTCTCGACTTCGATGTTCCATCGAAGTGGCTCGCCTTCGTCGCCGATTTTATCGATTAGTTGATTTTTGAATCGCGGCGCGCTGACGTTTGGCTCCACGACGAGATCGGCCTCTTTCGAGTCGCTTCCGGCCGAATTCTGTGCAGTCACCTTGATTTTTCCGCCATCCTCTGTGGCGACGTTTGAGATGCTCAAACTATAAACATTTTCCTGTCGGCTTGCGTTGATCTTCGTCGATTCCTCAACGATTCGATCATTGATCAGCCATTTGATTGTTGGCTCAGGATAACCATTGATTGTCGCGCTGAACTCCACACGTTCATTCTCCTTGACTTTCATTGATTTCGGACCATCAACAATGATCGGCACGGTTGCCGGTGGTTTGACTGTCAATTTTCCGGAACTTTCAGCTTTTCCAATCTGATTCGATGCTTCGACTGAAATGATTCCCGATGCTTGAGCGTTTCGAATGATCAACGTTGATTTGTTCTCATTATTGATGACTTCAACACCATTTTTGCCATTTTCCAATTCGTTTCCATTCTGAAACCATTTGAATTCGGGCGAATTCAAAGCGATGACGTCCATTTGAAGATCGTCTCCTTGAATTACTTCGACATCTTTCAATTTGTCCGTAAATTCGGGTTTTTTCGTTTCCTTCGGTGGCTCAAGAACGATCAAGTCAGCTCTGGAAGAACAAAAAAATCGATAAAATCGATAAGGGCGAAGGTAAAAACACCAACTTTGTTTCAATTTGTCCCGACTCATTCGAAGCCCGAATTGAGACGGTGCCGTTCTCAAAGCAGTTCGAATCAAGCGAAGCGCGAAACTCGAATTGATCATCGTTCGACAGTTTGACGCCGGCGGTTGTTGATGATGAAATTGGTGTTCCGTTATGAAACCATTGAATGCTCGTCGCATTCTCGACGACCACCTCGAAATGAGCCAGTTCGGATTTGTTGACAGTTTGTGATTGAAGATCACGCGTGATGATCGGAGCCGCTGCCTGAAACATCAATGAGATGATTCGGGAGAAACCGTTTCTTTTTTTCTTTGATCATAATTTTTTTTCGTCTTTGATTTAAGCAAAAAAAAAACACACAGCAAATAAAAAATCCGTTCTTTTTCATTCCGTTTTTATAAAAAAAATTTTTAATTTCAAATTTTACTTCAAAAAAAATCGATTTATTGATTTTTTAGAATTCCAATCACCTTCCGAAAAATTTAAAGAAAAACCGTTTCTTTTCGAGAAATTCGAAGAATCGATTTATTGATTTTTTGAGAAAATTTTAAGCACAAAATGGATTTATTGATTTTTTAGAATTTGAACCAAACATTTTTTCCTTTCATCGAAAAAATTAAAAAAAAAAAAAACCAAAAATCCTCTCCTTTTAGAACAATTTTTAAAGCTTTTTAGTTGTTTTTTCGAGAATTTCAAAAAATCGATTTATTGAGTTTTTAGAATTCCAATCATCTTCCGAGAAATTTAAAGAAAAACCGTTTCTTTTCGAGAATTTCAAATAATGGATTTATATTCTTGAAAAATTTTATTTCAAAAAAAATCAATCGATTTATTGATTTTTTTAGAATATGAACCAAACGTTTTTTTCTTTCAACCGAAAAATCCAAACAAAAAACAAAAAATCCTCAGAAACATTTTCAGAGCTTTTTATTGATTTTTCAAAAACTTCAAAAATTAAAAAAAACCGCTTATTTTCGAGAATTTCAAATAATCGATTTATTGATAGTTTGATAATTTTCAGAAATTTTTTGATTCTGAATTCTTGAAAAATTTTATTTCCAGAAAAAATCGATTTATTGATTTTTCGAAAACATCAAAAATTGTTGAAAATTTGATTCTCAATTATCGAAAAAAAATCGATTTATTGGTTTTTTAGAATTCCAATCACCTTCCGAAAAATTTAAAGAAAAACCGTTTCTTTTCGAGAATTTCGAAGAATCGATTTATTGATTTTTTAATTTTATTTTCCCAAAATAAAAAATCTTAAACGCTTTTTCGGAATTTTCAGAAAAATCTCGGCCAAAAATTTTTTTTTATTCTTTATTTTTTCAACTTTTTCGCTTAAATTTTTTTTCCAGAAAAACAATTTTCAGTTTCTCACTCTGCTTCTTCCCCCGTTTTTACCTTTTTAACGGCTTCTGGTGATTTGCTCTTCGACTTCTTCGGGGATTCCGGTGGTGGTTTTTCCGGAGACTTTTCCTTCTTTTCCGGTGAAGCTGGTTTTTCCTTCTTTACCGGTGAAGCTGGTTTTTCCGGAGACTTTTCCTTCTTTTCCGGAGATTTTTCTTTCTTTTCCGGAGACTTTTCCTTCTTTTCCGGTGAAGCTGGTTTTTCCGGAGATTTTTCCTTCTTTACCGGTGAAGCTGGTTTTTCCGGAGATTTTTCCTTCTTTACTGGTGAAGCTGGTTTTTCCGGAGATTTTTCCTTCTTTACTGGTGAAGCTGGTTTTTCCGGAGACTTTTCCTTCTTTTCCGGTGAAGCTGGTTTTTCCTTCTTTACTGGTGAAGCTGGTTTTTCCGGAGACTTTTCCTTCTTTACCGGTGAAGCTGGTTTTTCCGGAGACTTTTCCTTCTTTTCTGGAGATTTTTCCTTCTTTTCCGGAGATTTTTCCTTCTTTTCCGGAGATTTTTCCTTCTTTTCCGGAGACTTTTCCTTCTTTACCGGTGAAGCTGGTTTTTCCGGAGATTTTTCCTTCTTTTCCGGAGACTTTTCCTTCTTTACCGGTGAAGCTGGTTTTTCCGGAGACTTTTCCTTCTTTTCTGGAGATTTTTCCTTCTTTTCCGGAGATTTTTCTTTATTTTCCGGAGATTTTTCCTTCTTTTCCGGAGACTTTTCCTTCTTTACCGGTGAAGCCGGTTTTTCCGGAGACTTTTCCTTCTTTTCCGGAGACTTTTCCTTCTTTTCCGGCGATGGACTTTTCTTCGTCTTCTTCGGCTCCTCATCCAACGTTTTCTTATCAAGAAGATCATTTTCAGCAAACGAGACTTTCCGCTTCGATGCCGCCTCGTTCGCTTCCACACTTTTGACGACGACTTCAATTTTGTCAATCGAAATATTTTGTTGATCATCAACCGCCGAAACATTTTGAGACGAGAAGCTGTGAGATAAAGTCGACTGATCAGAAGTGATCTGAGCTGTCGTCGTTTTATTTTCCAGACTTTGCTCCATTGAAATGGTTTCTTCCACAATTTTCTTTAAAATTTCAGTTTTTTCTTCTTTTTTTTTCGCGATTTTTGTTAATTATCGATTTTTTATATTTGATTATCATCCTTTTTCAGGGTTTTTTGTTGAAAAAAATCAATAAAATTTGAAAGGAATTCGATAATCAAATATAAATCCAAGGAAAATTAGATGAAAGTTTGGTGAAAAAGTTGAGAAAAAATTGATTTTATTCGAAATTCGAGAAAATTTTAGTTTTTTTTTTGTTTTTTTTCTGATTTTTTCGGAAGTGGATCGGAAAAGATTTTGCTGACAAAGATCACCGCACATCAAAGAAGGAGCGTGCAAGCGAGAGAAGAATTCCAAAAAAAAAATTGCAGGCAAATTTTTCTGGAATTCTTCTTCAAAAAAAAATTACCGTTTGGTCAGCTTCTGAAGTTTGAATTATCGATTTTTCTTCTTTGTCAGCTTTTGTTTCAATTTGTGAAGTCTGAAAAAAAGCGAACATGCCTTGGCGTCTACAAAAAAATCGATAAAATCTGAAACTGCCACAAAAATCAACAGCAACACATCATTTTTCATGCTTTGTCTTAGAATCCTCAGCTTTGGCCGGTCCAGCAGCAGATTTTCAGGCGAATCGAGAAAAAATTTTCAAACCTTTTTCGGTTCAACAATGAGTTGAGCGCCTGTCTCTTCGGCTCCGAGCGAGTTTTCTGCGACGACAGAAATTGTCAGCTGATTTGCTTCGGAATAATACGTCGCCGTGTCGATCGTCAGGATCGATGCGCCGTCGACGCCGATGCCGTCTGTTGATACACGCGCTCCATCTTGTCCTTCGCGCACCTTAATTTTTGAAAAAAAAATGGTTTTTTTTCGGAAAAGAATGCAAAAACTTTTCTTCCGTTGATCGACCATGAATAGGTTGGAATTGGAATTCCAAATGCGTGAGCTTTGAAAATCGCTTCGGATCCTTTTTCGACAGTTTGGGTGGCTGGACGAAGATCAAACTCTGGTGCGAATGGTTTCTTTTGAACAACAATTGTTGCTTTTGTTTCGTCACTTCCTAGAGAAAAATCAATCAATTATCGATTTTTAGAAAAAAAAATCAACCAATTATCAATTTTTTGAAGAAAAATCAATAAATTGTCGATTTTCAGAAAAAAAATCAATCAATTATCAATTTAAAAAAAAAATCAATCAATTATCGATTTTTAGAAAAAAAAATCAACCAATTATCAATTTTTTGAAGAAAAATCAATAAATTGTCGATTTTCAGAAAAAAAATCAATCAATTATCAATTAAAAAAAAAATCAATCAATTATCGATTTTTAGAAAAAAAATCAATCAGTTATCAATTTTCAGAAGAAAAATCAATCAATTATCGATTTTTTGTTACAAAAAATCAATCGATTATCGATTTTAAGAAGAAAAATCAATCAATTATCAATTTAAAAAAAAATCAATAAATTATCGATTTTCAGAAAAAAAATCAATCAATTATCAATTTTCAGAAGAAAAATCAATCAATCGATTATCGGTTTTCAGAAAAAAATCAATAAATTATCGATTTTTAGAAATCAATCGATAAAGTATTGATTTGAAGGGAGAATCAACCAATCAAGAAAAAATCAATAAAATCATTACCTTCTGAATTTGTAGCAACAGCTTTAATTTCGCCAGCATCTTCAAACTTCAAGTTTTTGATTTGAAGTTTGATCGAACCATCGAATTCTCGAATTTCGAAATGTTCAGATTGTTGAATTTGATTGCCGTTCAAATACCAAGTGACGGTTGGTTTTGGTTCGCCTTCAACTCGAACCTAAAATCGAATTTTATTGATTTATTGATTTATTGAAAAACTCAAAAACCTCAAAAGTAAGATGATTTTCGACCACTTCCGTCTTATCCGTCAACACTTCGGTGAATTTCGGCGCTCGTTTCGGCTTCTCGGCCGCCAACACAACCAAGCGAGCTTTCGTCTCGAATCGTCCGACGGCGTTCTCAGCTCGACACAACACGGTGCCCGCGTATTGTGCCGAATCGATCGTCAGCTTATGATCATGATTGTGCGCCTCGATTTTGACTCCAGGACTGCTCGAATCCATTTTGTGCCCGTTGACGAACCACGTAACTTCGGGATTCGGATTCCCGCGAACGCTCGTCTCGAAAATGGCCAATTCACCAGATTTGACGGTCTGCAAAATAATATCCGAGTCTAGTTTTGATGAATTTCTGCGTTATTCCAGGGAAAGAAACATCCAGGAAAAAAAATTCCAGGAAAATCCAGGAAAGAAACATCCAGGAAAAAAAATTCCAGGAAAAAAAATTCCAGGAAAATCCAGGAAAGAAAAATTCCAGGGAAAGAAACATCCAGGAAAAAAAATTCCAGGAAAAAAAATTCCAAAAAAATCCAGGAAAGAAAAATTCCAGGAACGAAAAATACCAGGAAAGAAAAGTTCCAGGAAAAAAAATTCCAGGAAAATCCAGGAAAAAATTCTGGAAAGAAAAAGTTCCAGGAAAAAATTCGAGAAAAATAAAATTTCCAGAAAAATCTAGGAAAAAATTCCAGGAAAATCCAGGAAAAAATTCCAGGAAAATCCAGGAAAAAATTCCAGGAAAAAATTCTGGAACGAAAAATTCCAGGATAAAATTCGAGGAAAAAATTCCAGAAAAATCTAGGAAAAAATTCCAGGAAAATCCAGGAAAAAATTCCAGGAAAATCCAGGAAAAAATTCCAGGAAAAAATTCTGGAACGAAAAATTCCAGGATAAAATTCGAGGAAAAAATTCCAGAAAAATCTAGGAAAAAATTCCAGGAAAATCCAGGAACGAAAAATTCCAGGAAAATCCAGGAAATGAAAAAATTCCAGAAAAGTAAAATTCCAGAAAAACGTTTCGAATTTTGAAAAAAAAAGAAAAAAAGAAAAGCGAAACGAGGTTTTTTGTGAAAAATCGAAAAAGAAAAAACAAAGAGAAAAGTTTTCGAGTGATAAAAGATGATTTTTGTCTCATTTTCTACTTAAAACTCATCCCTCCTTAGCTTTCATGACATTACACATTGAATGATCCAAAATGAAGAGAGAGACAGAGAGACAGAGAGACAGAGAGACAAAGACAGAGAGAGAAAAGATTCATGAATGAAGCTGAGCTTCTCCACCTCCACAAAAAATCATCGATAATCAATATTTTTTTCATTGTTTTTTTTAGAAGATCGAGAAACTACCCTTACCTGATCCTCAATATCCTTGATAAACGTCGGTGCGCTTCTCGACTCCTCTTCTTCGGCGTCAACAGTGAGCCGTGCCCTGCTCTCTGCTGTTCCGTGCTCGTTTTGAGCGCGGGCGATGATTTCGCCGTCGTGTTTCTCGATGGAGACGGTTGGAATGGTGATTCGATAGAAGCCGTCTTGTCCAGTGATTTCTGTGCCGTCTTCACCATTTTTTAGCTTTAATTTCAGATTTTTTTTTTGTTGAATTTTTGAAAAATTCTGAGACAAAATTACTTCTTTTCCAGCCAAGGTTATTGAAATTATTGGTTTTGGCCATCCAGTGACATCAATTTCAAATGAAACCTTGAAAAAAATACAAATAAAATCGGCGTCATTGCGGAGTGTTGTATAATCGAAAAAATTAAGAAGCTTACTGTGCTCTTCTCCTGTACGGTTTTATCTTCTAATGGTTTATTGAAGGCTGGTGGAGCCGGTGGAATTCGAATTTTTAATTGAGCATCGCAAGTCGAAGTTCCTAATCGATTCGATCCTTGACAGGTGATCAAACCATCGAAATGACGAGTCACATCTTTGATGGTTAAAATGCAAATTCCGTCTTCGGAAATGAATTTCACTTTTTCCGATTCGCTCAATGGAACACCATTGATGAGCCAAGTGATTTCGGGATTCGGATCGCCGGTGATGACAGACTTGAATCGAACTTCATCACCTTCATTGCACTCAACATCCTCGATTGTTGCTTGAAACTCGGGCGCAACATGATTCTTGTCGGGATCGGCTTCAACAAACAATTCAGCTTTGCTTTCCGATGAGCCGAACTCGTTCTGAATTTTGACAGTGTAGACACCAGTGTCGTCCGGTTGAGCATCTCTGAAAATCGAGGAGCACAAGAATTAGAAAAAAAAAAACGAAAGGCGAAAAACCTGATTTCCAGTTTTGCAGTCTGCCCATCGTACTGTAAACGAAAATCTTGCGATGGTCTCAATGGTTGATCATCAACCAGCCAAACGAGCTCCGGTTCAGGCCATCCTTCAACTTCACACTCAAAGTCGATGACATCGCCTTCTTTGCAATCTTTGTCTTGAAGTTTGGTCACAAAAGCCGGTGGCGCCGCCTCTTTTTCGACTTTCAACACTCGGAAAAATGCCGACGTTGATGCTTGACCATACTCGTTGGTTGCCATACAAGTGTATCTTCCAGTATCGGTGACCTGCGAGAAAAAAAAATCAATAAATCAATTGAAACGTGGCTCGATCGATCTGTACCTGGACAGGATCAATTGTCATCGCAAAAAAGCCGTCCTCATCCGAATAAAAAGTGTGGCGCTCATCCTCGCTCAACAAAACATCGTCCTTGTACCACGTGATGTCCGGCAATGGATATCCGGTCACTTTCAAGCACATTTTTGCCGATGATTCTTGAAGTGTTCGAAAACCGTATTGGGTTCGAGTGACGCGTGTTCCTTGCATTTCAAGCGTTGTTCCAGTTGTGGCTGAAAATCGAATGTCAGAAGGGGCGGGCGGCGGGAAGAAGTCAAAAATCAATACTCCAATCAATACTGCTGCTTCCACCGGAATAAATACTCGCTGACGAGCCGGTTGGTGAAATAACTGGCGGTGATTTCACCTTTTTTCGTGGTGGACCACCTTCTTCTGGACCTGCAAAATATCGATCGATCGATTATTGATTTTTTTTTTTTTGCACGTTTCTTCCGTCTACACACAACACACAAACTGAAATCTGAAATTCTGGAGGAAAAACAAATGGGAGACGACCACAGGGACAGGACAAGGACAAAACAGATTTTTGTTGTTGGATGGTCAAACCCGGATAAAGACTGCTCTTTCGTGATCCGGACCATTCGGAGAATTCGGATTGAGCGTCCGACACGTTGACATCAAGATCCATTGACGACGCTGTCATTTCAGACGTTGCCGTCAGCGAGACAGCGTCTCGTTCGGCCGCTAAAAATACAATTCAATAATTGCAAAATAAACGTACACCATGATGGATCAACAAGTTCCAGTCCACCCTCTTCGGTATCGGTCAACTCGATGATATACAGCGTTTTCAACACCATCGCAGACTGTGGTGGGCGGTGGGCGGTGCGCCAAATTAGTTTGGCACACGGCCAACTAATAATAATAATAAAAAATATCGATTTTTGGCTCAAAAATTGATTTGAGAGAAGCAGAAAACTGTTTTTTTTTCTTCTTTTTTTGATGATTCAAAAAAAAAAAAACTATTTTTGAGCAAGATGCACAATGAGCACAACTTGCGATGAGATAGATAGAAGAGCAAAAAGTTGTTGCTTGCCGCCGTGGTCGTAGAGTGGATTGAGAGAGAGAGAGAGAGAGAGAGACAGAGAGAAGCATAAAGAGAAAAGGGGGGGCGTTATAGCTTAACTGATAGGATAGTCCAAAGATAAATGATAATGTAGACAATTGAGAGAGACGCAGGAATATCAACGGTGGGCGATTACACACACAGAAATTTTTCTTCTCCTTCGTGTATCCATTCGATCTGCCAGCCGGAGCAGGACGAGAGAGACGAGAGACAAGAGAGAAGGCAAAGAAGATCCCCCTCCCCCTCTCCCTCTCTCCCTCGACGAAGCAATTTGATCGAGAAGCTTTTTGGCACAGAAAAAATAATGTCTCTGCGTCTCTCTCTCTCTCTCTCTCTCTTCCTCAAAAATGTCAAAATTTGTTGTTTTGTTCAATTTTGTGTTGATATCGATTGATTGGAGAGAAGGGGGGGGGGGGAAATTTTCAGCGATTTTAGGTTATCGGATTTATTGATTGATGTCTGGCGGCGGCGGGGGAGTGGTGGGATGGTTTCAACCTCAATTATTTACTTTTTGATCTTGTTCTCTTCATCATTTCCTTTCTCTGCGTCTCTCTCTCTCTCTCTCCTTCTCTGCGTCTCTCTCTCTCTCTCTTTCTCTAAAGCCTCTCTGAAAAATTAGGTAGCCTCTACTATGTGTTCTTCAGCTTCTGTTTAACCTGAGCTTCGACATTGCCCTGCTCCTCGGTGCTTTTTTTAAAATTGGGATTGGGATTTGGTTTGTGGAAAATTGGGGAAGAAAAAAAACCGCCGCTGGCTCACCATATAATTCTTGCTCTTCTCCGACATCTTTCAACCACGCCTTCTTCACATATTCGGATGTTTCAAGATCCTTCGGTTTGATTCTTCAAAAAAAAAAAAACCCTGATTTGAAAAAAGGCGGGGCGGGGGGGAAAGAAGCACCTGAAATGTGGTAGTCCGGGCTCTTTTGGTTGAAGAATAATTGTTTCATCGGTGGTGTGCTCACGAATATTGTACTTGTCCAAACGAATTGTGGAATAATGAATGAAAATCGATGGTTCGACATCAGTTTTCTGCTCAGTGAACATCATTTTATTGCGGAACAGGAAGACGTAACGAGTTTTGGCTTCTTCGTCGCCTTCCCAAACTTGAAATGCATCCTGGAAGAGAAAAGACTTTTTCGGGTTTTTCCCATAATTTTTACGTGTCGAATAATTCGTCCAAGCTTATTTGTGTCACCAGGATACTGGCGAATATTATTGATAAATTTCAGGTCTTGAACTCTGGAATTTTTCCGAATTTTCAAAAAAAAAAAACTGGCAAAAACCTCTGCGGAATTGTCGTCACCAATTCGAGAGCTTTCTGAACACTTTTTGATGATCCTTGAACTCGCGCCGAGTATTTGACGAACTCTTTGAAATAGTTCTGATATTGAACCATCCGATCAGCAATTTCATTGATGTGATCAGCGAACGTTGAGGCGCCAGCGTCATTTTTGTTTGAAAGTGCCTGGAAAGGAGGCAAATCGATCGATATGAATCAATAAAATCACAAACTTTTCAAGTAAAAAAATTAATAAAATCAATAAATGTTTGAATATTTTTTAAAAACCAATAAAATCTAGAATTTTTCTAATAAAAAAGTGTAGATGCCAAGATTTTGACAGAGACATATTTCAAAAGTCAAGGTCCGCCATAACTTAAACGTCCTCATGTTTGGTTTGCACCTAGCGTAGATACAGTATAGCCCGGTCTTTTTTATACTTACGTGCATATCACCTTCTAGGAGAGTCCACACTGATCAGTGTGTAAGGGTCACCATATTAAATTTTTTTTTAAATTTCCGAGCAGGAAGTTCTACTTGTCTACTTTTGCTTTTTAAAGAGTCTTCTGGCGAACAAGAATGAACACTGGCGATTAGAGGTGAGAACTGACAATCAGGAATAAAAGCTGGCGGTCAGAAAAAACAACTGTTGATCAGGGATGAGAACTGGCAATCAGGAAGAAAAACTGAAGATCAGGGATGAGAACTGGCGATCAAGAATGAGAGCTGGCGATAAGAGGTGCGAACTGGCGATCGGGAATGAGAACTGACAATCAGGAAAAAAAAACTGGCGGTCAGAAAAAACAACTGTTGATCAGGGATGAGAACTGGCAATCAGGAAGAAAAACTGACGATCAGGGATGAGAACTGGCGATCGGGAATGAGAACTGGCAATCAGGAAAAAAAACTTACGATCAGGAAGAAAAACTGGCAATCAAGAATGAGAGCTGGCGATCAAAGGTGAGAACTGGCGATCAGGGATGAGAACTGGCAATCAGGAAGAAAAACTGACGATCAGGGATGAGAACTGGCGATCAGGAAGAAAAACTGGCAATCAAGAATGAACACTGGCGATCAAAGGTGAGAACTGGCGATCAGGAATGAGAACTGACAATCAGGAATAAAAGCTGGCGGTCAAGAATGAGAGCTGGCGATCAGAAAAAACAACTGTTGATCAGGGATGAGTACTGGCAATCAGGAAGGAGAACTGACGATCAGGAAAAAAAACTGACGATCAGGAAGAAAAACTGGCAATCAAGAATGAACACTGGCGATCAGAGGTGAGAACTGGCGATCAGGAATGAGAACTGACGATCAGGAATATAAGCTGGCAATCAGAAAAAAAACTGGCGGTCAGGAAAAACAACTGACGATCAAGAATGAAAATTGGCAATCAGGAAAAAAAACTGACGATCAGGAAAAAAAACTGACGATCAG
Organism: Caenorhabditis drosophilae; assembly: GCA_963572285.1. Taxonomy (NCBI): domain Eukaryota; kingdom Metazoa; phylum Nematoda; class Chromadorea; order Rhabditida; family Rhabditidae; genus Caenorhabditis; species Caenorhabditis drosophilae. The sequence goes on along the minus strand of OY751560.1, from coordinate 3,546,428 downwards.
GAATGAGAACTGACGATCAAGAATGAACACTGGCGATCACAGGTGAGAACTGGCGATCAGGAATGAGAACTGACGATCAGGAATATAAGCTGGCCATCAGAAAAAAAACTGGCGGTCAGGAAAAACAACTGTTGATCAGGGATGAGAACTGGCAATCAGGAAAAAAAAAATTGACGATCAGGGATGAGAACTGGCGATCAAGAATGAGAGCTGGCAATCAGAAAAAAAAATTGACGATCAGGAATGAGAACTGACGATCAAGAATGAACACTGGCGATCACAGGTGAGAACTGGCGATCAGGAATGAGAACTGACGATCAGGAACATAAGCTGGCCATCAGAAAAAAAACTGGCGGTCAGGAAAAACAACTGTTGATCAGGGATGAGAACTGGCAATCAGGAAAAAAAAATTGACGATCAGGGATGAGAACTGGCGATCAAGAATGAGAGCTGGCAATCAGAAAAAAAAACTGGAAATCAGGAATGAGAACATACGATCAGGAAGAAAAACTGGCGGTCAGGAATAAAAGCTGGCGATCAGGAATGAGAACTGACAATCAGGAATAAAAGCTGGCGGTCAGAAAAAACAACTGGCGATCAGGAATGAGAACTGACGATCAGGAATGAGAACTGACGATCAGGAAGAAAAACTGGCAATCAGAAAAAAAACTGGCGGTCAGGAAAAAATCTGGCGATCAGGAATGAGAACTGACAATCAGGAAGAAAAACTGGCAATCAGAAAAAAAACTGGCCGTCAGGAAAAAATCTGGCGATCAGGAATGAGAACTGACGATCAGGAAGAAAAACTGGCGATCAAATATGAGAACTGGCGATCAGGAATGAGAACTGACAATCAGGAATAAAAGCTGGCGGTCAAGAATGAGAGCTGGCGATCAGAAAAAACAACTGTTGATCAGGGATGAGTACTGGCAATCAGGAAAAAAAACTGGCAGTCAGAAAAAAAACTGGCGATCAGGAATGAGAACTGACGATCAGGAAGAAAAACTGGCGATCAGAAAAAACAACTGTTGATCAGGGATGAGAACTGGCAATCAGGAAGAAAAACTGACGATCAGGGATGAGAACTGGCGATCAAGAATGAGAGCTGGCGATCAGAGGTGAGAACTGGCGATCGGGAATGAGAACTGGCAATCAGGAAAAAAAACTGACGATCAGGAAGAAAAACTGGCAATCAAGAATGAGAGCTGGCGATCAAATATGAGAACTGGCGATCAGGAATAAAAGCTGGCGGTCAAGAATGAGAGCTGGCGATCAGAAAAAACAACTGTTGATCAGGGATGAGTACTGGCAATCAGGAAAAAAAACTGGCAATCAGAAAAAAAACTGGCGATCAGGAATGAGAACTGACAATCAGGAATAAAAGCTGGCGGTCAGAAAAAACAACTGGCGATCAGGAATGAGAACTGACGATCAAGAAGAAAAACTGGCAATCAGAAAAAAAACTGGCGGTCAGGAATGAGAGCTGGCAATCAGGAATGAGAACATACGATCAGGAAGAAAAACTGGCGGTCAGGAATAAAAGCTGGCAATCAGTAAAAAAACTGGTGGTTGGAAATGAAAGCTGGCAATCAGAAAAAAAAACTGGCAATCAGGAAAAAAACTGACGATAAGGAACGAAAAACTGGCGATCAAGAATGAGAGCTGGTGATTAGAAAAAACTGGCGGTCAAGAATGAAAACTGGCAATCAGGAAGAAAACTGGCGATCAAGAATGAGAGCTGGCGATCAGAGGTGAGAACTGGCGATCAGGAATGAGAACTGACAATCAGGAAAAAAAACTGACGATCAGAAAAAATAACTGGCAATCAAGAATGAGAGCTGGCCATCAGGAAAAAAACTGGCGATCAGGAAGAAAAAATTGACGATCAGGAATGAGAACATACGATCAGGAAGAAAAACTGGCGGTCAGGAATAAAAGCTGGCAATCAGTAAAAAAACTGGTGGTTGGAAATGAAAGCTGGCAATCAGAAAAAAAACTGGCAATCAGGAAAAAAACTGACGATCAGGAATGAGAACTGAAAATCAGGAATGAGAACTGACAATCAGGAAAAAAACTGGCAATCAAGAATGAGAGCTGGCAATCATGAAAAAAATTGGCGATCAGGAAGAAAAAATTGACGATCAGGGATGAGAACTGGCGATCAAGAATGAGAGCTGGCAATCAGAAAAAAAAACTGGCAATCAGGAATGAGAGCTGGCAATCATGAAAAAAACTGGTGGTTGGAAATGAAAGCTGGCGGTCAGGAATGAGAACGGGTAATCAAGAATAAAAGCTGGCGATCAGGAAGAAAAACTGGCGGTCAGGAATAAAAGCTGGCAATCAGTAAAAAAACTGGTGGTTGGAAATGAAAGCTGGCAATCAGAAAAAAAACTGGCAATCAGGAAAAAAAACTGACGATCAGGAATGAGAACTGAAAATCAGGAATGAGAACTGACAATCAGGAAAAAAAACTGGCAATCAAGAATGAGAGCTGGCAATCATGAAAAAAATTGGCGATCAGGAAGAAAAATTGGCGATCAGAAATGAGAACTGGCAATCAGTAAAAAAACTGGCGGTTGGAAATGAAAGCTGGCGGTCAGAAATGAAAACTGACAATTAGGAATGAGAGCTGGCAATCAGGAAAAGAAACTGACGATCAGGAAGAAAAACTGGCGATCAGGAAAAAACTGACAATCAGGAATGAGAGCTGGCAATCAGTAAAAAAACTGGTGGTTGGAAATGAAAGCTGGCGGTCAGGAATGAGAACGGGTAATCAAGAATAAAAGCTGGCGATCAGAAAAGAAAACTGGCAATCAAGAATGAAAACTGGCAATCAGAAAAAAACTGACAATCAGGAAAAAAAACTGGCAATCAGTAAAAAAACTGATGGTTGGAAATGAAAGCTGGCGGTCAGGAATGAAAACTGACAATTAGGAATGAGAGCTGGCAATCAGGAAAAGAAACTGACGATCAGGAAGAAAAACTGGCGATCAGGAAAAAACTGACAATCAGGAATGAGAGCTGGCAATCAGTAAAAAAACTGGTGGTTGGAAATGAAAGCTGGCGGTCAGGAATGAGAACGGGTAATCAAGAATAAAAGCTGGCGATCAGAAAAGAAAACTGGCAATCAAGAATGAAAACTGGCAATCAGAAAAAAACTGACAATCAGGAATGAGAGCTGGCAATCAGTAAAAAAAAAACTGGCGGTTGGAAAAAATAACTGGCAATCAAGAATGAGAGCTGGCAATCATGAAAAAAATTGGCGATCAGGAAGAAAAAATTGACGATCAGGGATGAGAACTGGCGATCAAGAATGAAAACTGACAATCAGGAATGAGAGCTGGCAATCAGTAAAAAAACTGGTGGTTGGAAATGAAAGCTGGCGGTCAGGAATGAGAACGGGTAATCAAGAATAAAAGCTGGCGATCAGAAAAGAAAACTGGCAATCAAGAATGAAAACTGGCAATCAGGAATGAGAGCTGGCAATCAGTAAAAAAACTGGTGGTTGGAAATGAAAGCTGGCGGTCAGGAAAAATAACTGTTGATCAGGGATGAGAACTGGCAATCAGGAAAAAAAACTGGCAATCAGAAAAAAAACTGGCGATCAGGAATGAGAACTGACAATCAGGAATAAAAGCTGGCGGTCAGAAAAAACAACTGGCGATCAGGAATGAGAACTGACGATCAAGAAGAAAAACTGGCAATCAGAAAAAAAACTGGCGGTCAGGAATGAGAGCTGGCAATCAGGAATGAGAACATACGATCAGGAAGAAAAACTGGCGGTCAGGAATAAAAGCTGGCAATCAGTAAAAAAACTGGTGGTTGGAAATGAAAGCTGGCAATCAGAAAAAAAAACTGGCAATCAGGAAAAAAACTGACGATAAGGAACGAAAAACTGGCGATCAAGAATGAGAGCTGGTGATTAGAAAAAACTGGCGGTCAAGAATGAAAACTGGCAATCAGGAAGAAAACTGGCGATCAAGAATGAGAGCTGGCGATCAGAGGTGAGAACTGGCGATCAGGAATGAGAACTGACAATCAGGAAAAAAAACTGACGATCAGAAAAAATAACTGGCAATCAAGAATGAGAGCTGGCCATCAGGAAAAAAACTGGCGATCAGGAAGAAAAAATTGACGATCAGGAATGAGAACATACGATCAGGAAGAAAAACTGGCGGTCAGGAATAAAAGCTGGCAATCAGTAAAAAAACTGGTGGTTGGAAATGAAAGCTGGCAATCAGAAAAAAAACTGGCAATCAGGAAAAAAACTGACGATCAGGAATGAGAACTGAAAATCAGGAATGAGAACTGACAATCAGGAAAAAAACTGGCAATCAAGAATGAGAGCTGGCAATCATGAAAAAAATTGGCGATCAGGAAGAAAAAATTGACGATCAGGGATGAGAACTGGCGATCAAGAATGAGAGCTGGCAATCAGAAAAAAAAACTGGCAATCAGGAATGAGAGCTGGCAATCATGAAAAAAACTGGTGGTTGGAAATGAAAGCTGGCGGTCAGGAATGAGAACGGGTAATCAAGAATAAAAGCTGGCGATCAGGAAGAAAAACTGGCGGTCAGGAATAAAAGCTGGCAATCAGTAAAAAAACTGGTGGTTGGAAATGAAAGCTGGCAATCAGAAAAAAAACTGGCAATCAGGAAAAAAAACTGACGATCAGGAATGAGAACTGAAAATCAGGAATGAGAACTGACAATCAGGAAAAAAAACTGGCAATCAAGAATGAGAGCTGGCAATCATGAAAAAAATTGGCGATCAGGAAGAAAAATTGGCGATCAGAAATGAGAACTGGCAATCAGTAAAAAAACTGGCGGTTGGAAATGAAAGCTGGCGGTCAGAAATGAAAACTGACAATTAGGAATGAGAGCTGGCAATCAGGAAAAGAAACTGACGATCAGGAAGAAAAACTGGCGATCAGGAAAAAACTGACAATCAGGAATGAGAGCTGGCAATCAGTAAAAAAACTGGTGGTTGGAAATGAAAGCTGGCGGTCAGGAATGAGAACGGGTAATCAAGAATAAAAGCTGGCGATCAGAAAAGAAAACTGGCAATCAAGAATGAAAACTGGCAATCAGAAAAAAACTGACAATCAGGAAAAAAAACTGGCAATCAGTAAAAAAACTGATGGTTGGAAATGAAAGCTGGCGGTCAGGAATGAAAACTGACAATTAGGAATGAGAGCTGGCAATCAGGAAAAGAAACTGACGATCAGGAAGAAAAACTGGCGATCAGGAAAAAACTGACAATCAGGAATGAGAGCTGGCAATCAGTAAAAAAACTGGTGGTTGGAAATGAAAGCTGGCGGTCAGGAATGAGAACGGGTAATCAAGAATAAAAGCTGGCGATCAGAAAAGAAAACTGGCAATCAAGAATGAAAACTGGCAATCAGAAAAAAACTGACAATCAGGAATGAGAGCTGGCAATCAGTAAAAAAAAAACTGGCGGTTGGAAAAAATAACTGGCAATCAAGAATGAGAGCTGGCAATCATGAAAAAAATTGGCGATCAGGAAGAAAAAATTGACGATCAGGGATGAGAACTGGCGATCAAGAATGAAAACTGACAATCAGGAATGAGAGCTGGCAATCAGTAAAAAAACTGGTGGTTGGAAATGAAAGCTGGCGGTCAGGAATGAGAACGGGTAATCAAGAATAAAAGCTGGCGATCAGAAAAGAAAACTGGCAATCAAGAATGAAAACTGGCAATCAGGAATGAGAGCTGGCAATCAGTAAAAAAACTGGTGGTTGGAAATGAAAGCTGGCGGTCAGGAAAAATAACTGTTGATCAGGGATGAGAACTGGCAATCAAGAATGAAAACTGACAATCAGGAATGAGAGCTGGCAATCAGTAAAAAAACTGGTGGTTGGAAATGAAAGCTGGCGGTCAGGAATGAGAACGGGTAATCAAGAATAAAAGCTGGCGATCAGAAAAGAAAACTGGCAATCAAGAATGAAAACTGGCAATCAGAAAAAAACTGACAATCAGGAATGAGAGCTGGCAATCAGTAAAAAAAAAACTGGCGGTTGGAAAAAATAACTGGCAATCAAGAATGAGAGCTGGCAATCATGAAAAAAATTGGCGATCAGGAAGAAAAAATTGACGATCAGGGATGAGAACTGGCGATCAAGAATGAAAACTGGCAATCAGAAAAAACTGGCGGTCAAGAATGAAAGCTGGCGGTCAGAAAAAAAACTGACAATTAAGAAGAAAAACTGGCGATCAAGAATGAGAGCTGGCGATTAGAGGTGAGAACTGGCGATCAGGAAGAAAACTGGCAATCAGGAAGAAAACTGGCAATCAGGAAGAAAACTGGCAATCAGAAAAAAACTGGCAATCAGGAATTAGAACATACGATCAGGAAGGAAAACTGGCAATCAGAAAAAACTGGCGGTCAAGAATGAAAGCTGGCGGTCAGAAAAAAAACTGACAATTAGGAAGAAAAACTGTTGATCAGGGATGAGAACTGGCAATCAAGAATGAAAACTGGCAATCAGAAAAAACTGGCGGTCAAGAATGAAAGCTGGCGGTCAGAAAAAAAACTGACAATTAAGAAGAAAAACTGGCGATCAAGAATGAGAGCTGGCGATTAGAGGTGAGAACTGGCGATCAGGAAGAAAACTGGCAATCAGGAAGAAAACTGGCAATCAGGAAGAAAACTGGCAATCAGAAAAAAACTGGCAATCAGGAAGAAAAAATTGACGATCAGGGATGAGAACTGACGATCAGGAAGAAAAACTGGCGGTCAGGAATAAAAGCTGGCGGTCAGAAAAAAAACTGACAACTAGGAATGAGAGCTGGCAATCAGGAAAAGAAACTGACGACCAGGAAGAAAAATTGGCGATCAGAAATGAGAACTGGCAATCAGTAAAAAAACTGGCGGTTGGAAATGAAAGCTGGCGGTCAGAAAAAATATCTGTTGATCAGGGATGAGAACTGGCAATCAGAAAAAAAACTGGCAATCAGGAAAAAAAACTGGCAATCAGTAAAAAAACTGATGGTTGGAAATGAAAGCTGGCGGTCAGGAATGAAAACTGACAATTAGGAATGAGAGCTGGCAATCAGGAAAAGAAACTGACGATCAGGAAGAAAAACTGGCGATCAGGAAAAAACTGACAATCAGGAATGAGAGCTTGCAATCAGGAAAAATAACTGTTGATCAGGGATGAGAACTGGCAATCAAGAATGAAAACTGACAATCAGGAATGAGAGCTGGCAATCAGTAAAAAAACTGGTGGTTGGAAATGAAAGCTGGCGGTCAGGAATGAGAACGGGTAATCAAGAATAAAAGCTGGCGATCAGAAAAGAAAACTGGCAATCAAGAATGAAAACTGGCAATCAGAAAAAAACTGACAATCAGGAATGAGAGCTGGCAATCAGTAAAAAAACTGGCAATCAGGAAGAAAAACTGGCAATCAAGAATGAAAACGGGTAATCAAGAATAAAAGCTGGCGATCAGAAAAGAAAACTGGCAATCAAGAATGAAAACTGGCAATCAGAAAAAAACTGACAATCAGGAATGAGAGCTGGCAATCAGTAAAAAAAAAACTGGCGGTTGGAAAAAATAACTGGCAATCAAGAATGAGAGCTGGCAATCATGAAAAAAATTGGCGATCAGGAAGAAAAAATTGACGATCAGGGATGAGAACTGGCGATCAAGAATGAGAGCTGGCAATCAGAAAAAAAACTGGCAATCAGGAATTAGAACATACGATCAGGAAGGAAAACTGGCAATCAGAAAAAACTGGCGGTCAAGAATGAAAGCTGGCGGTCAGAAAAAAAACTGACAATTAGGAAGAAAAACTGTTGATCAGGGATGAGAACTGGCAATCAAGAATGAAAACTGGCAATCAGAAAAAACTGGCGGTCAAGAATGAAAGCTGGCGGTCAGAAAAAAAACTGACAATTAGGAAGAAAAACTGTTGATCAGGGATGAGAACTGGCAATCAAGAATGAAAACTGGCAATCAGAAAAAACTGGCGGTCAAGAATGAAAGCTGGCGGTCAGAAAAAAAACTGACAATTAGGAAGAAAAACTGTTGATCAGGGATGAGAACTGGCAATCAAGAATGAAAACTGGCAATCAGAAAAAACTGGCGGTCAAGAATGAAAACTGGCGATCAGGAAAAAACTGACAATCAGGAATGAGAGCTGGCAATCAGTAAAAAAACTGGTGGTTGGAAATGAAAGCTGGCGGTCAGGAATGAGAACGGGTAATCAAGAATAAAAGCTGGCGATCAGAAAAGAAAACTGGCAATCAAGAATGAAAACTGGCAATCAGAAAAAAACTGACAATCAGGAATGAGAGCTGGCAATCAGTTAAAAAACTGGCAATCAGGAAGAAAAACTGGCAATCAAGAATGAAAACGGGTAATCAAGAATAAAAGCTGGCGATCAGAAAAGAAAACTGGCAATCAAGAATGAAAACTGGCAATCAGTAAAAAAACTGGCGATCAGGAAGAAAAAATTGACGATCAGGAATGAGAACATACGATCAGGAAGAAAAACTGGCGGTCAGGAATAAAAGCTGGCAATCAGTAAAAAAACTGGTGGTTGGAAATGAAAGCTGGCAATCAGAAAAAAAAACTGGCAATCAGGAAAAAAAACTGACGATCAGGAATGAGAACTGAAAATCAGGAATGAGAACTGACAATCAGGAAAAAAAACTGGCAATCAAGAATGAGAGCTGGCAATCATGAAAAAAATTGGCGATCAGGAAGAAAAAATTGACGATCAGGGATGAGAACTGGCGATCAAGAATGAGAGCTGGCAATCAGAAAAAAAAACTGGCAATCAGGAATGAGAGCTGGCAATCATGAAAAAAATTGGCGATCAGGAAGAAAAAATTGACGATCAGGGATGAGAACTGGCGATCAAGAATGAGAGCTGGCAATCAGTAAAAAAAACTGGCGGTTGGAAAAAATAACTGGCAATCAAGAATGAGAGCTGGCAATCATGAAAAAAATTGGCGATCAGGAAGAAAAAATTGACGATCAGGGATGAGAACTGGCGATCAAGAATGAGAGCTGGCAATCAGAAAAAAAAACTGGCAATCAGGAATGAGAGCTGGCAATCATGAAAAAAATTGGCGATCAGGAAGAAAAAATTGACGATCAGGGATGAGAACTGGCGATCAAGAATGAGAGCTGGCAATCAGTAAAAAAAACTGGCGGTTGGAAAAAATAACTGGCAATCAAGAATGAGAGCTGGCAATCATGAAAAAAATTGGCGATCAGGAAGAAAAAATTGACGATCAGGGATGAGAACTGGCGATCAAGAATGAGAGCTGGCAATCAGAAAAAAAAACTGGCAATCAGGAATGAGAGCTGGCAATCAGTAAAAAAAACTGGCGGTTGGAAAAAATAACTGGCAATCAAGAATGAGAGCTGGCAATCATGAAAAAAATTGGCGATCAGGAAGAAAAAATTGACGATCAGGGATGAGAACTGACGATCAAGAATGAGAGCTGGCAATCAGAAAAAAAACTGGCAATCAGGAATTAGAACATACGATCAGGGATGAGAACTGGCAATCAAAAATGAAAACTGGCAATCAGGAAGGAAAACTGGCAATCAGAAAAAACTGGCGGTCAAGAATGAAAGCTGGCGGTCAGAAAAAAAACTGACAATTAAGAAGAAAAACTGGCGATCAAGAATGAGAGCTGGCGATTAGAGGTGAGAACTGGCGATCAGGAAGAAAACTGGCAATCAGAAAAAAACTGGCAATCAGGAAGAAAAAATTGACGATCAGGGATGAGAACTGACGATCAGGAAGAAAAACTGGCGGTCAGGAATAAAAGCTGGCGGTCAGAAAAAAAACTGACAATTAGGAATGAGAGCTGGCAATCAGGAAAAGAAACTGACGACCAGGAAGAAAAATTGGCGATCAGAAAAGAAAACTGGCAATCAAGAATGAAAACTGGCAATCAGAAAAAAACTGACAATCAGGAATGAGAGCTGGCAATCAGTAAAAAAACTGGTGGTTGGAAATGAAAGCTGGCGGTCAGGAATGAGAACGGGTAATCAAGAATAAAAGCTGGCGATCAGAAAAGAAAACTGGCAATCAAGAATGAAAACTGGCAATCAGTAAAAAAACTGACGATCAGGAAGCTCAATAATGGCTTAGCTCAGTGGCTAAAGTCGGCAATAGGACACGATTTATTATTTTTTTTGGTGGGTTCGATTCCGGGGCGCTTTTTTTTACCATGATTTAACAAAATCGATTAATGATTAAAACAAAAACTCTTGAACCGTTAAATTAAAAGAAAAAAAACCAAAAACCGCTCGCAACACGCGACGCACTCTCTGTGTCTCTCTTTTCAGAAGTGTTCATTTTTTCGACGATTTTTCAAACCGAAAATTGTAAGAAAAACCTTTTTTCAATGAAACGCTCAAATTAGATTTCAAAAATGTAACAAAATGAATTCAAAAAAAAAACGAAAATGACAAAGAAAAACCATGAAAATAAGTTTTTGATAGAGATACGCAGACGAAACCGACGCGTTGCGGTTTGCGAGCGGTTGCCAGCTTTGATCACCCCCAACGATAAAAAAGAAACCAAATAAAATTTCCTAAAAATCGAATAAAAGAAATTTAAAAAAAATCAATAAATCAATAAATCAATAAAATCAATTAAAAAAAGTTGGAAATTTAAAAAATGCGACAAAAATAGTAGAAAAACTTCAAAAATTATTCGGAAAAAAAATAGAAAAACATGGCAGGCAGGCTGCGCTTTCTCAGAAAATTGAAAAATTATTTGGGCGGGAATGTCAAAATTAAATGTTAATTGAATATCAGCGGAATAAAGTAGAATAGTGTCGTAATAATGAGAATATTAGGAAAAAAAAACAAAAAAAAAATGGAAAAAATCGATTTTTTATTTTAAACAAAATGGAACTTTTGAATATCACAAAATAGAAAAAAGAGGAATCGATTTTTTCCACACAAAAAATTTTTAGAAAAAAAAAACAATTTTTTAAACTTCGCGCCTTTTTTCATCTCTGTGTTTCTATTTGTTCCTCTCTCTCTCTCTCTCTCTCTTTTTCTCTCTATTCATACGTTCAAGAAAGCAAAAAAAATTAAAATGTCTCTGTCTCTTTTTCTCTTTCGCCAAGGGTTTTCAAAGGGGAAAATGGGGAAAAAAAATAAAAAATGAACAAAAAAATGAAAAAAATGAAAAATTTTAAAATTTCTCTGCGTCTCTCTCTCTCTCTCTCCCCAAATGCTTCAGAAATTGAAAAAAGAATGCGGGAAAAAAACGGGGCGAAAATTTACCTGCAAGAATTTATCGATTTCTGGTTGTTGCAAAAGCTGAAGAGTCTGATTGTAGTTTTTATAAAACTCGACGTGACTCTCGAAATCCTTCTCCAATCGAACAAAAGTCTGGCCGACTTTTCCCGGGTCATCCGAATAATAATTGAGACCTTTGAGCATGACACTGGAAAAACGTGAGGAAGTCGGTGAAGGACAAAGAAGAAGAAGAAACTCGATTTTACTTGGCATGGAAATTGTAAAGTTCCGGAATATTCAGAACCAGCTGATCGCGATGCTTCTTGACAGCGTCGGGAACTGACGCATCATCAAACACCTTGATGTAACCATCAACGCAGCTTCGAAGAGACGAGACGAATTCTTCTTCAGAACGCAGAAGCTCATGATAAACTTGGCTGGAAAAAAATGATTTTTTTTTTCTTTCGTTGGCCCGATTTTCTATTTTTCTCGAAAATTGTTGACACATTTTCACTTGGTTTTAATTCGGCGAGCGGCTGTTCACCATTTTTTTTTTCGACAACTCATTTTCAATCGTTGAGAAAATGTTGGAGAGGGGAGGGGGAGACATCATGTTTAAAACATCCTCCTCCTCCTTCTATAACACCTGGGTCTTGGCGAAACGAAGCTTCGGGATTTTAGAAGGAGAAGCTCTCGAGGTTGTTTTGGAAGAAAGTGCTTCGGGGTTTTGAGTAGGAAAGCATTCGGTCTGGATTCTTAAAGGAAAAGCTTCTGGATTTTTTAAGGGAACGCTTCTGAATTTCAGGAAGAAAAAGGTTTCGGGTTTTAGAAGGAAAAGCTTCTGAATTCTCAAAGAAAAAGCTTCTGGATTTTTGAAGGGAACGCTTCTGGAATTTAGGAAGAAAAAGCTTTCAAGTTCTAGAAGGAAAAGCTTCTGAATTTCAGGAAGAAAAAGTTTCTGAATTTTCAGAGAGAAAGCTTTTGAATTTTAGGAAAAAGAAGCTTTCGGGTTCCAGAAGAAAAAACTCCTGGATTTTAGAAGGGAACGCTTCTGAATTCTCAAAGAAAAAGCTTCTGAACTCTCAAAGGAAAATCTTCTGGATTTTTGAAGGAAACGCTTCTGAATTTTAAGAAAAAGAAGCTTTCGGGTTCTAGAAGGAAAAGCTGAATTTTCAGAGAGAATGCTTCTGGATTTTAGAAGAAGAAGCTTCAGGTTTTGGCAAGCAAAAAATTCTCGACTTTGGGATGAAAAACTTTTGGTTTATAGGAAGAAGAAGTTTTCTGGTTCTAGAAAGAAAAGCTTCTGGGTCTTCAAAGGAAAAACTTCTGGATTCTTTAAGGGAACGCTTCTGGAATTTAGGAAGAAGAAGTTTTCAGGTTCTAAAAGGAAAAGCTTTTGAATTTTCAGAGAGAAAGCTTTGGGGAAAATTTGTCTTGAAAATGTCTTACTCTCTCTTGACTAAAGCTGCTTGCTCATCGCTCAAGCTGACATTCTCGATTTCACGAGTTCGACGACGTTGCTTATAAAATTCCGTCGGAGTCTCAAAATACGATCCCGGCACCCAACCGGAACGTGGCGGTCGAGCCTTCAATTTTATTGGATTGATATTGGGGTGAAAAAGAGAAGGAAGCTCAAAGATGAAACCTTTGTCCGCACCAGCCATCGAACCGAATTCTTTTTGTCAAGAACTTCAACTATTTGGCCTTGTTCAAGAGGGATCCCTTCAATATCTTCCTTATCTGGAGAATAATCCTGGATCGCAATGTAAACTGGATAAGATCGAGTTTCAGATCCCTGAAAAATTTGTTGAAAAAATCAATAAATCAATAATCAAATTACAGAAATCAATTCAGATGATGTTGATCGTCCACGACCATCTTCTCGAGAGGTCAATGATTCAGATCGATAAGAAGATCTTGATGAATGAGTGCTATAGTTGACGTCGTTTGTAGAAGTGTATTTTCTGGAATAAAAAAACGTGCGAAAATCATTATTTTAAGTCATTTTTCATTATTGATTTTATTGATTTTAAGACACCCGAACCAATTCGCTTTTCAAGTAAAAATTTGTGTGTGTTTTTTTGCCATAGCATCAATTCGAAAAGCTCTGCGCTTCCCAAGAGAGAGAGAGAGAGAAGCACAGCTGCTCCCAATTTTTTCTCTCTCTCTCTCTCTCTCTCTCTCTCTCTCTCTATCAATAACTCTGAAGTTTCTTGATGCTCATGCAACAGGGGAAACCAGTGAACATTTTTTGATGATACAAAATTGAAGTGGAAAGGAACGGGGGAAAAGAAAATTTTCCTGAAGCTCAAATGGTTGTCAAGTGTTAAAATCGGCCGGCGGCGCCAAACACAAATATTTGAAAAAACCCGAGCGAAAAAATTACCGATACGAGCTGTATTTTCGATCGAATTGTTTCTGACGTCGACTCGCCATTTCTTCACCTTCTTCTTCTTCTTCTTCTAATCAGCGAGGCGCCCGTGCCAAGATCTGCCCCGGGGTTTTTTTTTCTTTCACCGTGTGCGTGCCCAAAGCCAAGTGGAGAAAAAATCAGGGGAAATTTTTGCGGTGGGGATAGCGGTGGATCGAAGAACAGTCGGATGGATCAAATCGATGAGAATCAGTTGTTGAGCCTGAAAATGGTTTGGTGGAGGGCGAGGAGAAGAAGAAGAAAAAAAAAGAAAAAGAAAAGTTTTTTGACGACGGAATTTCCAGTTTGGCAATTATCAAGAAATGAGCTGATGATCGGCGTGAGCATCCTGAGAAACTTCATTTTGCACAGGGCGGCGACAAAAAATTTCTTTTTTGTCACTTTTCGCCGCACTCTCTCTCTCTCTCTCTCACCCTCTCTTGAATATCAACAATCTCTATCAATTGTGATGTGTTGCTCCGATGCTTTTTGAAATTCATTTCTCACTCTTTCTCTCTCTCTCTCTCTCTCTCTTTGGAAATAAACAAAAGATAAAGAGAGAGAGAGAGAGAGAGAAGAGAGAAGAAGCTCGTCCTATTGATACCCAGTCTCTTCCCACGCATACACATTGTATATCCCCTCTCAATATCTCATAAAAACCAAGTTGCTCTGCGTTTCTAAACAAAAAGTGTTGAGGCTCGTCGGCATTTTTTTTTGTTGGGTGAGATGGGCGGGGCGGGGCGATTGCAAAAAAAATTGTTGGTAAAATTCAATTTTCACGTGAATGAAACCAAAAAAATCGATAGTAGCGATCGATGGATCAATCGAAACCCCCCACCGAGAATTCCAAAGTGGAGGGGGGTTTATTGATTCCTTTGGGCGGAGTCACAAACAAATTTCGCAATAGCCGCATGCTTTTCTCAATAATTCTGCGCTGAGCTTGAAACATGAGAATTTTAAGGCAACAATTTTTCTTGAACTCCTCCAAAATTCAATGACTGGAATTTTTCCATTCGTCGCATGAATCGGAGGGAAGGATTTCTAGGAAGTATGAGGCATATACAGTACTGGCCATAAATATAAACAATATTTTTTTGAGATAAACTTTTTTGCACAGGTAACCGATCGTTCTGAAAATTCTAGAAGTCTTTTAATACGGTAAAAGACGCCTGAAAATAAATAAAAAATTCCCTTTTTCAAAACGATCGGGGTTACCTGTGCAAAAAAGTTTATCTCAAAAAATCAATATTGTTCATATTTATGGCCAGTACTGTAATTTGGCCATGGAAGAATAAGATTCAGTTGGGTACTTCGATTTGTGTCAAGACCAGCTGGATCAAATGATTGCATGTCCCTTTATTTTTTGGTTTAATTTTAAATTTCTACAATTGAAAAGAAGTTCCAAAAAAAAATATTCTCCAGAGTTTTGGTGCATCAATCTGTGACGAGACCAGCTGCAATAAATAAATGCATGCCCCTTTAATTTCTTCCCCAGTATTTTTTCTCTATTTGGATTACTCTTCCACAATGCAAAACCTGGTCATTGCCATCTTTTTTTTTAAATTTCCTTTTCCCGCGTTTTTGATGAGGATTCTTTAAATTCTGAAAGAATTTTTTTCGCAAAAAGCTGAAACTTTGCTGAAATTCAAGTCTTTTAAAATCGGAAAATCAAAAAAAATAGAAAAGGAAGAGAAAACCAAATCAGGTAAAAGTTAGGCCATTTAAAGCAATCATAAAATAAAAAATCCCATTTTTTCTTTAATTTTTTTACATGCAAAAACAACTTCAACGCACTGAAACTGGAAAATTCCATTCAGAAGACAAGAAGACGTTGATTGTTTGGGAAAAATGTTTTTTTTTTTATTTTCACATTTAAAACAGCCGAAAATTTGTTGACGTGGCCTAGTTTTTCCAAAAATCTAATTTTACTCTTTCAGCGTTACAGAAAAGAAAAAAATTTGTGTGTGTGTGGGAGAGAGAGAGAGAAAGGAAGAGAGAGAGAGAGAGAGAGAGAGAGAGAGAGAGGGGAAGAGAAACCTACGAATTTGTGCACAATTTGTGGTGGAACACAAAAAAATTTTCGCCAAAATAAAACCGCAGGAAACGCCCTTTTATTTCTCACTGAAATATTTGAATTTCCCCAAAAAAAAAATTATTTTCAAGTTTTTGTAGAAAAAAACATTGCAACCACGCTCTAATGACAATTTTAGAAAAAAATTTCCAAAAAGTGAATTTTAATCCTTTTTGTTATTTGTAGTTGAGTGTTGCAAACATGCTCTATTGACAAAAAAAAATAATTTATATTTTTTAATGATTTTCAAACAAGGAAAAAGGCAATTTCCGCCTTATAAAAATGAATGAAATAAAAGGAAAAAAACTTTGAAAATTGTTTATTGTTTCAAGCTTCAAGTGCCACTTTAAGCTTCTTCGTCTTCCTCTCATTTTTTTTTTTTTGAAAAATTGAAATCGGACTGTGCAGATGTTTCACGACGACGACAGAAGAGTATGATCAGATCAGAGGATGTTTGTTGCACCTGTCACTCACCCAGCTTCAGATTCAACAATGATTTTTGAGTGACCAAATGCTTCCCCCGCTTCCCCCTTTACCATATTAATACCAGATATGTATAACGTCTGTGCTTCTTGGTTGTCTTCTCCTCAGTCACAATAGAAATTGTTGTCCGTCGTCTTCCAATAAATTTTCCATTTTCTCTGTCTCTCTCTCTCGCCTCTCTCGCCCTTCGTTGGTTGGGGTTGGTTTTTTTTTGTTCCTTTTCGAATCTGTCTAAACCCTCCGACATCGAACCGTCCTCTCTCTTTTTCTATGCGCTCTCTCTCACTCTCTCTCTCTCTTCTCATCTTTTGACGCTGCTCTTAAGAGTTCGTTCATCTTTCTTCTCAAATGTGTGCAGGCAGCAGCGCACCACCCCACAGATTCAGATTTCACACTATTTATCCTTCTCTCGCATGTTTTTTCTTCTTCTTTTTTTTTTGTTTTTTTTTTTGTTTCCTCCTCGTTGCTTCATCGAACAATGTGGGTGTGTGGGGAGCACATTTTTTTCTTTTTTTTTCTTTTTTTTTCTTCTTCGGTGCTTTTTTTTTGTGTTTTGTCTGAAAATTTAAGTTTAATTGGCAAAATATTAGTTTTCTCCCCCCTTTTTTTTAAATTAATAATAAAGAAAAATGGTGGTGGCCGAAGTAATTTGGGGTCGAATTAATTTTGCAAAACTTCGGCCATTAGTTCGTCTTTTCTTTATTTTTTTTTTGAACAATTTTTCAAATAAAAAAATGTTTAAAACAATTAATTTAGTTAATTTGTTATTTTTTTAAACTATTAAAAATAAATCTAAAAATCATTGGAAAAAAACTAAAATTCACATAATCCTGGGTTCTTTACATAATATTTGAATATTTTTATGAAAACTGCGGATTTTTCTCTTTTCTCTCCAATTTGTAAAAAAATAAACTTTGTTTTCTGCCGAAATTTCTAAAGTTAAAGCAATTTTGTTAGGTATTAAAAAAAATCTTTGATGAACATTTGTTCATTCAATATCGACTCGTTTTTAATCCGTCATAGCGATTACTTCAATCGTGTTGGTCAGCGGAAAAAAAAGCATATTTGTTTTGTTTAAAATAGTCTTTTTGGCTTAAAACTTATTTTTTATATTTATTATTCTTATTTTTTGTTGTTTTTAGTAAATGTTTGAAGAAAAATAACAACAATTTGCTCGAGAAAAGAAAAAATTATATAAAATATATAATCAAACATTTTGTTCCGAATCTTCTCACTCAAAATTCCTTTCCATTTCTCACACATTAATTGTTGAAATAATAAAGAGAGCAGCAGAGAGCAAAAATACAAAATAAATGAGTGACCAGTGTAAAGTTGTGGAGAGCATCACCCTCATCATCATGACACAATAAGTCGAGTAGTTCAATAATACCTCAAAAACAGATGGTCTTTATGCTCAAATGCTTTGTATTTTACAAGATTAACAATGTTTATAACAATTTTAAACCAATTATTTCATATTAATTTTATTTAAATAATTTTATAAATCGAAAAATGATAAAATATTCTTCAGCTTTTTCATAGTAAAGTGAAGCAATAAAAGAAAAATCAAGTAAAGATAGAACAATTTGATAAACCCCAAAAGGGAGAGAATAATTTCAAGAGTTTTCGTCTTTTTTTCCTTATTCGCATCTTGTTGTGACTACTTCGATGAGCCACCATTCCTCTCCTCTTTTCTATTTTTTTCCTCTTCACATTCAATTGGTTATATTCTTCAACTTGACCATTTTTCTTCTTCTTTTTCTGCTTTTTCGATACCAACTCAATTTAATTTCAAACTTTTTCCACTCTTTTTTTTTTTTTTCAAAATCAGAATTTTATTTTGTTAAAGATGAATGCAATAAAAGCAGAAGATATTGCACATGTCTTACGAGATGGTGTTGCATTATTACCTGGAGGAAGATGTCGGGATGGGCAAGCGATTATTGTGTTTCCATCTAAGGAAACTTCAGTCAATCCGGATCATTTAAGAAATGTTCTTCTCTATTTATTCACAGTTACAGCGTTAGTTTAAGCTTTTTAATGTTTTTTATTTTGGTTTGTCTCGTTTCAATTCACGAAATTTTAGAGATGCAGCCAGAGAAAAAGGATTTCTAGTCGTAATTGATATGCGAGGAAAACAAACATGGACAAATGTTCGACCAATTTTAAAAGCATTAAATGTAACTATTTTATTTAACAAAAACAACAAAAAAAAAAGGAAAAAAATCGAGTTTTAGAGCATTGAAAATCCAATTGTATCACAAGTATTCATCATAAAACCCGAAAAATTTTGGGAAAAACAAAAGGTTTCATAAATCAACGGATCGAATTTCAATATTTTTTGTTTCCTTGTTTTTGTTTTCAGGCTCAAATGTCACTTGGAACATGGAGATTCGAAGTTGAAATGTTATCATTTGAAAATTTGCTAAAATTTGTTGAAATCTCACAGTTGCCGCGTATTATTGGTGGAACACATTCATATGATCATGATGAATGGCTTGAAATTCGATTAGTTCGTCATTTTTATTTTTAAACCAACAAAAAAACAACAATTGAGAGATCTTCAGGAACTCGAAAAATGGATTTGGAGTATAACAGAAGTAATGAGTGGTCTTGAACAAGTTCGAAAAGAAATGATTGAAGGAGAACAACCAGTTGATGTGAATACAGCTGAAATTGCAGTAACCAGAAATTCACATGCTCAAAAAACAATCATTAGTATTCCAGTTAAAAATATTGAAAATGAAGCAAATCGAGTAATAAAACATTTTCAAATTCAAAATTTAATTTAATTTTGGCATGTTTTTTTTTCAGATATGTGATCGAATAACAAACCCAAGAAGCGGACAGGCAAATATTGATTTAATATCATCATTGCCTCATGTAACTAATTTAGTAGATTCTCTCAGACTCCGAACGTAACGTTTTCAAATCATTTTCATTACTGAAAATGCTGAAATTAAAAAAAAAACAAACAAATTTCAGTAGCGATATATTTAAATTATGCGATAATAGAAAAGGCGAACTGGAAACATTGTATAAACAAAAATTATTCGAACAAGATGCTGATAAAATGATTGAAATGGTTCGATCGTATTGCACAACAGTTGGAAGATGTATAGGCGATGTTGGAATATCAGAAAGTGATGTTAATCGATTGCTTAAAGATTTTGAAAACTTCCAAATTGCTGTTAGAGTAAGTTATCGAAATTATTCAGCCAGACGAATTGTGATTTATTTAGAATATGGAAGTCACAGTGGTTCAACTTATAAATTCAGCTCAAAAATTATTAGCTTCTGGAACACCATCACCAAATGTAAAAGAAAACGAGAATAAATTCTAAAAATGTTTCAAAATCGATTTAGATTGAATTGGCCGCAATTCGATTACAAGATGAATGGTGTTTACTCCAAGAATTGATAACAAGACGACGAATAATTTTAACAAATGCAAAAGCGTTCTTTATATCATCACAAAAATATTTTGCTGAATTACCTGAATGGACAGCAAAACCCGGTGTCAATCCGTCAGATGTGATGATTCAGCCAGCTGATTTATTAGAAAATGCAATCAAAAGACATGAATCATTTTGGGCTCATGTTGAGGAAATTTATGCTCAGGTTTTTTTTATTTTCAAAAATTTTTAATTTTTTTTTCATTAATAATGATTCAGGCATTTGATGATGGTTCAAAAGTGACAAAAGCTTTGAAAGAAGCTGAAGCTGAAGATAATGTGGCACGAGAGCAGTTGAGTCGATTAACTCGAGCTCATAAACAATTGCATGATAAATGGAAAGATAGAAAGGTAAAAATGATCGATTTATTGAAAGGTAAAAATAAAATGTTAAGGTGGTTCTTCATCACATGCTAGCTCGAATAGCGTTTGAAACGGATGTGAAGCTTGTCACCGATTGGCTTGAACAACACGGTGAACCATATCTGAAAAAAACGACTGGAATTGGTGAAAATGTGGCACAAGCGCGAACATTTCAAAGAAATCATCAAAATTTTCAAAAAGTTGCCGCCAATACATATGACAATGTAAAGAAATTGTATCAGGTTTATAGAAATGTCACCGAGTCTGGAAGTAGTGAGTTTAAAGAGAAAAAAAACAATTTTGTTTGTTTCACAAATTATTTTTTGTTTTTTTTTTTCAGAAATGTGCGATTTTGAAAAAATGCGAAGCTTATTTATGGATTTAGAAATGAGAATAAAACGATTTACACATCGAGTTGATACCAGGTAATTGGGAAAACAAAACAAAAAAGTATTCTAGCCAAAAATCGAACAAACAACTTTTCAGAGGAAATTTATTGAAATTATCAGTTTTATTCCATACTCATTACATCGAACTAACAAATTGGTTTGGTGATATGAAAAGGAAAATTGAAGACAACACAATTGATCTGAGTGTTGAGGAATGTGAAAGAAGCAAAGAAAGATGGGTTTTAGAAACCGATGAAACTGCTCAAGTAAATCAAAAAAAAATCATCGAAAGCAAAAAAAAAATTGCCAATTTCATTTCAATTCTAGGCGTATGCTGTAACAGTTGGAGAAGGAAAAGCGTTAATACAAGAAATGCAAAATGCTTCACATACCTGTGATATTGATTATTCAGCTAGCATAGCCCATATTCATCGGCTCATTTCAGACATTGGTTTGTTGTTTTTGTGTCCTCCCGGATTTGAAAAATTAATTTTAAAATTTTGAGATGAAAGAAACGCGAATTTGTCAAACGAATGGGCACCAAGACGAGCATTTTTACAAATCGCTCTTAAAGTGGCAATGTTTGTTCGAAATAATTGGGATGTTTTGCAAAAAATCCGAGGTTGGGAAGAAGACATGAAAGAAATGATTGAATCGGACACATTTCTTGATAAAGCTGATACTGTTTCACCATTTCATAAAGATAATCAGATTCAGGTAAAATATTATTTTTAAGAGAAGAAAAAAAGAAACGACGAATTTAAAGGTTCGGGGAGCAGTGAACAATATTCGAAAAACCGCCAAAGAATTATCGCAAGCACTTGTCAGTCATGAAATTGCAAATGTTTGTACAAGAGACGGAACAAAAGTAGCCGATTTGATAAAAGAAAATGTTCGAGTGTTAGATCAAGCTGAAAAAGAAGTTATGAAATGCGCCGCCGAAACATCACTCAAAATTCAAGCGGCATGTAAAACCGTATCGTGCCGAAATTCAACAAATGAAATGATTGCAATGATAGATCGAGAAGAACGCCATTTGGCAAGTTTAGGAGGAATCCCATCAAACTGTCGAGAAGCTGAAGTAGCACAGGAAGTGTTGAAGGATTTTCAAAGAAAAATTGAGGTTTTTAAACATTTGAAGATTTTATTCGATTTTAATTTATAAGATAAATGTTTCAGAGAAGACTGAAAGAACCATACAATGAGTTTGTGAAACGATGGAGGGAATTAATGGAAGATACACGAGTGGAAAGAGATGTTATTGTTGGTTATAATGAAAAAATTCAATCAAAATGGAGACGCTTAACAGCATTGTGTGAAGAAAGAAACAAATTATTGAAAGTATTTTAAGAAAAATGCTGAGAATTTCAAATAATTTCTCTCGAAATTCAGGCAGCAATTGCATGCTATAAAACATATGAGGAAGGTGTCGTTCCAATATTACAACAACTTGCCAAAGATTATAGTCAAACATATAAGGATTGGTGCTCACAGTGTGCATCAACATCACATCAAGAAAAAGTGACATTTATCACTGATATGCTCAGTAAGCATATGGAATATAAAGATCGATTTATAAAAGGATGCGGTTATGCGCAAAAAAATGGTGAAATATTTTTACGATATATTCAACGAACAAATGTTCGACAAGCTGAAAGGTTGGTTTTCTCAAAAAAAAAAAGGTTAAAATTTCTGAAGTATTTGATTATAGAAGAGCACACGAAGAACGAATTGCATTGATGAAGTCAGATATTCGAGATAGGCAATCAAATATTTTAGAATTGTGGATGAAGAAAAAAACTCAACTTGATAGGTAAAAAGGCTTCGTTTTTTTTCTGACGTAAACGTGACTTTTTCAACAAAAAAAAGGGCCACGTTTTTTTGTTTTATTTTTTTAAATTTTTAAATATAAAATGGATTCTCATTTTGAAAAGTATTAAATCAAAAATAAATAGAAGTCTAAAGGGGGGAAAACAATAATTTCAGATGTCATTCGTATGTTCTTCTTGATGCATCAAGTCGACAATTAATCGAATGGCTGACTGGAGAAGGAGAAGTTAAATTGAAAGAATATGAAAATCGAGGAAAATTGAGTAGCTCTGAAAATCAGGATGAATTTAGTAGTTTCAAATTAAAAGTGAAGGTAACGAAAAGAACAAATTTTGTTTTGTTGAATTTAATTAAATGTGCTGTTTTTGAAAAAAAAATGTTTTTTTTGTCAGGAACAAAAAACCAACATTCAAGCATTTTTAATAATGGCAGCTGATATCAAAGATCGAGAAGGAGGAAATCAACATGCCGAAGATATTGATTTCTGCATAAAAGAAGTGAAAAATCAATTTGAGAAATTCTCAAAACGAGTGGCTGATTGTGAAGTCGTCTTAAGAGGAGATAATGGAACAACGATTGTAAGATTTTCAATTTCACAAAATAAAATTAAAAAAACAATTGTGAAATTCTTCAGAACGATGAATTCTCACTAGATCGGCATTCAGATACCAGCTTGTTTGAAGAAAATATTGCAAGTGTTCGAAGAGAAGAAAATAGAAAAATGCTGTATGTTTTTTGGTTTTTGCAAAAAAAAAGGAAAATTTGAAATTTTATAGAGAACCAATGAAAGAATTAATCAAATCAGAAAGAGATTATATTGCCGATTTAGCAAGATGTGTAAATATGTAAGGGAAAATTTAAAAAAAATAAAGAAGTTTATAATTAATTTTTCAGTTATGTAAAAGAATTTGATGAAGCAATTCGAATGGAAACAATTCCAACATCCTTGAAATCATTAAGATCAGAAATATTTGGAAATATTGAAAGAATTTATCAATTCCATAATGAGTAAACCAATCAATTTTCAATAATTCAAAATGATTCTACAACAACATTGTTTACAGAAAATTGTTCCATGAGCTCATAAAATATGAGAATCAGCCAGAAGCTGTCGGAGCATCATTCACAGTTTGGATTGATTTGCTCAATGAACTTTATACCGAGTATTGTGTGAATAAAGAGCAAAAGAATTATGTGATTGCAACACCAGCTGCAACAGCATTTTTTAATGTTTGTTCAATGATTTTTTTTTTTGCTGAAAATTTCAGCTTTTTTGTTTCTGAAATGCGATTTATAAATAAAACAACCAATTGCAGGGAGTGCGAGAGAAGCACAGTTTAGAAATCAACAATGACGTTGGAAGTTTACTTATAAAACCGGTGCAAAGAATAACAAGATATCGATTATTAATGGAACAATTATTGAAAAATTGTACGGGTAACGCAGAAGAATTACGGGTGAGTAGATTGAAGAAGAAACATTTGAATTTTGGCTGGGGTTTTTTTTTTATTTGTCAAAATTTCAGGAAGCTTATGAAGTTGTCATTAGTGTACCAAGACGGGTTAATGATATTATACATTATAATTGTTTGGATATGAAAGATAGCAATGTAAGAAAAATATGTTTGAAAAAAAATATCTAAAATTGAAAATAAATCTCAGGTTGATGAACTTGGACCATTTGTAATGCAAGATATGCTAACAGTTTGGGAGCCAAGAGCATATTTTAAAGGAAGAGGAAAAGAGAGACAGGTTTTGTGTTTTTCGAACAAAAAATAAATAAAAACAAGAAGTTTGAAGGTTTTCCTATTTGAATTATCGATTGTATTTGCGAAACGTTTGGAAATATCACCAAAAAATGTTCGATATGTGTTGAAAGGAAAACCATTACCGGTCAGTGAATAAAAGAAAATTGGGGAAAAATTCAAATTGGAATTGTTTTTTTTTTTGCAGTTAACAGAGGTATCAGTAGTTGAACATGTTGAAGGGGATCCGAGTCGATTTGGACTGAGAGTCGGAACTGTGCTATCAAATGAAAATCGAACTGATGTTAAAGCATCATCAGAATCAGTAAAAATTATGTGGATACGAAAAATTCGAGAATTAACACAAGGATTGGTTGCATTGAGTAATATTTGTTTGCTTTTTTTTTTTGTTAAGAAAAATTATTAATCAACTGAACAAATAGATTTGGTAATATCGTCTGGTTTAACGGTTCCATCAACAACAACATCAAGTGCGAAATCTGTATCGATTCGATCTGGAGCATCAACATCGTCTGGAGATCGATTATCGCAAGATGTTGAAGCATTAATGCATCATAGACACAGTATTCAAAGTTGTGATAGTGAGGTTAGTTGTTTTTATTATTAAATGCATTTTTTTTTAATTTAAAAAGAAAACAAATATTATCCAATAAGTAAAATGTAATTTGATATTGAAGAAAACCGAAAAAAGCTCATAAAACATTAATGAGATTTGGGAATTAAATTTCATTTATTCAAAATATAATCGATAAAAATATGCATACGATTCATTAGTAACATAATCAATCTAAAAAATTTTGTTTTTCGATGAATTTCAAGTTTTCAATTGTTGCCCTTTAAAATGAGAAGAAAAATAGAAAACATAGCTTAACACTGAATTGTGATTTTTGTTAGTTTCACATATCTTTTTCTTTTCTCTACCCGTGTCCATTTGTTCGAAAAGATTCAATAAAATTGGTAAAAAGACAAAACAGCAAAAAAAAAAAAAAGAAGAAGAAGAAAGAGAAAAAGCAAGGAGGGGACCAGCAGCAGTATTTTGGCGAGCAGTTGATATTATTGAGGCTGTTGTGAGTTTTGAAGAAGAAGAAGAAGATGAAGAAGCCGAAGCGGACAACGATGACAGTGAAAAATATGCTTTCTGATTTTTTGTGGGGCATTTCGTTGTCGCCGAAGCACGTCGCCGATTGTCGATAGCCGCATTTTTTTCTTCGTGCAGGAACGGACAGACGGCTGTTGTGTATTTGTGCTTGTGTGTCTTTTTTCAATTCTCATCTCGTGATCTCATATATTCTCCTTGCATTATTCTCCATTCCTTTTTATTTCTTTCTTTTCTTTCTTTCTTTCTTTCGATTTTTTGTTTTTTCAATCGATTTTCTTATCATTCGTTGACTCATTTCACCACCGTCATCATCACCATCAACGTCAGAATCATTAGAAGTTTCTGAGTTTTTCTAGCTGAATGCTTTTTCAATTATTTAATAATTTCAATCAATCAATATCAATCCATTGCTGATTTTCGGAAGAAAAAAGAGAAAAAAACGAAAGAAGAAGAAGAAGGAAAGGAAAACGAAAAATTCCCACGATAAAAAATCATCAAAATTCAACGACTCGCAAACTCGCTATTATTTATTTTAAAAACATAGAAATCGAATTATTATCGATTGACGCTGAACGCTTGCCACAAGGGGATTTAAAATCAAATTTTTGTTTTGTCTGCATTCGCCTCGAACAAGTTGCTCTTCTGCTTCTGCTGCTGCTGCTGCTGCTGCTTCTTCTTCTTCTGATTATTTGTCAGCATCAGCCGTTGACCAAGGAAGGAAAGAAAGAAAGAAAGAAAGAAAGGGCACGCGTGGTGTGATTCGATTAATATTCGCAATCTATTTCAGTTTTATATATTATTTTATTTATTTTTTTGTTTGTCAATCCTACTCGATTTTGAGCTTCTTCTTCTTCGGTTTTATTAATTTTATTTTGGCGAATGATATTAAGAAATTGTTTTGGATGTGTTGAAAGAAACGTAAGTTTTGCCACTTTTTTCCTTGTTTTGTTTTTTTTTAAATTTCCTTAAAAAATCTGAATTTGAAACAAAACGAAAATCAATATCGTTAAGCGATGAAAAATGTTTTTTCACAAATGTCAAAAAAAAATTAAATAAAATCAGATTAAGAAGAAAAAATTCGCAAAGTTAAGACTTTAATTTATTTTGTTCTCCCTTCGTTTTATATATTTATATATTCACATATATATATATATATATATATAAATTTTTTTTTGTTCGGGCTCGAAGAGCAACTTCCTCAAAACTCCGCCCATTCTTTTTTTTCTTTTTTTTGAGGGGAGGAGGGGGGGGGGGGGGCAGTCGCAGTCGCTGTTTTTCGTTGTCTCTGTTGTGTTTATGTGGTGCATGTGCAATATAAATTTTTCCCCACCACCACCCGCGACTATTTTTCTATACATTCATGTCAGTCAATTGGCAGCGATTATGAGAATTTTCTATATATATTTATTATTTTATGCCGCCGAGAAAAGTTATATTGGAATGTGAACAAAAAAAAGAGAGAGAGAGAGAGAGAGAAAGAAAGAGAGAGGGAATAATTTTTGAGCAAAATTTGACAAATGAAACATGAGAGTGGCGATCAATTCGATTCGATTCGTATTAATTTCCGAATTTCCCATTAAGAAGAATAATTTTGCTCTCTCTCTCTCTCTCTTTTCCGCTTTCTTCTTCTTCTTTTCGTTTAGTAAATTGAATTCGACTCGAATTGGCAAATATTAAAATTTGAAAAAAAAAAGGA
Source organism: Caenorhabditis drosophilae (assembly GCA_963572285.1). Lineage (NCBI taxonomy): Eukaryota > Metazoa > Nematoda > Chromadorea > Rhabditida > Rhabditidae > Caenorhabditis > Caenorhabditis drosophilae. Next base: position 3,519,629 of record OY751560.1, on the reverse strand, counting down.
AAAAGAAAAATGAAGTCATCTCATTAATTTTCTCTTCATTATTTTGTTGTTGTTGTTGTTGGTTTTATTGCTGAACTTGTTTCAAAAAATTCAAAAGGAACAAAAGAATGAAAGAAAGGAGAAAAAATATCAGCAACCTATTTCGTTATTATTTACTTTTAGTACATGGTATCAATTTCTTTCTTTCATTTTTCCGCGTTTTTTTTTTCTAATGAATGGATGGGGTGGATGGATGGATAGATTAAAGATGAAAACCAATTCGTCTCCTATATCTAATCTTGTTTGCTTCTTGTTCTCTTTTTTTTTTTTTGAGTTTTTCATTTTTTTTAATGATTTTTTTTTTGCTATCGACAAATTTACTTGAATTGTTTCGTTGATTCTTGAAAATCTCGCCGCTTCACTTGAAGCGTCTTCTTCATTTCATTAATTTTGAACAAAGGGAAAAGAAAAAGAAAATGGTTAGAAGGGGGGGGGGGGGGGGGGGGAATTTTGTCTGGTTCTGAATACTTTGAGAATCATAAAATGTTTTGAAATATTATTTTTCTAGAAAATAATAAGAAATTGATGAAAAAAAGCTTAAGGGGAGGGGGTGAGAGAAAAAATTAATAATGAAGATGAAAACCAAATGATTGAATTTTCGGTTTGTTGGCGCGGGTTTTTAGTTTATTTTTAGACGCGTTTTTTTTTGTTACATTGAATAACGATGTCTTTAGAATCATGAAACGAACTGTGCCAGTGAGTGACAAAATACATTTATTGCTTTTTAAAAATTATTTGTCCTCAATTTCTCTAAATTTTTCAAAATGAGAAATATGTGGAAAGAGAATTTTTTTGTTAGGAAAATCTTTTTTGAAAAAAAAAAAAGGGGTGGAGGGGGGGGGGGGAGGGATTTCCTCGAATAATAATTTTGTGTCACATAATTTTTCGCCTTTTTTCACGTTCTCCCCCGTTTTTTTTTTGTCTTTGACGGACGATCATTTTATATTCAAAGGTTTAAAAATGAGCTGGTCTTTTTGTTTTCCGTTTTTTTTTTGTTTTTTTTTTTTTTGGCATTTTCCTTCTTTTTTTCACTCAGTTTTTATTATTGATTTAAGTTTAAAAAAAAAGGAGAAGAAGAAGAAGAAGAAGAAGAAGCTTGTAAAAAAAAAATTTTTTTTTTTGGAAAAGAGGGAAGGTTGATTTTTAAATTGAAAATAGTTGAGATTTATTCAAGCGAAACAGGAATTTGTCAAAGTATTTTTTCAATTGAAAATAATCGTCAATTTTTTTTTCTTCTTCTTCTTCATTTTTTATCCGTCTTACGAGTTTTTCTTGTTCTCTTTTTTGATTTTTCGACGTTGTTCCGGAAAAAAAAAACGAAAATATGGAAGATTATTAGATTTATGTTGACCTATTCGAAATCGTGGAAATCGATTCGTTCAAGAACTGGAAGCCTTTACACGAGAGCTCGTAATCGATTAACAAATTCGTTTCGAGGCGGAGCAAAACCGGAAAATTTGTCAGTTGAACGAGGCATTGTGAATGATGAGCAGACGGTATGAAATGAAGGAACGCTTTTAAGAAAAAAAAGGGGAAAACAAAACAAGAAAAAAAAAGGAGCGAAAATATGTAGAAAAAACGCATTTATCATTTTGATGCGTCGCAGCGTATTAGTTTTAGTTGTTTTGTTTTGTTTTTTTTTTGCAGTTCATTAAAGACTATATATTGCCTAAAGCGAATAAGACACAACCGAAAAAATTGGAGAACTGAATTTTTATTTTTCGGCTTCTTCTGTAGGCAAAAAAAGAAAGAAAAAAAAAGATTTATTTTTTTCTTTTCTTCAATCGTTTTTAGAAAAAAAGAAGTGAAATTATTGTATAGTGGGAACGTTAGGAGAAAAAAATATGATTGACATTCGAGTTCTAAAAAGTAACAAAAAAATGTTCCGTGGGGAATAAAAGAAGAAAGGGAAGGAAACTTGTGAAACCTCAGTAAAAGTACAATTGTTGCAAACAAAAAAAGAGAGAGTAAAAAGTTTCTGAAGTTTAAACACTAAAAAAAACTAATAATAATTTCAATTATCAATTTAATTTCAGACATCGTCAGAAGTTTGGATAGTACAAGCTGATTTTGATGGACAAACGGATGGTCATCTGAAAGTTCAAAAAGGGGATCGAGTTGAAGTAATTTTTTTTTTTGTACGAATTAAGAAAAAATTAATTCATATTAGAGTAGTTGAACGTAAAAATAGGTTGCGATTTTTGGTCTCGCATCGAGAAGAAAAGTTGTGAAAAGTTGAAATTTTTTTTTCATCTGCCTTATTTCCTGCATTTAATAAAGCAATTGAAAATTTTTTTCAAAATGTTGGAATTTGAAGAAAAAAAAGTTGTTGAAAAAGAGAGGCAAATTCAAATAATTGCAGCTAGTTGAAGATCAACCAACAGAATATGCAGATTATGTTCAAGTAATTCTTTGTGAGAATCCATCAAAACATGGCCTAGTACCAATATCGATTATTGCTCCGCGTATGTTTTTTTTCTTTTGTTTTTTTTTTTTTGGTTTTTTTTATTAGAAAAAAAGACGAAAAACTTGACAATTAAAAAATTGGGGAAGAAAGACGAATTTTTTCTCAAATTGAAAAAAAAACGGTTTCAAAAAGAACAAAAAAAGAAGAATGGTGAGGCAAAAACAAATTTAAAAAAACGGAGAAACAAAAAAAATCATGACATTGGAATGTGTGTGCAGGCCAGCATTTGTGGCGGGCCTAATGAGTGAATAGGCATCGTGGGGCACCACCACACATTTTTATGAAAGAGCAAAAAAAAAAAGAAAAGAAGAAGAAGCATCGACGACGACGACGACAGCAGCAGCAGCAGCAGCAGCAGCGATGGCAGCTTTTTCTTTCCTCAATTTTGATTCTGTGTTTGCCGTCGTCGTCGTCGTCATCGTCATCGTGTTTCTTCTCATTTTGTTCTGTGATTTTTCAGTGGGTGGCGTCTTTTGTCTTTGTGTCTAAAATATGTATTTTCTCTAATTTTTTTTTTTTTTTTGAAAAAGAAAGATATCTTTTGTCCCATCAAACATTGTTTTCGATTTCAATTTCGTTTTTTTTTTTTTTTTTTTTGATTTTAATTCTGATTTTGGTGTTAAAAAGTGGACGTAACAAAAACAAATAATGTGTACTGGGGAAAATTTTTAAGATTTGTTTGGTTTTCATTTCCTCCTCCATTTCCTCGTATCTTGTCTCGGACACTAAGCCCAATGACGATGTTGTGCTGTTGAATAATTGTTCGCTTCAATTGATTCTTATTTCATCAATGCGGATGAATTGAGCTTGAGCAGCAGCTACAAAAAGCATCATGACGATTCGTGAATTTCCATCTTGGTTTATCGAATTTTAATCCTCGAAATGTTGTTGTTGCAACGAAGATTTGATTTGAACAGGAATGAAAAAAGCACATAAGTTTTTTACTGCTGTTGCTATGTATTTATAATCATTTTTGGAGAGAGAGAGAGAGAGAGAGAATTTGGTTGAACAATTTGTTTCATTTCTTTTCTGTTGGTCAGTCTTGAGAGTTTTTTCATCTGAAAATTGGTTTCAGTTAAAAATTCGCTCATTTTCTCTTTTCAATCTCATTGTTTGAATCATCATTGTTCTTCTTCCCTCGGCCTGCCACCCTCACTAAAATGCCCATTATCGATTTGTTTGATGAACAACAAATGGTAAGAAAGTGAGGAAAAAAAAAACGAAATGAAGACGCCCCTTCCCCGAGTGGGTCATAATTTATGATTTATTGCCTCACATTGAAATAGTCTTCTTCATTTATGGGGCAAATGTTTGGATTGAAATAGGCGAAGAATCTAGAAAAAAAAAGAAAAAAAAACATTTTTTCTTCATAGTTCTGGAGCATGAAAAGAGAAGGCGAAGAAGAAGATTCAGATGGTCGAAATAGTTTCGAAGAAATTCGATGTTTCTTCCACATTTTGTGGTCATCAAATTTCGAGATGTAAAATCTGGAATTGGAAGCTTTTTATGATGCTCAATTCATTATTGTTGAAACTCATCATCATCAATGAGAATCAGACAGGAAAAAAATTGAAAGAAATAAAAAAGGAAGCACAATATGTCCAATAAAAATCGAGATTCGCACGCGTATTTAATTATGAAGCTTTTTTTCCCCTCCACCCCCTCGTTTTGGCCGTCATCGTTTGGTCAACCGCTTCTCGTCATATTTGGTTTGTTGCAGTTAATCCTTGCCGCTTTTCTCGTCTCTTCATTCTCTCATTTTTCGAAAGACTGTAATTTGATGAAAACGGCTAAGCGTTTTATTTAATTTCAATGCTTCTTCGTCCAATTTCCAAACAATAATTTGATGATGAGCTTTCGCCCTTTGTTGATGGAATTTAAATTAGGAATAATGAAGTAGAAGATGAAAAAGAAGAAGAAGGAAAAGGGGTGTTGGTTGAGCTTAAATTTTATTTTTTTGTTAAAAAGCTTTGTTGAAAATAAAAATAAAAATATGTCGCGCGCCCTTTTTTTTTTTTTTTTGAATAGCACAAATAATTTCGGTTTTTGCGAATAATTAAAAATATTTTAAAAAGTATAAAAACTTTATTTTATATTTTTAAAAAACTTGTTTAAAAGCTTTACACATTGCTCCTCCTCCTCCTCCTCCTCTTCCTCCTCCTCATTTTCTTCATGCTCCTACTCCACCTTCTTTCCTTTTATTCTCTCCCCTCTCAATGTGAGTATTTCCCGTATATGTTTTTTTTTTTTTGAATTATTGTTGATAGTTTCCTTTATTTGTTTCAAGGTGTATATATATTTTAAGATATATATAAATATATATCGAATTTTTTTCAGTCTAAATATAAATAAAATATTGACCTAGGCTCTTGATTTTATAAGAGGATTGATTGAAGTCGGGCTAGTGTGAAAAAGTTGAAGGGAAAAGGTTTGAAAAAAAAAAAAAGGTTTTTTGGATATTGAAAATTGATAAATAAATAATAGATTTAGGTGAGATGAAGAAATCTATTTTCAACTTTTTTCTGTTTTTTTTTCTTTTCTTTTTTTTTGAAGAAAAAACAGAATTTTTGTTGAAAATTGATTTGTTCATTAAAAATAAAAAGAAAGAAAAACAAGTTTTCAACTTTTTGTTTTTTAATAGATTTCGAAATTATTTTTTCTTTTCTTTTCGTTTTTTTTTTTGTTCACTTTCTCCTAAAGTTGTCAAAATTTTTTTGTTCGACGTTTTAAGTAGGAAAAAAAAGGGTGCGCGCGCGCTTTAAAGCTGTGATTAGGAAGAGCAAGAAACGATTATATTAAGAGAATTTAAGAGAGAAGGAGAGAGAAAGAGAGGGAAAGAGAGAAAGAGAGAAATGGCTTTGAAATAAAATGATAAAATTATTGAAAACAATAATTTGATGTTGAGCTTTTGCCCTTTTTTTGTGTGAGAAATGTGTGAAATGTTCAAATTGTCCGAGTCATATGAGAGTTTTTTTTTTGTTCGAGTTTCCCCCCTCCCCCTTCCCATTGACTGCTCACAAGCTGCTCACAATCTGTAGTTGAGTTATTCTATAATCGAATGGATTTTCCCCTGATAATCTCCGTCTCTGGTTTTTTCGTCGGTGGCGCGCGTGTTCGGTTGTAATCTTTTTGGAATGGATCATATTGATTTTGAGGATGGCAAATAGGATACATATCCGCGCAGAAGAGATTTTTTTTTTTGGATGGCGAGGGGGGGGGGGGGTTCGTTTTTTATTTTGTCAAATTTTCCTCTTCCCTTCCGATTCTCGTCACCAGATTGATTCGATTGAATAATATTTGTTGTCATTTGTTGTCATTTGATTATCACGGGGGCCAAGTTTAAAAAATGAATCTCAAAATGTGAGTTTGGCTCAATTGAGCATCCTGAGAATTGAAAAAGAAAAGAGAAAGAAAGAGAGAGAGGGAGAGAGAAATAAGAATTGTTTCTTTGAAAAAATCTCCAAAGTGGTGATCAATTGTTGATTTTTGTCTCTCGGTTTTCTCATTTCATTTTTATGTTTCTTTTTCTTTTTCTTTCCTGCTCTTGCTCTTGCTCCTGCTGCTGCTGCTGCTGCTGATGCTTTTTCCTTTATTTCTTTTTCATCTCTTCTCGTTCATCATGATTAGTGTTGATGTTTCGAAAATTGTTCACGTTTTTTTTTGTTCAATATCCGAATTTTGTTCAATGTCAAATAACGGAGAAAAAGAGAAAAATGGTAAAATTTTGTGTGTGCGCATGTGTGTGTGTGTGTGTGTGTGTACTCATAAAAATCGTTTTTTCTTTTTTTATTTCTTTTTTTCATTTTCTGTGTTTTTTTTTTCTTCTTTTTCCCCTCGATATTTGTTGTGCTCTGGTTGACTCATTAGAGATGAAAAGTGTTGCCGAGAAGAAGAAGAAGAAGAAGAAGAAAAAACGATTCAATTAAATTTCATTATTGCCTCCTCCCCCCCCCCCCCCCCTCCATCCCCCCTTCTTCCTCTTCTCTCATCCGTCTCCTCCTTGTGCTTCCAATTCTTCATTCTCACAATCTAACTAAATTTTCGTTTTCGTTTTCGTTTTTTTTTTTTTTTAATTTTAATAAAATCTCATTTAATCTCAGTCTTGACACAACGACGTGTTGCACTGAGATTTCCGGAGATTAATTAGAACATGGTTGAATATTGTCTCTGTCATTCTTTCTTTCCAAAAAAAAAAAAGGAAAAAAATTGAAAAAATCAAGGAATTACAATTAAGCCCGTTTGGTATTCGAATGGAGTTTGGAATTTGAATTTAATATTATGAAATACGAAAGAAGAACGAATTGAATTTGAATTTGTGAAATGAAAAAAGGAAAGCATGAAAAGCGGATTTTTATTTATTTTTGAGAATAATTTTTTCTGCTTTTTTTTTCTCTCTCTCAACAATTTGAGACTTCAACAATTCTCGCACTCGATTCAATTTTATTAAGTTGTTAATTGGTTGCAACAACGATTTTTTCTTTGTTGTTGTTAAAAAAGCAGAGGAAAAATGAGAGAATTGATTGATTTTTCTTACCCCCCCCCCCCCCCCCCGGGGGCGTCCTTTCGTTTTTTTTTTTTTTTTTGAACTCGAAAATTTTTGCGGTTTTCCTAGCTTTTCTCCCTTTTTTTATCGTGTCCTTCTCCTTCCTAACTTTGTTTAGTTGGCAATTCATCGAAATTGAATTTTTATTGTTGACCGAGCAACAAAAAAAAAGAAGAGGAAAAAAAAATGTTTTTTTTTTGTCAGAAAAAAGCTCGAAATATATGGGGAGAATGTGTTGTTATGGGATTGAAAGATTGTCTTTTTTTTTCTCTATTCCTCTATCACTCTCTCTCTCTCTCTTTCTCTCTCTCTCTCTCTTTCTCTCTCTCTCTTTCCCTTTCCTTCAGTAAACCTAAAGAAAGGGGTGTTGAAATAGTTATAAAATGTTTTCTCTCGCCAATTATTATTCAAGGTTTAATTTGATTTTTACGCGGTTCCGTTTTTTCTCTCTCTCTCTCTCTCTCTCTCTTTCTCTCTTTAAATCAAATGAAAACCAAAAACAAACAAATGTTGAAAACAATTAGAATGCGCCGTTCACAAACTGTCGAAGGTGGAACCTCAGAGGATCTGGAAAGATCCAATCATAAATCATCGAAAAAGGAGAGATGGTCATTTGCTTTGAAGCGACGATGGTTTTCATCATCAACAAATCGTCACAGTCATGATCAGCATGACGTTGCGACAATTGTGCAGCCAGAAAAAACGCAATTAGGCGGTGGCACAATTGAAAAGAATGGTATTGAAAAACAAAAGAATGGGGGGTTTTTTGTCAAGTTTTTCGAGTCTTCAACATTTAAAAAAGAAAAAAAGGCTGACTTTTAATGAAACGAATTTTCAGCAGAATCTGGAAGTGTTCCTGATCGACCAGATGATGCGACGACAGGATCGACAGTGTCGAAAAGAAAATCGTTAAGGTTAGTTGTTTTTTTTTTCTGAATTTTATATTTTGCAAAAAAAAAAGAAAGAAAAAGTTGTAAAAATTGTGTCGATGTTTATATTGAATTATGGAAAATGAGGGTCATTGATGATCACTTGAACACGATTTTTCAATTTGTTCTTTGAGTGTCCAACAATTTTGCTTGAACAAACTTCTTCTTTCTTTTTTTGTCTGTGTTTTTTGTTTTTTTGTTTTTTTTTTCTCAAAAACTGGCTGAAAAGGCTGAAAAACGTTTTGTTTATTTGAATTGAAGGGGGTGTGCGGGTTTCCGAAGACAAAAAAACCTTGTGCGAGGGAAGTTTTTTTTTTTTTTCTAAATTCCTTCTCTCAATAAATTTAATGGTGGAAATTTGTGTTTCTTCAATTCGATTTGTTTCTTTCTCTCTTTCTCTCTTTCTCTCTCTCTCTCTCTCTCTCTCTCTGCTCTGAAGTTTTTTGAGTTTTTATCTTCTGAAAATATAAAAAGGGGAGGAGTGAGGAGAAGAAGAAAAAGAAGAAGAAGAAGAAGAAGAAGAAGAATGACAAAAAGACGGCGATTTTCATGCAAAATCAGCGTCGATTTGATGTTTTTTTTTTCCTTCATCGGCTTCTTCTTCGTCGTCGTCTTCTTTTTTTTTTTGGGTTTCCTCTTAAATCGACTTCATCCCGTTTTTTCCCTTTTTTTCCCCCGTTATTTGATTTCTGTTTAGTTATTTTTTTTATTCGGCCGCCTTCTTCTTTTTTTCTTTTTTTCTTTCCTCGGCAGTTTTGTCGTCTGAATGAATTGAAGCGGTTGTTCTCAATCAACTTTGAGCCTGTTTTATATTCATTGAGAGAAAATTTAAATTAACAAAAAAAAAAAAACATTTTTTCATTAGCTGGAATAAATAAAAATGTCATTTGTCAAAGAGCAAAAATTAGAAGAAGAAGAAGAAGAAGAAAAATCGATATTTTGGGATTTGAATTTGTTCTTCCTTTTCATCAAATTTCGCTGTTTAAGCTTCTTCTTCTTCTTCTTTTTTTATTTGTAATTTTTCTTCTCATTTTTTTCGAAAATGTTTTTCTCGTTTTTCTCGTTTCTTCATAAAAACGTGATGAGAAGTGAAAACGAATTTGGTTTTTTCTTTTTTTCTAAAAGTTTTTTAAACAAATGATTGGTTTTCGAGCAATTAATGATATTATTTTTATTATTATGAAGCTTTTTGTCTGAGTGAGAGTTTTAAAAAATCAATGTTTTTATTATTTTGTTAAATCTGAGATTTATTTCTTGTTGGTTTTAAATAAATTGGAAAAAATGTGACGTTTAAAGAGATAAAAAAAGCAACGAACATTTTTTTTTTTTTTTTTTTGGAATTTTCTGTCAGCTTCTTCCTCCTCTTCTTCGTCATTCATCTTGTTTTCTGTTTTTATTTCAGCTTCTGCTAATTTTAATGGTTTTCATCACTTTTTTCAAGTTTCGAATTTGGTTTGTTTCAACGACGATGAAGTTTGTAAAATTAGTAGAAAAAAAGAAACAAAAAAAAGGAGGGGGGACACGTCATCGTTGACACATTTTAGTTTTCGTTTTCATTTCTTAACCAACCGTGGGTCCTCTCATAAGTTCCCCTCATTTTATCCTCGTTGAATTCTTCTTCTTCTTCTTCTTCGTCTTCTTTGAAATTTTTTTTTACACTGATTTAAAACAAGTTTTTTTCTCCCTCGCCATCCATCTGATTTTTCTTTTTTTCTTTCTTTCTTTCTTTCTTTCTTCCTTTCAACTCTTGCTTTCTTCGTTCTGTTCATGATCTTTTCCTCTTCACGTTTTTGATATATTTTTGTTCGTGCCACCTCTTCCCACACCCCTTTACCCTCCCCGCGCCATCTTTTTCGTCTTGAAAAATAATCGTGTCGATACACCACCACACCGCATACAAACAACTTTTTGTCATCCTCATTGATTGACTTCTTCTTCTTCTTCTTCTTCTTCTTCTTCTTCTTCTTTTTCTCAATCGCCGCCGCGTTGGTCTTTGTTGGAATCGTCTGCTGCTGCTGGTGCTGGACAACAAAAAAAAAGAAAAAAAGTTTGTCTTCATTGTCGACGAGAAACATTGAATTTGTTATTGATTTTCTGATTTTTTTGGTCTGATTTTATTTTGATTTTCGGTGAAATGCCGTGCTCCAACTTGGTGCCGAAATGTAAGAAGAAATTGCGGTGAGTTTTATCTTGTTTTTGATCAAATTTTTCGAATTTTTTAAAAAAGAAAAAAATTGAAAGAATTATTAGTTTTCGCAGACTTTGAAAATACACACATTTGTCACACCTTAGTATTCTTCAGCTTCATCTTTTTCCATTCATTTTGTCTTTTTTTTGTTTCGAAAAAAAAAATGTTTTTTGTTAAGATTTAATTTGCACTTTTCGCTTAGTTGAATATTTGAACGAACAGTCTGTAAAAATTTGTATTGAAAGTGATGTTGTTCTCACTCGATTGTTTATCCTTTCACTAAAACTAAAATTTAAACAAAAAGAAAATTAAAAACGAGTTTTAATAGAAAAAATTGATTTTTTCGAAATGTCAAGCGAAAAAAAATAGAAGGGGGGGGAGGAGAGATTTTTTATTGCAAAAGAAAAAATATCGAATTCCTTTTCAATTATTTACCCTTCGGATTTTGTCCGATGTCTTGTTGACAAATAAGATTTTTTTTTGTTATAAATTTCTTATTTCTTTTTTGTCTGAAATTATTTTTCCCCTCCTCCCCCTCATTTTTTTTTTCAAATTATTCTCAAGGACAACAAATTTATTGTTTTTTCCTTTTTTATAATAAAAATTTTTGGAAAAGAAAAGAGCACAAAAAAAAAATAATATAAATTTCAATTTATTTGATTTTTCCTTTTTTTTTTTTGTTTTCTTTTGCTTTTTTCTCCATCTTTTTCTAGGCCAATGTTAGTCCACCCACCCACCCACTCATCGACGACTTCATTTCAATATATACACATATATATATATATATATATATATATACAACATATTTTATTCCAAATAATTCAATTTTTTGATATAATTTAGCGAAATATAATTTGCGAGTGAGGAGACGGCTGAGAAAATGATGTAAGTAAATTGTGAGAATAGAAATTCATCTGTAAAGCCGAATGAGAATTGAAGGAATAGGCGGACGAACAAAAAATTTGTGTGTGCTGCAAAAAAAAAGAAAGAAGAAGTGAAGAGAGAGAGAGAGAGAGAGAGAGAGAGAGAGAGAGAGAGAGAGAGAGAGAGAGAGAGAGAGAGAGAGAGAGAGAAAGAAAAATTCACATCGTTCGTCTCATTTTTATCTTATTTTTCGATGCTTTTTCTGTTCATCTATGTGTGCGTATGCCAATTTGGGGCGCTCGCATTTAGAACGCGAAAAGACATAGAAGAGACATCCTCGAGTTTTTTTTTTTTTTTTTTTTGCTTCTTTTTGCTTTCTTTCCTTTTTCAAAAAGAAGTGAAAAAATGAAGGTCGAGATAGTTTCCCCCCTCTCCCCGTTCGTCCGTCCGTCCGTCCGTTCGCCAGTCCGTCCGCCGGCTTGTCGTTGTCTTTCTTGTTAACTGCAAAAAGGGGGAAAAGCCCAAGCAAAGCAAACAGCTCGATTTTTCGTTTTCTTCTTATTTTTTTGTTGTTCGCTGACTTTGTTAACCTCGTACTCAAAGAAGTAAAAGAAGAGAAAGAAAAAAAAATGACGAAGAAAGAGAAAAAGAAGAAGAAGAAGATGATGATGATGAAGCTTCACTTCCCTCTTCCCCTCTTCTCTCCACCCCTCCCTTCCCTTCCCCCCTCTCGTTTTTTTCCATCCTTGTTGGGAGCTCGTGTAACTCATTTCAAGTGATGAGCACAATTTGAAATAGAAAAAAGGAGAAGAAGAAGAAGAAGACGAGGTTGATGAAGTAGGTCTTCTCTCCAACATCTTTTCCATCTTCTCTTTTCTCCTGTTGCTTATTTTTTGCACACATTTTTTTTTGAAGAAGAAGAAGAATTTTTTCATGAAATTTTTTTTCTATCACTTGCCCTCTCTCTCTCTCTCTCTCTCTCTCTCTCTCTCTCTCTCTCTCTCTCTCTCTCTCTCTCTCTCTCTCTCTCTCTCTCTCTCTCTCTCTCTCTTTTTTTTTTTCTGTCTTCCAATTGAAACAAAAATATGTAGATCGAACAATTTTTAATTTGCATATTATAAGAAAAACGGAAAAAAAAAGAAAAAGAAGATTGAGCCGATTAACTAATTCAGCTTTAGCTACAAGGCTGATTTCGATTATTTTGTGAATTTTTGAGACTTTTCTCAAATTGATTGCAGTAATTGATGGAATAAATTGAATAATTCAGTTTTTCGACTCAATGTGAAAATTGAAATTAAAAAGAAACAAAGAACCCCCCCTCCCCCCCCCCCCCCCCCCCCCCCCCCCGGTTTTTTTCCCCAGCTAAGTTTTGATTTTATTTTGATATTGAAAAAGATGAAGCGTCATAATGTGAATTGATTTGGTCAAAAATTATTCGCGACTTTCTTCGCCGCTTTTGTTTGGTTTGAAACTCTGCTTTTTCTTTATACATATTAAATAGATTAATTTCAGCTTTATTTTTAAGATTTGCGCATGTAAAATTTTCTTGTTTTCTCTGTCCTCTCTTTCTCTCTCTTTCTCTCTCTTTCTTTTTTTTTCTTATGATTTATTATAATGAAAAAAGAAAATATCTGTCATCAGCAGCCCGTATAACTAATAATAATAATAATTCACTTCGTAATGGTAGTGGAGGATTCACATTTTTTTTCTTTATTTTTTTTATTAAAAAAAATATTGGTTTTTTTTCTGCAAAAAAAATTATCCCATTTTTCTCAGCTTAATGATTTTGTCTTTTCTTTCTTTCTTTCTTTCTTTTTTTTTTTTTTTTTTGGTTTGTTGCTAACGAGTTAATGAAAAAAAGAAAGAAGAAGAGAGGAGCAGCGAATAAAATCATCATCATCATCGTCACATTTTTTTCCTTTAATTGTATTTTTTATACGTAGAATTGTTGAGAGAGCTCACTCGACTCGACTCGCTGCTCACTGCTCACCACCACCACCACCCGGGGGTAAACGAAGTCGTCCCCAATGGGGATGGGCGGAGCGGAGAGGGGCATCTCTCAAATTTTGTGTTCATTCAAATTCTAATTATTTTTCTTCTCTGTCTCATTCGGCTCACTTCTTTCTTTTGATTGGCCTATTTTCTTCGTTTTCTTCTTCTTCTTCTTCTTCTTCTTCGTCTTTTTTGTTTGAGAATTTCCGTCCGATCGTTTTTCTGTTTCTTATTTGATTCTTCATTAAATTGTTCATTTGAATGGAAATGCTGAAAAGAAGAAGAAGGCGAAGGAGAGAAAAAAAAATGAAAATTGGTAATTGGAGAAGATTTACATTATGAATATACATATTGCGCGATTTTTTTTTTTTGGCTTCAAAACAAGAGCAGAAAATTGATTGCCACCACTTGGTTTTTGAAATATTTCATATTTGATCTATTTTTAAATTTTTTTTGTTTGAGCTTCACAAAATTGAAAATGGGAAGGAAGGGAGAGCAGGAAAGAAGAATAAGAAGGAAGAGGGAGTGGGGGAGGGGGAGGGAGAAATGTTCATAAAATATTAATATATACATTTGTCCTTTTCGATATTTTTGTCCTTCTTCATCTCCTCCTCCACCTCCTCCACCTCCTCCTTTATTTGAATTCAAAAACTCGAAATATTTTTTGAATACGTGGTGTGTATGGATGTATGAGAGAGGAGGAGAGAAAAAAAGAATTTTAAAAAATTTTAGAGAGAGAAAACCCTTTTTTTCCTTCTTTTTGAGCTTTTCTTCTCTCTCTCTCTCTCTCTCTCCCCCTCTGCCGGTCTGAGGAGCAAGAATTTTTTGAAAAAGTATGTTTTGTGACCTCATTTCCGTTTAAAAAAAAAGAAGAAGTTTTTTTTGTGTGATTTTCTGTAAAAGGGAGATTTTGAAACAAAACAAAAGTGGCTTTCGTTTTTTTTTTTTTCATTTTTTTTCTTCAATTTTTTTTGAACCGAAAAAAAATGATTTTTTGAATTTTGTCTTGGTCGGTTGAATAGATTTGCGTTTTTATTTTTCGAAAATTCGCGGTTAATTAAAAATGCTTTTTTCTTTAAAATTTTTAAAATAATTAAAAGATGATATAAATTTAAAATCGATTTCTTCTTTCTTTTTTTTCGTTTTAATTTTTTTTTTTTTTTTTTTGCTATTGACGGTGCTCTCCTCCTCCTTCTCATCCTCATCCTTGTCCTCCCTCTTCTTCGTCTTCTTCGCCTTCTTCTTCTTCTTGCCCCTCCCCCCCCCCCCCTTCCATTCCCCACCTCCTTCTCTCTATGTACCAATCCTTTCGGTTTTATGCTCGTCTCGTTGTTTTTTCCTTTTTTTTTTTCTTCTTCTTCTTCTTCCGTCTTCTTCCTTCTTTTTCAGCCATATTTTGTCTTCCTGTTTCTCTTCTTTCTTTCGTTGTTTTTTTTTCTCAATTTTTTTTTTTTGTGACGAGATGGAGATAAAAAATGAGAGAAATTTGCTCACAGTGAATGGTGTGAGGCTTGAACAAAGTTGAGCGAAGGAAAAAAAAATGGGAGCTCTCCGTGTTGTTCTCGTTTCTCTGCTTCTCGTTGCTTTTTTTCTATTTTGTTTTCAGTTAGTTTTTTTTTTCGATTCTCTCTCTCTCTCTATTTCTCTCTTTCTCTCTCTCTCTCTATTTCTCTAAATTTCATTGCTTTCGCTGTGTGAATGAGGATAGAGGGAGAGAAGAGAGAAAGCGAAAAAAAAGTAGTAAAGGGCTACCATATATACATATATTTATTTATTTATTTATCTGAAGATGTAAAAAAAATGAAAAAAAAGAAAAGAGGTTCAGAATTCAGAAGAAGAAGAAGAGAAAAAGTATTTTTAGTATGAAAAATATAAAAACAAACTTCGATTTAAAAAAATTTTATTGTTTTTTTTTAAATTTTAATTTTCTTTATTGCATTTTTAATTTCCCAGTAATTTTTTTTTTCATTTTTCTTTTAAATTCATTTTTTTAGACATTTTCTCTTTCTCTCTCTCTCTCTCTCTCTCTCCTAATGTTCGTCTTTCATTTTTAAGCAAAGAATACTAATTGGCTCGATGGTGTCGCGCACTTTAACCAACTTTTCGGTTTTCTTTTCTCCTTTTTTTTTCCTCCTCTCCGTTCTTTCTTTTGTCGTATTCTTCGTTTTCTTCTTCTTCTTCTTCTTCTTCTTCTTTTCTGCATCTGAAAATGATGTTGATAATGTTGGCCAATATTGAACGAAAAAAACTAGTTTTCATCCTGTTTTGTAATCGCTTGGCTATTTAAATAAAACAAAAAAAAAGTTTTTCCTCCTCCCCCCCTACAATAAAGTGGGCAAAATTCAAATTTGAAAAAGGAAAAAAATTAAATTTGATTTTTTTTTTTGTGTTTTGTTCACCATTTTCTCGTCGAGAAGCACAAGTTTTTATTTAAAATGAGTTTCAGACGAATCTTTGCCAATTCAAGCAAAGAGCGAACGGCGAGTTCGTCAGCAACATCGGGTGTTAATAATATTCAAACATCATCGCCAATCGTCAGACAAAAGCAATCAACATCGTCACCAGTTTTGCCATCAAACGGACATGTCAGTTGAAGTTTTATTGATTAAACGTGTAGAAAGGGAGAGAGAGAGAGAAAGAGAGAGAGAGAGAGAGAGAGAGAGAGAGAGAGAGAGAAGTATTCAAAACAAAAAAAGTTTGACTGAAAATCTCGAGCTGAAAAATTCAATAAATTTTAACGAGGAAAAAAAAAGAAAAAGCATTTCGACTAATGAAACGACTTGGGAATTGTTCAGAAATGAAATTCGAAATTTTATTATTTTTTCGTTTTAATCAAAACACAATGTCCTCTTCAATTGAATTCGTTTCACAAAAACAAAACGAAAAAATCAGGCATCAACTATTGATTTCAGACGGCAGAGCTATCATCATCATCATCACCATTGGGAGTGTTGTCACTCGGTGAATCGTCAACATCAACAACAGCAACCGCTGCGACGACGACGACGACGGCAACGGCAACGAGAGCAACGACGGCCACGACGGCGACGACGACGACGTCTGCAACAACAGCAGGAACAGCGGCAGAAGGAGGAATTTCATCAACAACAAATATCTCGAAAATATCATCAATTGGAAGTGGAGGTGGAGCAGCATCAGCAAGCACAACTGGTATTTAAAGAAAAAAAAAAAGAATTGAAGGAAAAGCATCCACCACCATTTATTTCAATATGTTTTCAGCAAGCGACGAAGACAAGCAACAATCAGAAGATTGTTTACCGCCGCCAATGCAAAATTTCGCATTGAACAACACAAAAATGGACGAAAAAGAATCATCGCCAACCAACGATGTGCACGTCGGCGGTGTCGAAGGTGGCGGCGGCGGCGGCGGATCGGAAGTTGCGATTGACGACCAATCAACAACGATTCCGGACAAAATTGAGAAGACGCCAGAAGAAACGGCACGATTCAAAAGACAGTGAGTGAATTGACGATATGATTTGAATTTATGGAAGAAAAAAGGAAAAAGAAGAAGAAATGAAATAAATATGTTTACAGGTATGTATTGATGGAACTGGTTGAAACTGAACAGGACTACGTTCGAGATTTGACATCAGTGGTCGAAGGATACATCGGAAATTTAGAGAAAATGGATCTTCCAGCTGATTTGATTGGAAAAGACAAGATCATCTTTGCCAATATTGCACAAATTTTGGATTTTCATAAAACGTAATGCTTCCGAAGCGCGCCGTTTTGGGTTTTCGGCTTCAACGCTGTAATTTTGAATTAATTTCAGTTGTTTTTTGAAAGAAATCGAAAAATGTCTGGAGAACTATGAAGCAGCTGGAAGTGCATTTGTGAAGTTTGAGCGACGTCTTCACACGTTATACGTCAAATATTGTCAGAATAAGCCGAAATCCGACTATTTGGTATCACAGGACGACTTTGAACTGGTTGGTGTTTGGTGTTGAAAGAGAGAAAAACGATGTGTGTGTAACTTGAATTTTACAGTTTTTTGCTGAAACCAAAGCGAAACTTGGGCACAAAGTGGCGTTGTGTGATTTGTTGATAAAACCAGTCCAAAGAATAATGAAATATCAATTGTTGCTCAAAGATGTGCTGAAATTCACCGAACGAGCAAAAGATAGGCCGGATATTTTGAGAAAAGCCCTACAGGTTTGACATTCTTCTTTTCCTTTTCCTTTTTTTTTTCTTCGTTTTGTGTTGATGGGCTGAGAAAAAATGAAAAATTTTGATAGGTGATGCATGTAGTTCCGAAAGCATGCGACGACATGATGCAAGTTGGACGACTACAAAATTTCGATGGAAATCTTGGTGCTCAAGGACGTTTGATACATCAAGGAACATTGCAAATCAGCGAATCGACGGCCGGAACAACAACAAAGCCGAAAGATCGACGCATCTTTCTGTTCGAACAATCGGCAATCATTGCCGATCATATACCGCCGAAAAAGGATTTTGGCAATCCGAATTATATTTTCAAAAGTCAAATAATGGTGAACAAAATGATATTCGAGCCGAACTTTGCCGACGACGCTCTTCGTTTCGTCATCAAAAGTGCGGATCCAGCGCAGCCGACGGCGTTCATTGCGAATGCGCAAACGCAAGAAGAAAAAGATGAGTGGAGTCGAAAAATTGGCGAACAATTGGATCAACAAAAGCGTTTATTGGCAGCGCTGGTGGATCCGAAACGATATATGGGCGGTAGTGAAGATTTATCAGGTGGAATGGCAAATATGAATGTGTAAGTGAGGGGGTGGGGGGAGGGGAGAAAAAGAAAAGAAAAAAAATAAAAAAAAAATGATTGTTTCAGCGCCACAAGTGGAAATGATAAAAAAGCAGCGGCACCATCGACAGGCTCGAAAGGAGCGGCGTCGGCATCGAAAAAAGCGACGGATTCATCACCAAAGAAGGAGTCAAAGTCGAAATTATTCTCATTTGGCAAGAAGCCAATCAAGTCACCAACGTCGCCACCACCGGTTGGGAATTCAAAATGATTTTCTCTCACGGTGTTTTTTTTTTGTGAATTTTTTTTTTTTTGAGACTAACTCTCTGAAACTAACTTTCTCGTTTTCTTTCTCTCTCTCTCTCTCTCTCTCTCTCTCTCTCTTCACCTATCTTTGTCACGTTTTTGCTCTCGTTCTCTCTCTCTCTCTCTCTCTCTTTCTCATTTATTTTTTGTCTTTGTAATTATTATTTTTTTAACCGCCGAGTGATGTTATATTTTAATTTGATTTGAATTGAAGATCTGAAAAAAATGATATTAAAGTTGTTTCTTTATTTCTTCGTCTTAGTCTTTTTCTCCTTTTTCTTCTTTAAAAAAAAACAAAAACAAAATAAAACCAAAAAGAAATGTTTTCTAGTCATAATGAGCATTAAAAGTAGAACAAATTGAGCTTTTGATGCAAAAATCCTCGGTTTTTTGTTTTTTTTTTTTTGTTTGTTTTTTTGATTTTTGTTCATTTGAACCTAAAAATGTCTACGCCTATGCGGGTCCGACACAACAATTTTTGTTTCATCTTCTCTCTATTATTAGGTTATACCTTCCTTCGTTCCTTCCTTTCCACCTCTGTGTGTTTGTGTTTTGTTTTTATGTTTGTTTTCCTTCCCTTCCCCTTCTTCTTCTTATTGAATATTATTTGGACACGTGGCGCGGCGCGGCGCGGCAATTGTTTTTCTGTGTATTCCAAATTGGAACCAGGTGTGTTCAATCAAAGAAGAAAAAAAATGGAATTTTGTTTTTTTTCGTCGGATTTCTTTATCATTTTTTTCAAATTTTATTTGGGTGGATTTTGAGGTTGTTTGGAATATAATTGAAATCTCGAAGATTGGCCGTAAACTCCACCCCCACTTTCTCGTTTCCCTTCCCGTTTCTTCCTCCCCGTGATGTATATGAAATGTTTTTTTTTTCAAATTTTTCTTCTTTCAACTCGCATTTTTTCCAATTTTTTTCTCTCTCTCTCTCTCTCACTCTCTCTCTCTCTCTCTCTCTCGTTTAAAATAGTCAGGCTGTGTTTAAAAATCTTTAAAAACCTACAATTTTCCAATGTATTTTGAATAAATTTTTTGCTTGAAGTGAAGCGGTGTTTTTGTTTTTTTCTCTCTCTCTCACTCACTCTCTCTCTCTCTCTCTATCTGGTTTTCGTTGTCTCGGGGATGTCTCGCGGTTGATGATAGATAGAAAAGATGAGTGAGAGGAGTGAGGTGGAATGATAACAAGATCTTTGTTGAGCCTAATGTTAATCACGAAAAGGCAAAGAAAAAACCGCCGGGGGGGGGGGGGGGAGGGGAGAAGCAAAAAAAAAATCAGCGTTTTTCAGTTGACCGCCAGCGCGTCGTGTAATTTTGAGAAAGTTCGGGACGGTGAAGTAAGCCTAAAATCTAATGAAAAGGTGGGTGGGAAGGAAGAAGAGGAAGGAAAAAAAGAAGGAAGAAAATTGGATTTTGGATTTCTTTTTTTTGTTCGATTCTTTAAGGTGATCGTTCATGACGTCAAAAACGGCTATGCACACATCGAGAAATCCGATGGAACCATTGGAAAATGTCCGAATTATTATCTGGAGATGGACGAAATTCCAGGCGAAACATTCGCCGAACAAATCAAGTGAAAAAGCCGAAAATCGATTTGATTTTCGATCGATTTTTTTTCTTTGGCCGCCGCGCTGCAATTAATTCGAGACCTTTTTTGTTCAGATATCGACGAGACTGGTATCATCGTATCGATGAGACCAACAACTCGATATTGGCCAGCGCGACGACGTCGCGAATTCTCAACAATTTCGATGGAAACGCCGAGTCGGATGTGGCGGCGGCGACGACGTCGTCGAGCAACAACTTTGCTTTAATTCTAGAGTTGTCAAAGTGCGAACGACCGGTGATCATTGAGGAGTTGAAGGACATCGAAGCGATCGAAGGCGAAACAATTGAGATGTCGCCGATTATTTCATCACGTAAAAATTTGAGCCCAAAAAAAAAATCAATGAAAAATCCAACCCCAACCGCCCAGCCCGCCACGGCGGGGGCGGACGGCGCGGGTTTTTTTTTTGCAGATTCCGACTTTACCGTAATTTGGCATGGCCCCGCAATTGAGACGTGTCGAGCTCGAGTTCAAGTAAAATATAAATCGATTTTTTTTAAATTTTGTTTCGCGTTTAAAGACAAATCGAATCAGCAGCCGATTATTGATTGAAAAGGTGACGAAAAATGATGTTGGAGCATACTCGGTGATCGCTCGGAATCGATTCGGTGTGACAAGCACAGTGGCATTCTTGAATGTCATCCAAATTCCAGGTTTTTTCTCGTTTTTCGAAATAAAATCGATTTTTTTTCTTTTTTGGATTCACCAACAAATTTTATGGGAAAAATCACTGGAAAAAGGGAAATTCGCCTGAAGTGGAATCAAGAAAATGGACTGAAATATTGCATTGAATTTAAGCAAAACGGTTAATTAATTTTAATGACATTTTTTTTAATCGAATTTAATCGATTTTCAGATGAAGCTGATTCGTCGTCGTATCAAATTGCGGCAACGAATATTGAAAAAGCTCACGTTGAACTTCGGAATTTTTCGAAAAATTCCTACAAATTTCGCATTTTTTCCTACAATCAACGGGTTCGCAGCTCGTATTCGAACGAGATTTTTGTTGATTTTTATCAGAAAATTGTTTCCTAATCAAATTTCCCGTTTTTCAATAAATGTTTCTCTTCTTTTTTTTTGTTGCTAAAAACTCAAAATTCAATTCAAATCGGACTCCGTTGTGTGCGCTAGGGCACACTTGAATTTTGCTGAGTATCAGCTGCAGCTATTATGTGTTGTGATACGCAGTGGAATAATAATTGGTCGAGAAAACCTTTTCGCCGTGCGCTGGAGCGAGATTACCTCATATGTGTCGTTCGCGCTCCAAAAAACATTTGGCTGCGTACCATTGAATGAGTATCAAATCCAAAATGGTCAATAAAAACAAAATATTAAAAGAAAACATTTTTCTGATTTTATTTGTGCAGTAGAGCGTATTTGCAACACAGCAGCCATTTTTCTGAAGAAATCCAAACCCCCTCCCCCCTTATTTTTTGTTTAAACTCTGCCCGGATCCAAAATCATTTTACGGGGGCGGGGCGACCCATTGTGAATTTTAATGATTCAATCGGTGTCGTCCAAAGAAACAATCGATCAATAATTGGAAAAGATAAAAAAGTTACAACAAAATTGAGAGATTTTCTCTATTTCTCTCACTCTCTCGCTCGAATTGTTTTCTTGAACAGCTGCCAACTGAATTGAGAAACAAATATTTGATGGGGGCTGGCGGCGAAATCAATTTTTGGAAAAAAAAAATTTTTTTTAATTCTCCACTTTATTAAATATTTACAAACAACGAAATGTTTAAATAATATTAAATGAATATGAGAAGAAAAAAGTGGTTTTTGTTTATAGTTTGTGACTTAGTCCAGTGGTATCCATGGAAAAAATTCAAAGTCTGAAAATGTCTGAAATCAGCGTCTTCAAAACCGTTTTGCTCACCAACTTTTTTTTAATTGAAAGTGCTTGGCTCATCAGAAAATTTCACAAAAAAAAACGAAGAAGAAGCAGCGCGTCGAAAGAATCAAGCAAACGGATTGGTTTTTCCAGCTTTTTGAAGCTTAAAAAACTAGTGTGTGACTACTGTAGAATCGATTACTGTACTTACACGTCTTCCAAGTGACAACAAAGTGACGCAGACCGAGAACAAGTCGCGTCCTTCGACAAGATCGACCGATTGAAACGTTTCCTCGTTGGGAACGCCTTGCTTTTTGGCGAATTCGACGAAGGCGTTGATGTTTTCCATGCAGGCAAACGTCGAAATTGGCTTTTGGATTTTCTTCACCGATCCCGCCTCAATCGAGTTGGCCAATCTGAGGTTGTTTTTTTTTTCTTTTGCTCGTTGATGCGATTCTAAACTGACTTGCACAAAAGTGAGCCGTCTTTCAAGAGAGCCGCAAAATTGTCGCGAGCTCCAGACGTGTTGATGTTCTCACCGGATTGAGCCTTGATCCATTTCAATAGCAGAGCACCTTCGTCCTCGATATACTTCGAGTCTTGCTGAAAATGTCGAAATTTTTGTGTCTGAAAATCAACCGCTTCGGTTGGTTACCTTTTGACGAACAGCAAATCCGATGCCACCAGCAGTTGTTCGATTCGCCATCGTTGTTCTTCTCTATTTTCTCTTCTTTCTGTTCTTGATGAAGCTCGATGATCACAATTGACGATTTAAATACTTTTGCTCTCGATGCTCCGCCTATTTCTCGATCTTTTTCCTCGTTGACCCAACCCATTTATCTCTCTCTCTCTCTCTCTCTCTCTCTCTCTCTCTCTCTCTCTCTCTCTCTCTCTCTCTCTCTCTCTCTCTCTCCCTCTTTTATGAGCTTCTGAACTTTGAGTTTCGAAATTGAGCAAGCGTAGGTGGAATTTTTTTGTTGTTTTTTCGAAAATCACAACAAACTGATCTGAGATGACGTGGCAAACCAAGAAAAACGGAAAATGTTGAAATATCAAAAAAAAATTTCCACCAATTTTTGGTCACCCCCCCCCCCCCCCGCACTTCTTTCTCCCCCTCTTCAGAAGGCCCCGATTTCAAAATTCAACGTTTCCATCTGTTTCACATCAAGACAGACGCTTCTTCTTTTGTTTTTTACACAACTCAACTTATTATTCAAATCAGTATTTCTCTCTCTCTCTCTCTCTTTCAAATTATTATTTATTTCTGCTTTTTTTTTTCTGTTGACGGCCAGCTGTGTAATAGATAATATCGAGCTAAGAGTCTTTTTTTTTCCTTTTTCTCAAAAAAATGTGGGCTCATCTTTTTTTTCATCTTCACTTTCAGACTCTTCGCCAATGGCAGCAGAAAGAAAATTTTAAAATTTCTGAAAAATTCCCAATTTTTCCCTTTTTTCGGTTTTTAAAAACTCTTTTCTCTCACCCCAGTGTCGGAATGTTAACAATTGAATTTGAAAGGTGAAAGAAATTTCTCGAATAAAATCCAAGAGAGAGAGAGAGACAGAGACAGAGACACAGAGACAGAGAGAGAGAGAGAGAGAGAGAGAGAGAGCGGAGGTGTCGATGAACAGTTGGTCATTTCGCAACCCCCTCAATGTCTTTTTTATCGAAAAACAACTTTTTCTTTTTTCTTTTTTTTTGGAAGATTTTTGTTCAAAATGTGTTGTTCCTTGTGCTCCATTTCAAATTTTTTTTGCTTTACTTGACCCAAAAAAAAAACAAAAAAACAGTGACGAAAAATTCGGGGAAAACTTTTAAATATTGTGGACAACAGATAACAAAACATTAAAATAAATAAAAAATAAATGTAACTCTCACCATCATTTTTTCACCGAATTCCACTATAACTTAAAAATTGAAAATAGTACGACTCAACCAAAACTCAGAATTTAATTGATTGCCGTTTCAGCAAATTTCCTTGCTAATTCAACAGCAGCGTCAAGTTGATCAATTCGATCACCGGTCGCTTGTGCATTGGCGTCTTTTCCTCCACCTCGTCCACCAAGAATTGTGCACACTTCGTTCACCCATTCATTTGCTTTTAATCCGCCGCTCACCAAACTCTGAACAGAATATTGATTGTTTATTTTTTTTATTTTTGAAATCTCTTCCAACCTTATCAACTTTTGCCAAGCACAAAACTTTTCCAGTATCCTCGTTTACTGAAAAAGCCATTACTGCTTTTGTTTCTTTCAATTGTTTTAATGCATTATCGATTGCTTTGCTATTTGCATTTGCTGTGAAAACGTGCACAACAACTTGCGGTTGTTCAGCTGCCGATGCCAATTGTTTAGCTTCTGCCAAAACCTACAAGCTTTATCATTAAACTTTAATTGATTCTTCGAATTTCTACCTTGTCAGAAATTGCAGCTTGCGCTGCTTTTGAATATCCGTCCAATGTTTTTTGAAATCCTTTGGCAGTTTCTCTAATTGCATCTTTTCTCCAATATGGCAACAATGCTCCATTCGCTTCATCGACAATTTCTTGAATTTTTTTTTGAAGAGCTTTGAATTTCTCCTTATTGTCAACAATCGACTTGTCTTGCACATTTTTCGATTCTTCTGCCAATCGAGCTTCTAATCGAATTGCTCTTTGAATTGCGCGATCGGCTTCTGGTCCAGTCAAAGCCACAATTCGTCGAATTCCTTTTGCGATTGCTTCTTCTGATGAAATCACAATTCGTCCAATATGAGAGACATTTTGTAAATGGCTGAAAAAAAACCGAAAATTGGTTTCAAAAAATTGTTCGAATTCATACGTTCCACCACAGAATTCGACAGTTGTATTAACGCCATCGTCCGATTCGGGATTTTCGAGCAATTTTTCAATTGGCGTTCCAACGGCCACAACTCGAACAGGATCCGGATACGTTTCATCGAACATTGCTCTCAATCCGCGAATTTTTTTTGCATCGGCTAATGATGAATTCTTGGCATAAACTTGTGATTTCGTATCAACCAATTCTTGTGCAATTTGTTCAGCTTCTTTCACTTGTTTTACTGTCATTGCTTGTTTATTTGTGAAATCAAATCGAAGTTTATCTGGTGCGACCAAAGATCCCTGATAAAATAATCAACAAATAATGACAAAATTTCCGCGTATTCAGAATTCTCACTTTTTGATCCGAATCATTCAAAACTTTACGTAACGCATAATTGAGAACGTGAGTTCCCGTGTGATTTTTCATGATTAGCTGTTTTCGATCTTCATCAAACTTTTGATTCACACTATCACCAACAGAAAATGTTCCTTCAGCGGATCCCACTAACACAATGTATCCACCACGAATTTGACAATTGGTAACATTGAATTCTGATGTCTTAAAAATACTCGAATTCTTAATTTTTTATTTTATTTTAAGAATTTTACTTCTTCATTGACTTTTGTAAGAACTCCAACATCGAAAATCTGTCCTCCCTGCTCAGCATAAAAATTGGTTTTATCCAACAAAATTGCTCCTTCTTCTCCTGCAGTTAACTGATCAACAAATTTACCATCGTGTCGAATGGCGAGCACTTTTCCCACACATGGCTCAAATGCTGAAAACGAAGAATTACTGACTGAAATTAAACAACAAAAAAAAACAAACAATAAACAGCATCAACTCCTTCTCCAGTAAAAGTATAAGAATATTTCGGTGAATCATCAGTTGTTGGAATTCCCTTCTGTTGCAATTCAGCTAATGCATGAACATTCAAATCAAGTGTATCTCTAAACTTTCCAGCTCCTGCTGATGATGTTTCAATCGCTTTTTTTCTTGCTTCTTCAAAGGCTTCTGTGTCAACTGAAAGACCATTTTCTTCGGCCATCAATTGAGTCAAATCAGCTGGAAATCCGTATGTATCATATAATCTCCATGCAATATCTCCTGGGAATGTTGTTGTTCCACTTGGAAGAGAAGCCACAGCTCGTTGGAAAAGAACTCTTCCTCTTGAAAGTGTTTTTAAAAATTGCTTTTCTTCATCATTGATAATATCCATTACTGTTTCTGGATCTCGGCATAATTCAGGGAAAGTTTCGCCCTAAACGATTTTTTTTTAAATTTGTAAAACTTGATAAAAACTGACTAAAATGTTGATGACGATTGGAACGAGTTTTGCAAAAAATCCAGGCTGAGCGTTCAACTTTTCCGTTGCATAACGAACACCGCGCCGTAAAATACGACGGAGAACATATCTGAAACAAACATTTTGCTTTTAAATTTTTCTAAACCATTTGATTGTTACCCTCTTCCTGTGTTATCCGGTCTTCCTCCATCCGATAATGCTATTGTGAGAGTTCTAATATGATCAGCAACTACTCGATAAGCCATATCGATTCCATCAACATCGTCGGCTCCAACATTTCCAGTGTATGCTCGTACTCCACTTTCATGATGAATTGCTTCAAAAATTGGCACAAAAATATCGGTATCATAATTACTCGTTTTGTTTTGCATAACAGCAATTAATCTTTCTAATCCTAAGCCACAATCGATATGTTTTGCTGGAAGTGACTTTAGAACACCTCCTTCTTCTCTATAATTCATTTTTTGCACAAAACTTTAAAGAAAAATCAATAAAACATACCGATTAAATTGAATAAAAACCAGATTCCAGATTTCAACAACCATTGGATCATCAGCATTGACAAGATGAGAAGCATCTCTTCCACCTATTCGATCATAATGAATTTCAGAGCACGGGCCACATGGTCCAACATCTCCCATTTCCCAGAAGTTATCTTTCATTCCAAAATTGATGATTCTTTCATCTGGAACTCTGCAAAAAAAAACAATTCAAATTTATTTATTTAATAATGGTTTCATCACTCACCCAACAGCTCTCCAGAATTCACGAGCTTCATTGTCGGCTGGAATCTGATTTTTTTCATCGCCACCAAACACTGAGACATAAAGACGATCAGATGGAATTTGATAAACTTGAGTGAGAAGCTCCCAAGCCCATGAAATGATTTCTTTCTTAAAATGAATTATTCGAATTATTGGGGAAATTGTATTTTTTTACTTTGAAATAATCTCCAAATGACCAATTTCCAAGCATTTCAAAATATGTATGATGATAAACATCCTTTCCAACATCATCTAGATCATTATGTTTTCCACCAGCTCGAATACATTTTTGAGTATTAACAGCTCTTTTCAACTTGGCAAGATCACTATTTGGATCAGCGATTCCCAAAAAAAGTGGTTTGAACTAAAATAAAAAATCTTGACAGTTCAATCAATAAGTTTTTCATTAAGAACCTGATTCATTCCAGCGTTGGCAAAAAGCAACGTTGGATCATCATGAGGAATAACCGATGAAGAATGAACATAAGTGTGCTCCTTTTTTTCACGGAAAAAGTTGATAAAAGTCGATCTGACCTATAAAAATCAATATTTATACAATTTAAAAACTTTTGAGAGATCCTCACTTCTGAAGATGTCAAATACTTCATTTTCAAATTGCAATAAGGAGTTTTTGGCCCAAAAACTCGAGTTTTTACTGAAAAATTAGGATTTTTTATGCGATTTCGCAACTTTTAAAACAAGAAAATGGGGGCAAAATAGGTGCAAATTGAAATTGAAAATTGGACAAACAACGAAAATAGCATTGCGCGGAGAAAAACGCAAACGCATTTTTGTTCCGCAAGCGGAAAAGGAAGAAAAAAAAGAAGGGAAAATATCAAATAAAAATTCCAAGAGATAGATGGGCGGAGTATAATGCAAGCAACGCACGCATTTTTTGTTTTTTTTTTCTTTTTTTTCAGTTTTTTTAAATATTTTTTACTAACTCGTTCGAATCATAAAAAATGTGAAAACGTGAAAAAAAACAAAGATTTGGAGAAAAAAATGTTCGCCGACTCATTTCATATTTTTAAGTCAAAAAAAAATTAAAAAGTGCACAAAATGGAGCAGGTAAACAAAAATTTATTTAAAGGAAGGAAAATGTATTTTTTCCACAGAACAAAGAATTAAAATCATGCTTAGATGTTGGAAATATAATTGAGTCTCTTAATAAAAATAATCAACAAGTTTAAATATTTAAAAAAAAGGCGGGAAAACAAAATTTTTGAAATTAAAGAGACAAAAAGAAGCAATTGAACAAACAAATCATATAAATCAATGCTTGAATAATTGGAAAAAATCAACATCTGAAAATAAGGAAGAAATTCAAGCAAATATTAATTCTTTAAATAAACGAAAAGAAGAAATTCGAAAAAGCACACAAGAAATGAAAGACCTGGCGAATCAATTAAAGCAACGAATTCAAATTATTCAAAATCGAAATCAATCAATAATTCAAGGTAAAATTTAAAGAAAAAACGTTTTTTTCCAAACAATTTTTGGTTTTTTATTCACATTTTTTCTGAATTAAATTTTCAGACGAATCTATGCAAGTATAAGCTTAAATAAAGTCAAAAAATGTTAATTTTTGTTTTTATTTGAATAAAAAGTTTTTTGGAATTGATTTTACAACAAAAAAAAAATCATTTTTTTCCCCGATTTGTGGGCGGCAACGACATAAAAATAAATGAAAAGCATCGCCAATTGCTGACCATATTTGAGCGGGTTTTCTCGGATTTCTCTCAACTTTTCATTGAATTTCGCTCTTTTCTTCTTTTTTTCTTTGAAAATGGGTGTTAAATCCTATTGTTTAACAATTTCAATGAAACAATGATTAATATCGGATTTCTGAACGGTAAAAATGTATTTTAAGCTTGAAAAAGATGCTCATTTCCCTCATTTTTTCCGCATTTCTCCATTTTCTTTCGAGAAAACAATTCTTCTTTTGTCTTTTTCTTTTGGAAACAAAAAAAAGGTGAGAAAATGTATTTTTTAAGTTTGAAAATACAGTAACTTGTAGAAAAAATTTAATACTACTGTAACAGTAAGTCAGCTGTGCCCACACACACACACAAACACTTTTCTTTTGAATTATTTTTCGCTTTTTGAAGGAGCCAACAACAACAACAACGCGAAGAAGAAGAAGAAGAAAAAAGTCGTTGGAAGGGCAAAAGCGCGCAAACATTTTTGTATAGGAAACAACAACAAAAGCGCGGGGGGCTTGTTCAAGCTTTTGTTTAAATCACCGCCACATTTTCGATTTGACAATTGACTCAACAAGATGACGAACGACAATGTTGAAAATGCAGGTTTTTTGTTTTTTTTTTGGGAAAAATTTAAAAATAAATTGTTCAGACGATAATATTTCAATTATAACGTTGGATGTGATCAATCGAGATGATACTTTTTTTCAAAACGAGAAATCAATAAAATTGTCACCACCGCAGCAAAAGCGAATGACGCCACCAGCTTCAAGTCCACCACGTTTGCCACCACCACCACCGTTGATGAAAAATGGAGTTTTGTCGCTTGATCCAATCGAAATATTAAACAAAAAGGTTTTTGCTTTCTTTTTTTTTTTTTTGTAAATAAATTAAATTCCTCTTCGATGATTTTTCAAAAACAAAAAATTTGTCTTTTGTTTTTTTTTTCGCCGAGGAAGTTTTGTTCTTTTTTTGTTTTATCGATTTTTTTCAGCGAAAAAAAAAACAATTTGAAATAATTTTTTTCCAACTTCATTGATATTTGCTCATCATCTTCATCAAATCCCTTTCGTCTCTTTTTTTTCTTCTTTGCTTTTAACTCACCTCAATTCATTTCTCTCTCTCTCTCTCTCTCTCTCTTTTTCTCCTCAACAGAAGTGTAAAACGTGGGCGGTCCGTGGTCTTCTCTCCAACGTTGAGGGACCATTCTCTCTTTCTCTCTCTCTCTGAATTGTTGGCCCCCCGTCACTTTTTCAAATTTTCCTTTTGACCAATAATTGAATTGTTGAATTGTCTTTATCGATTTTGTGTTTCCAGCCAGAAAAAATCGATAAAATGTATGATTCACCAAGATATACAACGACAACCGTTGTTGAAACCACTGAGTATATAACGAATGATGGTCCTGCAGTTTCAGTAATTTTTTAAATTAAAAAAAAACATTTTTTTTTAAATAAATTTCAGGTTGAAATGCCCCGACTGGATTGTGAATATATTCGAACATTGGGTGGAATCATGAAATGTGTTTGTATTTGTTTATGCTTTTTAACATTTATTTTTGTCATGACTGGACCCGCCTATTATTCAGGTAATTTATCGATTT
The DNA here is from genome assembly GCA_963572285.1 of Caenorhabditis drosophilae. NCBI lineage: Eukaryota > Metazoa > Nematoda > Chromadorea > Rhabditida > Rhabditidae > Caenorhabditis > Caenorhabditis drosophilae. The sequence continues at coordinate 3,489,921 of OY751560.1, read as the reverse complement.
TTTCTACCTCTATGTATTCTTTTAGGCATTTCATGGGCGACGTTTGTATCATCGATCGGAATTTTTGTGACGACTTCATTATTGACTTTGTACCTTTTTCGAGTGGTCGATTCACTTCCACAAATTAATTGGATTGTCGGAGTTTGTTTTTTTTGTCCCCCCCCCCCTTTCACTAAAGGGTCTCACACCGAACTAATATTTTTCATTGATGCTCCTTTAACTTTTTTTTGATTTCGTTTTTTCAAGGAAATGGTTTTCTGTTTCGCTTGGACCGTGTTTTTCTTCATTGCCGCTTGCGTTTTGGCTGTTGCTTCGGCTCAATACAGCGGCACATTCAGTTGGGCGTTTGCGGCGGTAATTTAAATTTTAAATAGAAAATCAATAATTTTCCTTTCAGTTTTTTGCTTTCGGCGCAATGTGCGCTTATGGATTTGATTGTTATCTCAAATTTTTATCTTGGAAAAATAACGAGGTTTACAGTAATTGAATAACAACTTCGAGACCCATTCCTCTTTTTTTTCCAGAAAGCAACTGGTGGATCAAATCCTGTCGTAATACAACAGCAACAAAGAAATTTCGTATAATTAACGATTTAACAAATATTATTGTATATAACAATAAACTAATTAAACCTTTTATTCTTTTTGCAAAAAAAAAGAACTTTAACTAGAAAAAAGGGGCGGAGCAAACAACAAGACATGATTAAAAAAAATGCGATTTTGTAAATAAACAAAATAAAAAATTTAAAAAAAAAATGACTGGGAAAATGAGCAATAAACTAACAAATTATGAAAAAATGCGGATATTTTCAACAAATTGTAAAATGAAGAATAGCAATTTTGTTTCAAAAATGATAATTATCACAAGTGTTTGAAGAATCAATTCTCTGGACTTGTTTCAAGATGGGTAAAACATTTCAATGAAAAAACAAACAACAAAAAAGGCACATTTTTCCCCCAATTTTCCGTGTATTTATGATAAAGGAATGATAAACCCTAAAAACCACCCAAAAAAAAATCAAAACTATTTAAAATGGTTTTGCTAAATGCTCAATTATTTCTTTTTTTCTTTGCTCAGTGATTTGATTTTTTGTGATAAGCCCATCTAATATTTTTTCCATTGTCAAAAAGCTCCAAAACTTGATGTTATCCTTTTCCAGATTCAACGCAGCGCCTTGTTGTCTATCTAAAACCGCGACTGAGTCAACGACCTTAATTTTTAATATTTTTAACTAATTAATTTTAATTTTCTATTTTACCTTCAAATTTTCTTTACGAATTGCTTCAGCGGTTTCTCGAATTGATTCTCCTGATGTAACGACATCCTCAATTAGGAGTACTGTTCCTCCAGCAGAATAAACACCCTACGAATTTAATTAACTAATAATTAATATTAATAATAAATCAGTTTACTTCAATTAATTGTTTTGTTCCATATGATTTTGCTTCTTTTCTTTTCATCAACATTGGAACGTTCAAGATATCGGAAACTAACTGAACAATAAACTTTAACATTTTTTTTTCATAAGCGGATTACCGTCGCCAATGGAAGGGCAGCATAAGGAACACCAACAACATAATCAAATTTTAATTTTTCAGCAACAATAATATCACACATTGCTTGAGCGGCTAGTCTCTGTAAATAATTTGGTTACTTTTTAAAAAATGTTATGCTTTTAATACCAAAACTTTTGGGGAGCTCATGATTCTTCGAAGATCAATATAGATCGGCGTCATTTGTCCACTTTTAAGGTAAAATTCTCCGGTTCTGAAGCACTGCAAACGATTTTCTTTTTTTTTTGTTTAATTTTAGACAACTCATACTTCCATGTCGTAAAGCTCGTTGAAAAGCTGGAATTCGGATACATTTGCAATGGTGTTTTTTCCATTTTTGACAATGCCATTTGTAGCTCCGTTTGAAATTGTTGTAGACATGCTTAAAAAAAAACAAGAAAGAATGGTTCAAAAAAATAATAAACGGTAGGATAATTGGAGGAAAAAACCAATCTTGCACAATTCAAATGAAATGTTGAAATAAAAAATATTTAATACAACGATTATAAAACAAAAAAATAACAAAAACTCTATAGCCTACCCTAAAATGTACAGTACAAAAACGTAGGAAAAGTGCAAAAAATGATTAAATGAAGACGAAAATTGTATTTAACACATTTTAATGAAATAGATAACAGTGTAATGATCATTGAAATGAAAATGACAAACTGGTATATCTAACCTCAATGAATGTTGAAATTTTGAGACAAATCTAATTTGATATGAAATCGATTTTTCACAAATATAAATTAATAGAAAAGAAAAAAAAAAGAAAATTAAGGTCTTGGTGGAGCAATTGGATAGCTTTTTGGAATGCTTTTCCATTCTTTTTCCGTTCGTTTATAAATCATTTGTCTTGTGAAATGACCCATTTTTTGATTTTCTCTCAATTCTTTAACAGTTTGTCGCTCCACTGGGGCTTTTAGAATTTCTTCTAAATTGCATTCGATTGGTTTTTGAGGAGCTGTATCGATTTGGACTAAATCAACATGAACCTATAAATAAAAAGAAGTTAAAATTTAATATTTTTTAAACTCAGATTCCTTTTTATACTACGAAATTTGTTAAGTGACGCCATTTGAGATATTTTTAATGAGAAATAATATAAGCAATTTTTTTTATCAGAGCTAGAAAATTTTTGATAAATTTTACCGTATCCAAGTCATGTATTAAAATTGATTTTGTTTTTTGCCTTGCTTCTCGAGACATGTGTGCTTTGAACAAGAAGTAACTGAATATAAAAATTGCTATTTTTTGAATTTTAAAATTGAAAACTTTGAAGCATAAATCGGTTCATTTGTCTGCTTTGCTAGTCGTTTGTAAGGTAAATCTCGGTGACCAAGTGATTCAACTTTTTCAATTACGGCTCCATTGTTTAAAAGTGTCGTTCCAGCTCTTACTAATGATTTAACAAGATCTGACTGAAAAAATAAAAAATAAATATTTTTAAAATACATTTTTATATTTTTACTTTTGACAATGAACGTGTTATTACTGTGACTTCATAAAATGGCATTTTGATAATCTGCAAGTTTGAAATCTGAAAACTAAGTTTTTGACAATGCTGCTTGAAATTAATAATTGAAAGACTAAAATTTAGTTAATTCAACTTTGAAAAAAAATATAAAACAGTTTTAATTTTTTAAAATTTTAAATATTTTTTAAATCCACATTTTACCGTCTTCTCAAATTAAAAAATTAGAATTTCAAGTTAAAAAAATATTACTTGGGTCTTGAACCGACAAACAGGATTTGTATATTTACGTCAGTAAATTACATGCGCCTTTAAACGATGATTTTTCTCTGCTTCAAAAAAATTCGAAAAAAATTGTTTTTTTTTCTTTCGAATGATTTTGTTGTTACTTTGTCTAAGATATTTATTGTTCTTAACGTTTTACCCAATTTTTAAACTTAGAAAATAATGCAATTTATTATTTAAAGATAATGTCGCCACCAAAGGATTCTGTTGTTACCAGCACCAATCAAGTTAATGATGTATTTAAGCAAAAAACAGGAGCTCATCACTGTCTTGGAAACGTCCATGCAAACCTGCCAGTTAGCAAGGTTTTTAAACAACAAAAATTATGACGAAGATAGTAAAATTCAGGTTACCGTTCATCCATTAGTTTTATTGAGCGTTGTCGATCATTTCAACCGAGTAAGCAAAACTCAAAGTGTTAAAAGAGTGATTGGAGTTCTTTTGGGATCAATGAAAAAAGATAAAACTCTTGACATTGGAAACAGCTTTGCAGGTTTTCACAACCAATTTTTTTGCTTTTAAAAATTCCTATTTTTCAGTTCCATTCGATGAAGATGAAAAAGATAAAAACACGTGGTTTTTAGATATGGATTACCTCGAAAGTATGTATGGAATGTTTTACAAGGTAAGTAGTTAAATGCTTTTATTCAAAAACTTCAATATTTTTTACTATCGAAAAAAAAATAATTTTTAAAATTATAAATTAATTAAAAGAAACAATCTTAAATTAACCATTCCAGGTTGCAGCTAAAGAAAAAATAGTTGGATGGTATCACACTGGACCGAAATTGCATAAGGTATTTAATCGTTATTTCACTCTCCCTTCTCTTATGAATTCGGTAGCCTTATGGTTAGCGTCTTCGACTAGCAAGCGAATGGTTGCGAGATCAACTCCGCATCGTGGGTAGTGATGACTTCATACGGATCACTGGGCTCTGAAAATTCATGAACAGATAATATCCGTTCTGATACCCATTTTGCTTTTTTTTCACTTTTTTTTGCTACTTAAGAAGTTTTTATTTACAGAATGACATTGCTATCAATGAACAATTAAAGAGATTCACTCCAAATCCAGTTCTTGTAATTATCGATGCAGAGCCAAAAAATATTGGACTTCCAACAGAAGCTTACATCGAAGTTCAAGAAGTTCATGATGTAAAAAAAATAACCAAAAATTCAGTTTTCAAACATTGAAATTATAGGATGGAACACCACCAATAAAAACTTTTGAGCATGTGCCTTCTGATATTGGAGCCGAAGAAGCGGAAGAAGTCGGTGTTGAACATTTACTTAGGTAAAATAGTTTTATAAAAAAAGTTCGTAACTAAAATTTTCAGAGATATCAAAGATCAAACAGCTGGAACTCTGTCTCAACGTATTACTGATCAGCTGATGGGATTGAGAGGATTACAATCTCAATTAGAATCGATTGAAAAGTAATAGTAGAATTCCGCTCTGAAAATCAACAAAATTTTTTTACAGATATCTTCATGAAATTGTAAAAGGAAGTCTTCCTATCAATCACCATGTCATTTATTATGTTCAGGTTAGAAAAATAATCAAAAACTATTTTTAAATTTGAATTTGCTTTTTAGGAAGTCTTGAATTTGTTACCAGATGTTACTCATCCTGATTTTATTGTTTCTCAAAATGTTCAAACAAATGATCAATTGATGTGTGTTTATATGGGATCTCTTGTGCGTTCAGTTGTCGCTCTCCATAATTTAATTGACAATAAGGTAAAGAAAAATATTAAATGTGTAAAAAAAAAGCGAATGTTGCAGATTGCTCTCCAAAAAGCTGAAAAAGATCAAGAAAGTGGAGAAGCAGAAAAAAAGAAAGAGGACAAAAAGGATAAAAAAGATGAAAAAGATTCAAAATCAGGTGCTGCTCAATCGACTCCAAGCAAGAAAAAGTGATGAAAAAATATTTTTTCTGCATGATTTTACATTTCCGGTTTTACAATTTTTTTGTTTTTTTTCTCTCGATTTAACTTATTCTCCTTAAATATGTGTTCTGCGTTTAAAAGATTGAATGAAAAAAAAGTTTTTCATATAAACGTTTTTATTAAAACTGTAAATGAAATCCCCGTAATTCATGATCACACATGAAGTTCGAAGTAAAATTGCAATTAAAACAATACTTTAGGAGAAGAGAAACAAAGTTTCGAAAAATGTTATAAGTGTAATGGCAAGTAAAAGAAAAGCATGAGAAAATAACTAATTTGAATAAAACCTTCAATCTTTTTCTTGATTGGTGATGAAAATTCCTTCGGCAGCTCTCCATGAACTTCCGGTGGAAGACGATGATTTGCCAACAACCTGAAAATATTTTAAACTAATTAAAGAATTTTTTTTCCAAATTTCTCTACTTCTTTTTGACCGTGAATTGGTCTTCCGAATTGTTCCCCGGAAAGTGCCAAATATGTTCCAGTTACAATATGACGTAATTTGAATTGCTGAATTTTATGAATAGGTGGATTCTATGGAAATGTTTTTGGAATTTTCATATTTATTGTCTGGTTTTTTTTTATTAAAAAAGTGTTTAAGCTAATTTTTTTGTGTGTAGTCTACCTCATTTTGAAGCCATTCGTCATTATCACACAAAACTTGCCAATTATCACCAGAATCACTATCGTTTTCATTTCCAAAAGCCGAAACTTCCTGAATCAATTGATATTCATTTGATGATTTATTCAATGAAAAATTACTTGATGATTTTTTGACAAGGGAGCTGAAAAGTGATGAGAGTGAAGGAATGTTCCAGTTGACAAATGTTTTAATCGAACAGTGGCTCCACAACTTATTGTGTCTCCACGATTACATTTTTGGTTTAAACCTTTGAAAAAAAATTTAGTATTAGAAGAAAAAATTTAAAAAATACCTGGGAAAACTTGCCAATGAGAGTTAATATCATCAGAATTTTTAACAGCAGTTACCGATTGTTGACCACTTCCACTTCCGTATTTTACATCATGAGAATGTAATCTGAAAAATTTTATTTTCTATTATTTAAAGTTTCAAAAATGTTCACCTTGTACCACTTTCAACATTTAAAAGTTTGAAGACTGAGTAGCAAGTGACATAATCATCATCTGCCGCTACAAACCCAATCGATAAAATAATTGCAAAAAATGAATAAAATTCTTTCATCTGATTGAATTTATCTGATTTTTTTAAATAAAATTATTAAGCGAGAGAGAAAGTGAGAATAATTTTATTCAACGTCACTTAAATCTCAAAACACGTCAACAACGTTTTTATATCTACAAACAAGCTAGTCTTGTTGACCTGGCGTGTTTGTCGATAAAAATTCAGTCGATTTACTATTTTTTTTCACGAGGTTTTTCCGTTTTTAGTTTAATCGTTTTTTTACATTTTTATTTATTTTTAGGACATTAAAGCTTTTAAAAACCACAATTTTTTAAAGATAAAAAACAGAAATTTTTTGCAAATGTGATTGAAAGAAACAATGAGATTCTCAATAATATGTTTTCATTTGTAAGTAGCATTTAAAAAAATTGATAATAAATGAATTTAATGATTTTCAGATTCTTAGTGATACTTATCAAAATATCTGAAAATAAAAATGTTTCCTATCGTCAACATTGGAGGGATATTATATTTCTTGAAGATTTAGAAAGGTAAGAAAAACATTTTTTAAATTATTTTTATTTGATTTTTGGTTTAGAAGTCAATGTTCAAACTCAGAAAATGATTGTCCAAAATCAATGCCGTATAACAGCTCTCATAAAGTTGAAAAACTATCAACAAAAATTATAAATAGTTTGTTTTTCATTTAAAAAAAAACTTATCATTCAATCGTAAAATTATAGATTCGTCAGCAAAAGAAGCGATACCAACGGAAAAAGCAATTGAATCATTTGATGAATGGACAAAAAAAAGAAGAGATGCGGCAGCTAATCTAAAAATTGTTGGAAATTCAAACATCGATCCAACAGTTATTCGACGACTTGATGAAGTTTCAATTTCACCAATTAGTGGCCCAACTCGAAACTTTGCTAGTAAAGAGTGTGGAGCTAAAGTTATTGCATCAAATCCAGAAGCTGAAAATGCAAAATCGGTTGTAGAAAAAGATGTAGATGATTATATGAGAAATCCATGTCAAGCAGCAAAAGAAAAATTTTTTGTAATTGAATTGTGTGAAGCAATTCAAATCAAGAAAATTGCAATTGGCAATTTTGAACTTTTCGCTTCAAGACCTAAATTGGTATTTTATTTAAAAATAGGATAAAATTAAAATAAAGCCTTTCAGATATCGGTTCAAGTATCCGAAAGGTATCCACCACTTGCAAATTGGATATCTCTAGGATCTTTTCATCTTCAAGATCATCATAAAATACTACAAGAATTTGATGTTCCAAATACAAATTCTTATGTCAAATATGTCAAAGTATAAAAAATAATTTTTCTAGTCAAAAATTTTACTACAATCACTTTCAGGTTAATCTGGAAGAGCATTATGGTAAAGAACATTATTGTATTGTCTCAGTAGTCAATGTAATGGGTAGCACGCTAACAGATGAATATGAAAAAGAGGTTTTCTTTTAAAATTTATTTCGATTTAACTTCAATAAGAATTTAATAGGAAGAAGCTATCAATTTGTTAAACACATTGTCAGGAAATGAAAACAAGGAAGAAAAGAAAACAACTCCAGCGCCAGCAGAAGAAAAAATGCCAACACAACTTCCAACGCCACCAAAAGCTGATAATCGGACAGTAGTCAAAAAGAAAAATGGATTAATGTAATTAAAAAAGATCTTTTTTTTTTTAAATAAAAAAAATTCCAGACTACTACAAAATTTCGAAATATGTTTTAAATGTCCATCAAAAAAGGTGTCATTTTCTATTTGTCAATTGTTTCCTGTCAAGTTAAAAAATGCAATAAAACAAGACACGATTTCCAGCAATTTTAAGAGGTAACACAAAATTTTTGAAATAATCAATATTGAGCCAAATTCAGGGTTCAACATGAAACAACAAACATTGATGAAAACAAATTACTCCATTACACTTATAAAAAATTACGAAGAAGAAATTTAGCGAGTATTCAAAGACAATTTTCAATGTTGGATTCAGAATTTTAGAAATCTATTCAAACTGGGAAAATTCTTTTCTTTCAGATGGAAAAATCGAAAAAATAAAATCAAAAAAGAAACTTCAAATGGAATTGAAAAACCGAAAAAATTGGAAGAGAATAAAGTTCAGACATCGAATGAAATGCCTTCATTAAACAAAGAAAAACATGAAAACGAATTGGAAAAATTAAAAATTGAACAAAACGGAGAAAATGAAAATGAAAAAGTGCAAAAAGGTGAGCAAAATATCAATTTTAAATTTCCAAAAATTATTCTTTTTAAGCTGAAAAATCGGCTAAAACGACAAAACATGAAAATATTGTACCAGCTGGAGGATCAACAAATCAACGAGAAATGGTTTTAATGAAATTGAGCAAACGAATAGCAGCGGTTGAAATGAATTTAACATTATCAACAGAATATTTGAGCGAATTAAGTAAACAGTGAGTTTTAAAAATTAAAGTTTTTTTTTTCTTTTTAATAAAATTCAACACATTTTTTTCAGATATGTTACTCAAATGAGTGGCTATCAACTCGAAATTAAAGAAACGCGACGAATTTTAAAAGATCATGTGAAAAGTGTCGAAATTCTAATGAGAAATAAATTGAATCGCGTTCAACGAGAAATGAAAAAATTGAAAAATTCGCTGATTCTGTTGGAAAAATATGAGATGAATCGATATAAACAGGAAAAGTACGATATGACGAGAAGTATATTTGTGCCATCTTGTCATATGACGTCACCAACTTTACCACGTATGTTATTGAGTTCAAAAATTCGACAAATAGAAAAAAAAATCGATTGTTCTAGCTTCACCACTTGGCAGATTGCCAGAAATTGGCACTATTGAGAAGAAGATAAGCGATAATTATTTAGAAAATGACAATTGGATAGAAATAGTAAACAGAGCAAAATCGATAATTTTTGGATCAATTTCTTGGAATGTACGTCGTCTTGATTGCGTTCATCTTTTTCTTATTTGATTTGATTTAATGAAATTCAGACGGATCATCTCATTATGGCATTGATAATTTCAAATTTTGTTGTATTGACAATTCTTTTTGCAACGTTTTTCTATATTCAACGACGAAATCATGAAATGAAAGCGGAAATTCGAAATGAATTGCAGCGAAAAATTGGCCAAATTGCGTTGTCGAACAAAAAAATGATTGCAAAAGGTTTTGATTGAATTTGGCGTTAAAGTTTTAAATGATCATCATTTTTAGGTATTCGAAAAGCTGAATTAGCTGTTACCGCAGCAGTGACGTCATCCCTAAAAATAGACAGATCATCAAAAAACACAAATGTTGCCATGGTAAGCTTTTTTTAATTTATAGCAAAAGGTTGAGAACATTTAATTGTCGCCTGGTTAGCTCAGTCGGTAGAGCACCAGACTCTTAATCTGGCTGTCGCGGGTTCGAGCCCCGCATCGGGCTGAAGATTTTTTTTGCTTTTTTTTTTTCAGCAGTTCGAAACAGCGTTGAAAAATTTATTTGCGGCACAACAGCATAAAATCGATGAACAATTTGAAGAAAACAAAAAGATAATGAGGGATGTGTTATTGATGAATGAACGGCGAAATAGTGATCACATAAAATTAGAAGACAGTGAAAGTTCGTCAGAAACCGAACAGAAAGAAGAGATAGCGGACGAATCAAAATAGCTGTCATTCAATGATGTTTTTTTTTCTCACGGGTCATCTTGGTTTTTCAAAACAGGGCCAGTAGTTTATTTGTCTAGCTTCACACACACACACACACACACACAAAAAATCCCTTTTCAAATCCAGTGATTTCATAAATTGCCGGTTTTATTCATAATTTCTCTTTACATCAATCATTTTTTTTTTAGGAAATTTCAAATTTCCGCTGTATCTTGCCAGTTAAAACTTTTTTTTGTACTAATTTAACATTTTTTTGTTCGAAATAGATTAGAAAAATCGGGTAGAATTTAGAAAGTGAATAGTTTTTTTTTTGTTTTCTTTTTCATGTGCAATTCAAAATTTATTTTGTTTTTCAATTCTAATCTAAATATTGCTCGGTTTTAAGCTGTACTTGATATTATTGTTAAACTTCTTTCTAAAAATAAAACTTACGGATTTGAATTTTTTTTTAATTTGATGTGTGAATTGTTTTAATCAATTTTCTAATTATTTTTTCTCGGGTTTTTAGAAAGTAGAATTATTGATTAATTATTTATTGAATTTTTATTTATTGATTTATTGATTATTGATATTAAATTGATTCTTTTTAAGATGGCCAAAAAGACGCCTTCATATTTGGAACCATCAACATCCTATGATTCGTCGCTGACGACATGTCGTAGCTCGAATTTTCATAAAAACGCCCAATTTGGTCACTTGTTATTGTCACAGTTGAATGATTTGAGAACAAGAGAAGTCCTTTGCGATGTCACTTTGGTTAGTGCAGAAAAAAATGAGGGGTTTTTTCTTTAATTTTAAATTAATAAAAACATTTCAGATTTGTGGAAATAAACGAATTCAAGCGCATCGATTAATTTTATCAGCATGTTCGGGATATTTTCTTGGAATGTTTACGTCACACATGTCAGAATGTTATATGAGTGAGAAATTTAGAAAAAAAAAGAAAAGGAGGAGAGAAAAAATTAATCAATAATTTAGGAGAAGTTACAATTGAAAATATGGGTTCAATTACATTAGACGCATTGATTGAATTTTGTTATTCGGGACAAATCAATATTAATGATTCGAATGTTCAAGATCTTCTACCAGCTGCATGTTTACTTCAATTGAATGAAGTTCAAACTGCCTGCTGTGAATATTTGAAAAAACAATTGGATCCTTCAAATTGTTTGGGTATTCGCGCGTTTGCTGACACACATTCATGTCGAGAATTAATGATAACCGCTGATGAATTTACACTTAAGAATTTTTCAAGTGTTGTTGGAAAGGAAGAATTTCTGTTACTTCCTGTTGAAATATTAAAAGAAATAATTGAAAGTGATCGATTAAATGTGATAAATGAAGAATTAGTTTTTTCGGCTGTTATTCAATGGGTTCGGCATGATATTTCAAAAAGAAAAAGACACTTATCAATGGTAATTTTAATTGGATTTTTTTGTTGCTGAAATCAAAAATTCTTCAGCTGCTATCGCACGTTCGATTACCGCTGTGCACACCGAAGTTCTTAGTATCAACAGTCAGCGAAGAGATTCTTGTCAAAACTGATCCGGCAAGTCGCGATCTGGTGGATGAAGCCAAAAATTATTTGCTGCTACCAGTTGAGCGGCCAAATATGCAAGGGCCGAGAACAAAACCACGAAAACCACTAAAACTTGGCGAAGTGCTGTACGCTGTTGGTGGTTGGTGTAGTGGTGATGCGATTGCATCAATTGAAATGATGGATCCGGAAAGAAATGGTCCACAATGGACATGCGTTGATCCAATGAGTAAACGAAGGTGAAAACAGTTTTTTGAAAGAATAAAAAATGATTTTTGATGCTTCTAGATGTGGAGTTGGTGTTGCAGTTCTTGAAAATCTACTTTATGCAATCGGAGGACACGATGGACAATCATATTTGAATAGTATTGAAAGATATGATCCAGTGACAAATCAATGGAGTTGCGATGTTGCGCCAACAGCGACATGTCGAACTAGTGTCGGCGTAGCAGCATTCAACGGTTTTTTGTATGCAGTCGGAGGACAAGACGGAGATAGTTGTTTGGATGTAGTCGAAAGGTTCAAATTAATCACAATTCGAATTTTAAACATTTTTTATTGAATTGTCTTTAAAGATATGATCCACAACGAAATCAGTGGACAAAAGTAGCTCATATGGGAACAAGAAGACTCGGAGTATCAGTGTCAGTTCTTGATGGATGTCTCTATGCTGTTGGAGGATCAAATGGGCCGTCACCCTTAAATACGGTTGAAAGATACGATCCTAGAATCGGGAAATGGGAGGAAGTTCAATCGATGTTAACAAGACGAAAACATTTAGGAACAGCAGTTTATGAAGGATATATTTATGCGGTTGGTGGAAGAGACACAACAACCGAATTGGATACAGTAGAAAAGTAATTTTAAAAAAAATTATTTTAAATAATTAAAATAGTGTTGCTAATTTAGATATAACGCAAAAATGAATGAATGGACACCAGTTGTAGCGATGAATAATCGAAGAAGTGGTGTTGGAGTGGCGGTTGTTGGCGATAAACTATTTGCAGTTGGCGGTTTTGATGGGCAAACATACTTAAAATCAGTCGAGATTTACGATACGGATTGTAATCGATGGAGGCATCATTCACAAATGTTTTATAGAAGATTGGGTGGAGGAGTTGGAGTTGTTCGAATGCCAGAAACAAATGATATTGATGATGATGGAATTTTCAGTACAGATATTGTAAGATCAACCAAAAAATGAGTGGTGCACGATTTTTATTTTGTATACATGTAAAATATTAATTTTTGTTGAAATCATGTATAAATAATGAAAGAATTTTAATTTTGTTTTGTTTTCGACAAGAAAAAAATTAAACGAATCTTCGTTGAGGTTTTATTAATATTCTATAAGATGAACAGATTAAAATGATTTTAATAAATTTTGAGAAAAATATTTATAAAGAAGGAAAGGATAAAAATTAATGACGGGAAGAAACGAGGTTGTAGAGATTTAAAAAAAACATGTTTTTTTTGAAAAAATTTTTAAGGATTTTTTTTTAAAGTTACGGTTGTTTGGTTTCTGTGCAAACACAGAAAAGGTAATTGCGTACAAGAAAAAACCGATTTGAAATTTTTGTTTAATTTTACTTACTAATTTTGGAAGTTTTTTTGATTTTTTTTGGGTTTTCGATACAAGTTAATGAAAAAATATATCAAAATAAACGAATTTCCTAATTTTTATTATTTTTTTACTTTTAACCTTCGTATAAATTGTTGTCGTTGGGTTCTTAAGAGTTTTATATTTGAAAATGTAAAAAAACATTGTGTTTTTTAAAATAAATGAAATTTTCACATTTTTTAATTTTTGAAATTTGTTAGTGAACGTAAAAAAAAACAACCGATAAAATAACGAAATAATTCCATGTCGAATTTTCTTTCACTGAACTTCCTTTCTGTAACTAACCTACTATTTTCAAAAAACCTTATCTAAAAAAAAATTTAATTAATCGTTTTTTTTTATAATTTGGTTTTTAAATTTCTAAACCAAAATATGGCTGTAATAATAATTTTAAGATTTTTAAAGGATAATTTTTTTAGGTACAAATCTCCTAACATGAACTCGGAAATAGTTCGTCGTCTTGAGTTCGCAGTTGAAAGGCTCGAAAAAATTGCAAATCATGTCGAAGAACAAGGTTTTCTTCAAAAAATAAATATTATATTTTTTAAGTTAAAAATGATTGTTTTTTGAAGGTTTTTTCTCGACAGAATCGAAACGAAATTCAGAGCAGGATTTGTCAGTACCATTAAATATCTCTAAATTTGATGAAGCAGTGGCTGACCAGTTAAATGAATGGTTAAAAATTTCGGCAAAAATTGGTGGAAAGGTTGCAGAAATAAGCCAGCTGGTGAGAAACGGTTAAAATAAATGCTAAAAAAAAACAATTTTCACAGATTGAAAAAGCATTTAAAGAGTTTCGTGTTCTTTTGTTATCGGCAGCTGGCCAATTGAAACCAAATAACAACAATTTTGCTATTTTATTGAACCCGTGTAAGGAAATTATGAATGAAATCAGTGAATTCAAAAGTTCAAATCGATCATCCGAATTTTTCAATCATTTTTCAGCAGTTGACGAAGCGAAAAACGGTAAAATTGGTTTCAAAAAATTATCCTCGTTATCATAGTTTTCAGCTTTTGGTTGGGTTACCGTAGAAGACACTCCAGCTCCTTTCATAAGAAATATGATTGATGCATCACAATTTTATTTGAATCGAATTTTAAAAGAGTATAAGGTAAAACTAATGATCAGACATTTACTACATATGGAGTTCTAGGAAAAAGATCCGAATCATGTAGAATGGGTAAGAAGCTTTAAAACTCTCTGGGAAAGTATGCACAATTATGTGAAAAATGTTCATACAACTGGATTATTATGGAACACAAATCCTAGATGTAATTCAGCAAACATTTCTAACAAAACTGAACCAAATTGTGCTCCTCCTCCGCCACCCCCGCCACCATTTCCAACAGACTTGTTAAAAAACCTTGCAACTTCTGATGTTGACAACACAAAAGCGAAAATGAATGCACTGTTTGATGAAATAAACAAAGGAGCATCAGTAACATCTGGATTGAAAAGGGTAGTTGAGAAAATTATTAAAAAGTTAAACATCGATCGAAAATTGTAGGTGACTGCCGACATGCAAACTCATAAAAATCCAGCACTACGTAAATCAAATACAATAAACATTGATAAAAATTTAGTTGAAACATTTACGAAAGGCGAAAAAACAGAAAAGCTTAAAAAACCTGCTATTTATTTACAGGCAAGAATAACAAATAAAGAATGGGAGATATTTTGAGTTTTCAGGATGGAAAACAATGGAATATTGACTATTTTATAAATGATTCCAATATTGAAATCAATGTCACTGATAAAAAACAAACAGTTTATATTTATAAATGTGAAAATGCTTGCATTAAAGTTTTCAAAAAAAAACATTTTTTTAGTTTTAATTTTCAAAGTTTAGATAAATGGAAAGGGAAATGCAATTACAATTGATGGATGCAAAAAAACGAGTGTTTTATTTGATGGACTTGTTGCGCAATGTGAAATCATTAACAGCAATGGAATTCAGGTGAGGTGAAATTGTATCTTTCACTCAAAAAAGAAAATGTTCCCTGATAATTTGCTATTTCATTACACCAACATCTGCTTAAATTTCCAAGGTTAATCAAAAAGTAACAGAAAAAATCCATATGGTGTCTATATAATAGTTGAATTGGTTATATTTTTTCAACCAAAAGTGTGTATTAAGGGTCAAAAATAAAATAATATAAACAAAACGAAAAAGTTCAAATAAAACAAAATGAGACTATTGCAAATTATCTCATCAAATAAAATGTTCTAGATCCAAACCCTTGGTGAACTTTCAACTGTTTCTATTCAAAAAACAGATGGTTGTCAAGTTTATTTATCAAGAAAAGCGCAAAATGTTCAAATTGTGTCATCAAAGTCAAGTGAAATGAATATTTTAGCACAGGTTCATTTAGTTTTTAAAAGAAAACTATGACACATTTCGGATAGTTTCAGTTGGATGAAAATGATGACGAATACACTGAAATGGCAGTTCCCGAGCAATATGTGACAATTTTGAAAGGGCGACGTTTGTCAACAAATGTTTCAGAAATTGTATGATTCGTAGTTTTCTTACTGTATTAAAAGTTTTTGTAATAAAGTGATGATTGTAATATTTTTATTTGATAAGTTATAAGTGGTTGTAAATCCATAAAATGTTTTTTTCTCGTGCTGAAAATAGTTTTAAAATGTATGTTTAGACAAAATGGTGGTTCAAAATCAATTAGCATTGATAAATCAACAACATGAAAATGTGAAAAGAAGATCCGATTTAATGGTAATTCTTCAGAAATTAATTCTAGCGAAACAAATTCTGAAAACATTTTAGGCACCAACAATGGTTCTACATGGGCACCAAGGTGAAATCTTTTCTTCACAGTTTAGCAGTGATGGAACTTTTTTGGCTAGTGCCGGATATGATATGCAGGTTGAAAAAAAATGCGTATTAAAAAGAGAAATTAAAAAAAAAAACTGAAATTCCAGATTTTTCTTTGGAATGTGTTTGGAGAATGTGAAAATTTTGCCGTTTTGAAAGGTCATAAAGGAGCAATTATGGATTTAAAGTTCAATACAGATTCAAGGTTGGGATTTTTTGTTGGTTTTTTTTAAATAGGATTTGTTTATTTAATTTTCTCTAATTTTAGTCACATTGCAACATGCAGTACAGACAAAACTGTTCGAGTTTGGGACATGGAAACCGGAAATTGTATTCGAAACTACAAATCTCATCAAGATTTTGTCAATTCAATTGATATTTCAAGACGTGGTATTGAAATGATCAGCTCGGCATCAGATGATGGAACAGCAATGGTATTCAAACCCCAAAATAGTCTTTTTTTAAATTTTTTCAATCAATAATCTAAGGTCCACGATTTACGTTCAAAAGAACCAGTAAAAAAATATTCGAATAAATATCAACAAACAGCGATTGTTTTCACGGATCAAACTGATGCTGTTCTTTGTGGAGGAATCGACAATAATATAAAAGTAAGTTATAATTTAATCAAATCAATTAATCCAAATCAACTTAAAAATTACGTATTTTTAAAGTATTGGGATATGCGTCGAGATGATATTAATTATATTTTGGCCACTCAAAAAGATACAATCACAAGTTTGTCGCTTAGCCATAATGGCAATTTTCTTTTATCAAATTCAATGGATTGTTCAAGTAAAAAAAAATATATTTTTTAAATATGTAAAATAAACGTTTCAGTAATCAGATGGGATGTTAGAGGATTTGTTGCTGGTGATCGATTGCTTGGTTGTTACTATGGACATATGCATAATTTTGAAAAAGTTGTTTTCTTAACTTTGAAATTTGAAATACTTGGCTTGTTTTCTAGAATCTTTTAAAATGTGGATGGTCACCAAATGATAATTATATAACATCTGCCTCATCTGATCGCTTTGCATATGTATGGGATGTGAAAAGCTTCAGAATCTTATATAAACTACCTGGTCATAATGGTTCGGTCAACTCAACAGCATTTCATCCTACACAATCAATTTGTATGTTTTTTCTTTGATTGGGAGGGGACGAAAAATAATGTTATACAATATAATATATAGTTTAAAAAAAAGAGAAACAGAAGAGAGGAGGGAGGAGGGAATAAGAAAAAGGCGGGGATTCTTCAACCAAGAACCGTGTAAGACAAGGGCGAGACGAGTAAACGTAGACAGCGAAAGACGTGCACCATCATGTATGTAGGCGAACACATTTTCTTGTTTCTGCTACGGCTCTCATTTGCCTTTTTAAACATGGCGCAATCATATTGTTGACAGATATTTCTTTTTTTTTTATGATATTTCTTCTTTTCGATCATTTCGTTTCAATCTATATGAAGAGAGAAAAAAAAGAATTCATCCTTAGCAGTTTTTAAATGTTTAGGAAAAATTTGATTTTTTAATTAAATGAAAATGTTATTTAACTATTCGATTTTTTGCAGTACTATCGGCTGGAAGTGACAAACGACTTTTCCTCGGCGAACTTGAATTGGAAAATTATTAAAAAATGTAACTTGAATATTTTAATTTTTAATTGTTGTCTGTTGTGTTTTGTTCAACCCATTTGTTTCTGTTCCTTCTTTATCTTCGTCGTCGTCTGCTTTAACTTTTTTTTTTTTTGAATTGAATGAAATAGTCGTGAGAATCACGCAAAAGAAATATGTTTGAAAAGGGAAAATTTCATCGATTATTTGAAAATATTGCGCAAATCATTTCATTTTCGGCAATCTCTTTGATTTTCAAATCGAGCCCTCCTCCACTTTAGAACCCCCGTCCACCCCCCATCTTGGCCAAAAATAAATTGAATAGAAAGCCCAACACCAAAAGATTCAAATGAATTTGCCGTTTGAATAGAAGAAAAAAAGTCGTCTTTGGGGGGTTTTACCTCTTCTTTTTCTTTCTTTTTTCTTCATCATATGTTGTTCTGTTTTTGGTGGATGGAAAGAAAAAGAAAAGAAAAAAACCCCAAAATTTCGGGTTGTTCATTTCTCCTTTTTATTAAATAAAGAAAACACATTTTTGGTGTGAAAATTTTGTGTTCAATTGTAAATGAAAAAGGTCATCTAAATAACAATAAAACTGTTCTCCCTTCCCCTCCCCATCTTTCAAATGTTTATTTTGTTAATTTCTAGTAAAGCAACAATAGAATTTGAAAAAGAAGAAAAAAAATAAAATGAGTAATGTGTGTTCTCAGCTTCTCATTGGTGGCCTAAAAATTGAATAGGCGTGGCTTCTGTGTAAAATGATGTTGTTGATTGTGAAATATGGGCGCGTATTATTTGAAAAATGCCCCCAAGTACGATTTTTAAAAAAGAAATGACAATTAAAAAATGGTTTCTCTTTTTTTCTTTCTTTTTTTGGTTCTTCCTCGAATATTTTTCAGTGTTTTATCAAATTTGGCTCTCGCTGCTCGCTTTATTTTTGATTTGTGTTCTAATAATAATTGAATTTGATGACTCAGAAGTTATTTTTTTGTTCGAATTAAACATTTTTGTGTTGAAAACGATAGACAGAAATTTAGACACATTTTAATGGAATTTTTCAAATTAAAAAAGTTGCCAAAGACCGTTTCCTTCAAGAAGGACTAACTGGAAAAATTCAGAGAAAAACTGGGAAAAGACCTCAATTCTCCTCAATTTAGAATAGATGTAAATCATAATTCAGGAGAAATATAAAAGCCCAAGTGTCTTTTTTAAATTGAGCTTTGTCAATTTTTCGCCAAAACCGGGAGGGTTAAAAAACAGGGAATAAAATGATGACAGTTTTTGTTGATGTTAAAAAATTGGAAAAATTATTGATTTTTCTAGTTTTCATTTTTTATTCTTTGTTGTTCATCATTTCATCGAATTTGCTTTGCCAGAATTAACTTTATTTATATATTTTTTTTAATGTTTCGTCAAAATATTTTTTTTCCCGAAAAACTTAAAAAACTGAAAGTTGGAAAGTTAAAATGTTTTTCCATTAAATATTGAAACAGATAAAAATTAAATAAATTATCTTTTAATTGCTAATTAGTTGAACACATTTTAATCATTAATCATAAGCCTTTCTTTCTCTCTCTCTCTCTCTCTCTCTCAAAAGATATTTTTCCTAAATCCATTTAATGAGAAAAAATAGAAAAAAGTGGTGTAAAATATGAAACGCAAAAGTATTTTTACAAAAAATTTAAAAAAAAATGAAAAGAAGGCATCAATGGAATTGTTGATTCATCAATAATCATTCCCACAACAAAAAATATGAGATATCATGTCTCAATTTCTCTTCATATTTTCCTTTTATTTTTATCAACTTTTTTTTTGTTGATTTTATTTTTATTTTTTTTTTGGCTAAAAAGGATTGATAAAACTTAACTTTTAAGCAGTTTTTATTCTAAATAATTAAAGTTTGCCTCCAAGAAATATAAACGATGGAAAGAGAGAGAGAGAGAGAGAGAGAGAGAGAGAGAGAGAGAGAGAGAAAACGGGAAGAAGAGAAAGAGAAAAAGAGAAAATGTTAGTCAATTTTCATTTGAAGGGACGAAGAATAAAATTTTGGGAGTTTCAAGTTTTTTTTTTTTTTTTTTTTTGATCTGAGCTGCACCGAACAAAACGATTCGATTTGTCGGCTGGTCCTTATAATGGGCGGAGCCTAAATGATTGTAAAAACGTTCTCATTTCATCATTAAGAATTTGTCAGAATTATTTTACGATAAAACATCAATTGAGCTCATTAAATTTATTTTAATTTTAAAATTTCAGAAAAAAAAAACTGAAAATCAATCAAAAAATGTCTTTAAATGAGCCAACTTGCTTATTGATCATCGCTTCTTGCAAAAGATTTGAATTTTCCTATTTTAAATTACTTTGGTATAAGGTAAATTTGATTATCGATTTTTTATTTTTGCTTGGTGATTGTTTGACACCAATTTTTAAAGGTTCTCACGCTGGAAAACGATTCCCTAATCCCAATATTGTTTGGAAATGAGTTTTACAAGAAAACCATTCATTTGAGCGAAGTTTTGAAAATTGTGAATCATTTCAAAGCGAATATGAGAGAAATCACATTGAATTTTCGGTGGGTTTCTAACGATTTTCAGAGTTTTTAAAAAACGTTTCAGAATTTCAGAACATATCATGAAGAACTATGCGACAATGATTTAACCGATGAGTTTATTGAAAGAATTCTGTTAAAATTATTCGAAACGACTTATTCGTTTCCAAAATCGATTATACCATTGAAATGGGTAAAAATAGGGGGAAAAACCGTTTTTTTTTTTTTTGAGAAGTTTTTTCCGTTAAATTCAGACCAAAGTTACATTGAAACATCTGTTTGGATATAAAATTGGGCAAAATGACAATATCGACATTGTTGATTTTGATGAAGACGATTGTGAGTTTCAGAGGATTTTCAGAGCTTAAAAAAAAAGCAGAAATTTTCAGTTATAAAACATCCAAGTATTATTGCCACCAAATCTCCACTTTTTGCCAAACTTAGTAGTCAATTAACACATGAAACTCAATCTCACATGAGATATTTCTTCAAACATTTATTAGCTGACTTGATTTGGTATTTTTTTGTTGTTGTTTTTTCCTCGTTCGATGAAAATTTTAAGAGAAGCTTTTTGTGCTCCAATGCACAAAGAGAGAGAAAGAGAGAAAGAGAGAGAGAGAGAGAGAGAGAGAAAATATTGGAATTGCGCAATTTAAAGAAATTAAGACGAATAAAACAATTTTGTATTGAGTCGAGCGCGGTCGATCGCTCAGCGGTTTATTACAAAGTAAACGAGAAAAAATAATAACAACCGAAGAAAGAGATCCCGAAAACAGCCAAAACTATTTTTAGGCTCCTCATCTACCGTACCCCGACGGCATTCGTTTCGGGACACCCTAGTTCCCTCACCTCGTGCGCCTTTACTCGCGCCGCTGACAATTGAGTTGGGTTGAACGCTACCCCTAAAATGTGTGTCTGCCTGTCCAGTCTATCTAGTTGTTATGGGCTGGAGTGAGCGAGAATTACCTTGAAAAATGTGGCGCAATCTGCTTCAAAAAAAAATGTTTTAAAATCTTTAAAAACCTGTATGTATGGAAACAAATAAAATAATTTGGACGTGAATTTAAGGGAACATACACATTATTTAGGCGGGTCTCGCCAATAAGTTAATGTGAAGAGACCTCTTGCATGAAATAAGTGCATGTTCCTTTAAATGGTCCGCCTAAAAACGGTTAATTTGTGAGCAATTCAAAAATTTAGTTAAAAATAACAAAAATGTTTATTTGAACGGGGCTCGCGCATAAATTAAGATAAACTTTAAAAAATGTATTTCGTTCTCTATGCTCGACTATATTGCAACGAAAAACACGGTATTTCGAAATACTTCGAAGCAGTTCTTAGCAGATCAATAAAACCCAATTCTGTTGTTTGATTTTTCAGTATTTTCTCCAAAGTGACAATAAAAAATGAAAAATTGATCAGTTTTCACTATGATTACATTTGGGGACCATATAATATGGAATTATACTTGAAACTTCTGAATTCAACGTCATCGCAACGGGATGATCTAACGGTTCGTTTGTTTGAAGCTTAAAATCTAGAAAATGTTTGATATTTTTCAGACAATTCAACTTAGCTTCTTATTATCAGATTATCACTTAATCAGAAGAAAAGAAGATGATGATGAAAAGTTGAGGCGAGGAATGGTGGAGATGAGCACCAAAAATGAAGAAGAGAAGAATTTGGCAAGTTTGATTTTAAATAATTCAAAACATCAGGAAGAAACGCTGAAAATGTTCAAATACGAACTAATCAAGCAAAGAGAGAAAGAAGCTGAAATTATCGAAACAAAATGGCAGCACGAAATCGATGAAGAGAATGAAAAGATTGAGGAACACAAAAGAATTCTGAACAGTCTGAAATTCGAATTGAAAATGAAAGAGAAAGAGGAAAACGAGAAGGAATTAGAACGAGAAAATGAAAGGAAACGAATTGAAGAAGAGCGAAAAAGGAAAGAAGAGGAAAAAAGAATTGAAGAAGAGCGAAGAAGAATAGAAGAGGAAAGACGATTTGTAGAAGAGCGAAAAAGGAAAGAAGAGGAAAGAAGAATTGAAGAAGAGCAAAGAAGAAAAGAAGAAGAAAAACGAATTGAAGAAAAGGAACGAAGAATTGAAGAAGAGGAAAGGCGAATTAATGAAGAGGAAAGACGAATTGAAGAGGAGCGAAAAAGGAAAGAAGAGGAAAAGCGAATTGAAGAGGAGCGAAAAAGGAAAGAAGAGGAAAAGCGAATTGAAGAGGAGCGAAAAAGGAAAGAAGAGGAAAAGCGAATTGAAGAGGAGCGAAAAAGGAAAGAAGAGGAAAAGCGAATTGAAGAGGAGCGAAAAAGGAAAGAAGAGGAAAAGCGAATTGAAGAGGAGCGAAAAAGGAAAGAAGAGGAAAAGCGAATTGAAGAGGAGCGAAAAAGGAAAGAAAAGGAAGAACGATTTTTAGAAGATCAAAGAAGGAAAGAAAAGGAAGAACGATTTTTAGAAGATCGGAGAAGAAAAGAAGAGGAAAGACGAATTGAAATGGAAGAAGAAATGAAAAAAGCAGAATTTGGACAAATTAAAATTATACGAAAAAGGAAATTTCAAGAAAATGATGGCCAAATTTTCAAAGTTAATTTTTAATTTTTAATTTTAATTTTTTAAAAATAAAAAAAATTTTAGAAAGCCAGAAATGATCCAATTTTACTAAGAGATCCGATCAGAAGCTCAGAACAAAGTACATCAACAAAAGATTATGAAAATGAGAAGGATGAGAATGAATTGGAAAGAATCACAAATTCGTTGAATGAAATTTTAAATGATGAAAGTGGTGAATTGGATATCAAACCTTTTCAATTGGAAGAGGCGTTAACAGCACCGAAACGAAACGAAAATCGAATTTGTTCCTCAGAATTCGCGAACACACCATCGACATCAACCGAAAATCCAGAAGCGGTTCAATCAAGTTCCGAATCGAATTCGACGCAACAAAACTCATTCACTTTCAATAAATTTTTACGTGAAGAACATTCGGAAAATATTTGGGATCAGGTAGGGAAGAGAGAACAATCAAACCCTTTCCGTTGGCAGACAAATTAATTGCAGCTAAAAAACATGAAAAAAAATCAAATTCTTCGAAAATGGCTCGGCAATTTTTATGAAAAAATAAACAACTCTAAAAATAAGAATTATATGAATATAATTAAAAAAATGAAAATTGTTGCTTGGGAAATAATTGAAAATCGTAAACAATTGACAGATAAAGTGTTAAAGTAAGAAGAAAGAAAGTGGTCGAAGAAAAATCAATAAATTTACAGAAGTCAGGCTGATAATTCATTTGAAGGTTATCGTTTTGTTCACTTGATAATGTTTCGTGATTTTATGAACACAATAATGGAAGAGCTTATGGTTCTTGGCATTAATCGCATTTATAATCATGCTGTTCCTTTACGCTGGGTGAAAATTGTTATTGAAAATTTTTGAATATTTTCTCAATTTGTTTTTAGCTAAATCTTCCTGTTGTTCCGTTCACTTTTATTAATAATGAGCTACCATGGAAACTTGATTTAGAAGGTTGACACCAACAACCGAAAGTGTAGAGAAATTTCTAAAATTTCAGCATTGTCTGATGAAAAAACGATGCTGTTTGATGGTTTAGGCGGATTGCTTCATGATATTGAAGTAGAAGAGCAAAATACGATTCGGCAGAATGTTATGGAATTTTTCATTGAAGTTTATTGTGGTGTTGTCAGGTAAATTTCAACATGAAATTCTGGAAAAAAAAGAACATGTTTTTAGAAAAGTTTTCACAGCAACAATTGAACAGATGGAAAATGGAAAAAGACATATTTCTCAGTTGAATTATGAACCGAATTTCGTCATAGATTTTGAGAGCACCGAGGTGAGCATTATAAGATAATTTTAATTAAAAAAGTCAATTTTTAAAGGAACATGTTAGACAAGTTACTGTTCCAAAAACAACATATGCGGAGTGTCGGAGGGGTCCGATAGATATTGATGACGTAAGACAAATCAAAACAAATTTAAAAACACAATTTTTCTCGCAGATCGAAATCAATATTCGTTTAAAAAAGGAGGAATTAATTGAAAAGGAGAAGCAAAGACAGGTATTAAATATTTTTGACTGATTAATTAATTATAATAAAAAAACTATATTATAGGCATTGTAAAATGATTCTTCGTAGGTTATTTGAGATAAGAAGAAAACGAATACTTTTTAAAAAATTTATCGCATTGAGTACCATTTAATCTGATAGTTGTTTTTTAATTTCGTGTGAATTACTTTAAACAAAAATATACGGTTTTAATTTTGTTTTAGATATTAGAAATTGTTTTACTTTGTTATTGGTAATAATTTGTTAAAATAAAAATAATTATTTTTTAATTAAATTAAAATTAAAAAATTATTGTAAATGTTTAAAAATGGTGAAAATGCAATGTGAGATGGGAAATAAAAAAAAGCAGCGAACAATAATGGAAACGGTAAAGCTGGCAGAGCTTTTTGAGCAAGTGAAACAATGGGAAGAGTAATCGTAAGACCAACCAGATTTGAAATGAAGCATGCGATTGTTGTCACCGAATTTGAAGTCTGACATTAAATTATTTTGAAATAATATTTTTACTTTGACTTTAATTACTTGAAAAACATTTGCGATCATTAAAGAATAAAATACGAAATCTCCAAGACCTAAACGAATTGTTCCTTCAATTTGTTGAATTTCAGTTCTTTGAAAGTCAGGTGGAACGCTGATTGTTGATAATTCAGTAATTTCTATTTCTTCAGACGGATTCGTATTAATTATTGATTCAACTGGTTCCGACATTGCTGAAATTTTAAGAACAATTTCGAAATGTCGCCTTCCATTTTACAATTGTATAGAATCGCTGGAAATTCTTGATCCCCTCTCCGATTTGCAGTTCGAACAAGAAGACGAAGAGGTCCCTGAAAATTTCAATAATTTTTACAAATTAAGCGTGCCAGAATGTTTTTGTTGTTGTTGTTGACTCGCAATTGGTGCTAAAACAGCAAACAAATCCCAAAATGACATTCCAATTAAAACAAGCCAAACAGTCCAATCTGGTAAATTGTTGAGAAGAAATATTGATGTCAATTCAGCCATTATTATTAAATAAAACTAAAATTCTTATTTTTATTTTCAAAAAAAAATGTATTTTCCAAAACTTGATGTAATCGTCTTGGCGACTTCCAATGAATACTTATTATTCCTAAACATCCGAAATTAAATGTTAAAAAACCAACTGTTAATGTAGAAACAGGCAGATTTAGAGAAAAGAAAATTGATTTAATATTGATTGAAAAAAAAATGAAAAGCACAAATATTGTATTAATGAAAATATAAGTTTTTATCAGCTGAAATTAAGTTGATGAATTATTTGGAAAAATTGAATTAAAACTTACTTTATACAACTTTAATTTGTAACAAAATACGCCAAGAGTTGTTGTTGCAATAAGGAAACAAAAAATAAAAATAGCTTTTGTTGGTGATTGATCAGATTGATAAGATTTGAATAATCCAATAATAATTTCCGGTTTATAATTATCATTCTTATTTTGCGATAATTTTACATTAAGAATTGCAATTAACATACAAATTGCCACTGGAATTAAAACTCTGGTTAATGTTTGAGCTCCATAAACCCGCTGATGTCGAACCATTTATGAAATGTTTTCGGTTTTTATGAATTTTTTGAAACTCGGATTAGTTTAGGTTTTTTTTTTTAGAAAATCTGTATTTTTGTTTACTGTGTTTGCAGACTTTGTCTAGCTACCGTAAGCCGAAAGAAGCGCATTTTTTTTAAATTAAAATTTTTTTTCTTTAATAGTTACATTTTCTTTTGTTATTATAAATTCCAAAATGCATATTTGTTTTCAAACTCCATTCTTAATTAAACTTCGAAAGGGGCAGATAAACAAGAAACGCGTCAAGTGGTAAATGACGAGCGCATTTTAAGAGAGGCAGCGTTTTTTTTTCTGATGCACATTATTCGAAATATTACAATTCAAATTTTACGATTTTCGAGTTGGACTAGTTTTCTGTTTTTTGTTTTTAAAGGTTTTTTTTACTCAATGTCATCTTGTAAAATTTTTAACTTTAATTTAATGAAAAAATCCTTACTTTCAGTCTTTATTTTATATAGATGTTTTAATTTTTCAGGTAAAATCGAATATTATAAAATAAGTACTAAAAAATGTCAGATGATGATCCAATAATTGGGGGTCGACTTCTTTCATCGCTAAAAGTAACCGAATTACGCGAAGAGCTCGAAAAACTTGGACTTTCAACCAAAGGTGTCAAAGCGGTTTTGCAAGATCGTTTGAAAGAAGTATTTAGTCAATTTAAAATGTTAAAAATGATTTATTACATTTTTTAGTATTTAATCAAAAATAAAACACCACAAAAAGAGAATCCTCTTGTTTTGGAGTATCGAGCAAAGCAACAAATTGCTTTAGCTGTTGCAAGAGCAGCCGATCGTAAGAATACAATTATTTACAATTGTGGAGTTATTGTTGTAATTTCAGCTCGAAACAAAAAACCGTCGACCAGTGAAGATCAAGTGACATCTACCAAGGTTTAAAAAGAAGAGAAAGAGCTGTGTTGTAGCTTTTAAATATAACTGATTTTAGCCGGCTGAATCGCCTAAAAAAAATGAAACTGACGGATCCAATGATTCAATCGAACCAAATGAACAGGAAAATGTTCAAGAAGCTGTTGAACCTGAAAAAGCAGAGAGTTCACCAAACAGCACTTCATCGACATCTTCTTCATCGACGTCAACGCGCTCATCTCCGTCAGCTCAATCATCTCCATCGGCATCTCTTCAGTTTGTATCGTTTTTTTAAATCGAAAAAATCTCTAAATTCTTTTAGAAACGACAAGAAAACAATTGCTCAAGAAAGTAAGTCAGAAGTAGTCGCAATTGAAAAACAAGAAGATAAAGAACAAGAAAAAAATGAAGCTCAAGAGAATGGAGAAGAAAATCATGAAAAAGAATTACAAAAGCAAGTTGATTTTTTTCCTTTATTTCTAAAAATCTGATTTTAGAGCTTCTCATGAAGACGAAGAAAAAAAAGAAGAGACTGACGTCAATCCTGTAGCTAAGGTTGAGATTGAAGCAAATAATAAAAATGATGATCAGCCAAAGAAAACGTAAGTTCATCTATTGGTTAAATCATTTTACCAATAAACTATTTTTAGGGTTGAAGCTGAAACATCTCCAGTTGAAGAAAAAACTAAAGTGGCAAGTGAAGAAGTAGCAAAAAAGGAAGAAGAAAAAGAAAAAGGTTTGTTAAGAAAAAAAAACTTCAACTTTAACAAAAAATTAGGATTGGACGCAAACAACGACGACGTGGATGAATTGGATTATGGCGATGAAGATGAGAAAGATGGAAAAGATGAAGTTGTTTTTAAAATTAGAAGAAAAGAGACAAATATTTATTTTACAGCAAATGGAATCAAATGACGTGGAGACGGTGAAAAAATCACCAGAAGCGAAGAAGAAAAATGACAGGAGTGTCGAGAAGGAGGAAAAGATGCGCGGTGAGACGGAAAACCGTCCTCGTGCATCTTCTCCTTCCTCTAGGTTTGACTTTTGTTTTTTGCAATTAAAAAAAAACATGAATAAACTTAAATGCGTTGGTTTTTCAGACATCCTGTTTCAAACATTATTCATATTCGTGGTTTGGTTCGTCCATTCACAGAAAGAGGTTTAAGAGAGGAAGTTTCAAAAAGTGGTGGAGAAATTGTGGATTTATGGATGGATAAAGTGAAAAGTCATTGTTTCATCAAGGTTGGTTATCAAGGTTTTTATCACTAAAAATTGGAGAACAATTCAACGTTTAGTTAACAAGCAATGAGTTTGCTGAAAAAGTGATAAAAACGTTGCATGGAACTCATTGGCCAGAATCAAATCCAAAACAACTTTCAATTGTATACGAAAGTGAGGAAATGGTGAGAATTTGTTGAAAAATAATTAAATAATGAAAAAAAAATGATAAATTTCAGATGAAACGCTATAAAGATGGGAATGGAGATATTAAGTTACCAGAAGTTATAACAATTGGAACTTTAACTGGAAAACGATCTGAAAGATTATCATCATCAGCTTCAGCTTCAGCTTCTGGAATATTGAATCGCGCTAGTTTGAAATTAACGGTTTGCTTGAATAAAATGAAAGAAAAAAATAATGAAAAAACTTGAAAAGGTTGAAAATGTGGTTCGAGACAATTCGAAAAGAGATGGAGAATTAAAGGAGAAGCGAGGATCATTGGCGTCAAGATTAACTCGAATTGATGATAAGCCAAAAGATGAAAAAGCACAAGTTGAAACAAAAGAGACAGAAAGAAAACGACAAAGATCAGAAACTCCACCATTTTCGAGAGGAGCTGGTTTCTTGGATGAGAAACGAGGAAGATTGGAAAATCGATTAAAAAGGTTTGTTTTTTGTTTAAAACGAAAAATAAACCGACAATTTGTGAAATTTTATAGCAAAGATGATCATCGTGAAGTTATTGTGCCTGAAGAACCAATTTTAAAGACACCTGATCAATTGTTCAAGAAAACAACAACACTTCCAGCTATTTATTTTTTGCCATTAACTGATGAACAAGTATGAATTTAAAAAAGAAAAGAAAATAATTGGAATTGGGAAAAAGTCGAAATGAAAATTTTCAGATTGAAATTAAATTAGCAAAAAGAGAAGCAAGACGTCGTGAACGTGAATAAATTTGAAATATTGATTCAATAATTGAATCAAATGCTATTTAGATATGACATATTAATTGCCAATGTTTTGTTTTTAAATTTTGTTCGAAATGATCTTTAAATGGGGAGCGAGAGGCAATTTTCGCAGAAAAATCCCCACCAGCAACTTTCCAATTTCAGAATGATTTAAATTGTGTCGGTCTGAAATAATGTTATTTTTTGGTTAAATCAAAAAAGAAAAGAAAAAAGACTGTTAAAATGGTGTTTTTTTTTTTGTTTAAATTTTTTTGGTTTTATTTATTGTCAACATAAAAAAATATTGTTTTTGATTACTTAAAAATTCACATATTACAACACTACATTATTTTTAAACATTTCCCATAAATTATCTGTTTTCTGTTAATTTGGTTTTTATTCTTATAATTGTTTAATAAAAATTATGAAGTGGGAAGAAGAAGAAAAAGGAAAGAAAAGGATTTATTGTCAAATATAATACAAAAATATATAAATTATAGGCAAAGTGGAAGAAAAATATCACAATTTTTTGGCTTTTTGAATATTAAAAAGAAACTAAAAAAAAAAACTAAACGGGAAACCCATGATTCGGCTAAAATCAACAACCTTGAGGTGGAAAAAGAAGAAAGAAACAGTAAATTTGGCTGCGTACTCGAACGTAAGCGACACTGAGTATTAAATGTGTGTGTGTGTGTCGTCGGTGGGAAGTGTGAGCTCACATTGGAATCGTATGAGCGATGACACGGGTTCGACTCTCCCTTTCAAGCTGTTTTCGTTCACGTTCGATCTTGTTCTTCATTCCTTTCACTTTCTTCTTGATCAATGAACGATCCGAATGATTTTGAATTCCCATCGTCTGAAGAGATGAAACGATCAATGATTCCAATTTTGGGAGAGAGGTAAACGCGCTCTATTGGGATTTCGCTGAGCATCAACACAGGAATAGGCGTTGTGTTGTGGGTGATACGCAGTTTAAACACGTTTCGGTGTGCGCTGGAGCGATTTTTTAAAAAAATTAAAAAGCAGTGTCAATGGAGCATGATTGCAACACTTTGATTTTAGAAAAAAACTCAAAAATCGTTCTTTTTGGCGCCAAAATTGTGTGTTTCGAGAAAAAGTTATCAATAGAGCGCGATTTGACTGGTGATTTTCTGACCTTTAATTTATTGCCATCCAACTCAAGAAACTTAACACCATCGACTTTATTGATGGTGAACTCGGGAACGTATTTGTCGAGTCCCATCGAGACGAGCAATTGGCAGACGTCATCCACCGACCAGTGCAACGCTTGCAGTCCGGCCGGTTGACACGTGGCACGCCAGAACTCATTCTCAGCGTACTTTTTGCTTCTCAACGGAAACAGCAGTTTTCGATGCGTCAGCTTGTGCGGCATCGCCGGCGACGCCGGTTCGGAGATTCGCGGAACTGGCGAGTCGCAAGGTGATGAGTACTCTTCGGTCCAACTACTGCCCACTGACACTTCGGCATCTTTCTTGTTCTGGAAAAAGAATTGATCAGTCAGTCGGTACGGCAGCGGTCGAAACACGTTGAAGCCTAACCATCATTTCAAGATTTGCCATCACAGCTTTATCCTCGTGTGGAAGCTCACCGCCTGGTTTGTAAGCCAATCCTTCATCCCTTTTCTCGATTTTTTCCTTCAATTTTTCGCGAAGCTCACACAATTCAAGATTCTGAATCGAGTGACGACGCTCTTCCATTTCTTCCAACTTCCCTTCCAACTCGTCGATTCTTTCCTGCAAAATTTTGATTACTGTCAGTCATTATTAAAGGAGCATTGCGAAAAAAAAGTGAACCTTTAACTGTTTGACGAGTGACGCATAGTGAAGATCTTTATCTCTCAACTGCTCGACATGATTCTCCTCTCTGGTCAACAATTCTTTCTCGCGTTCCTGATAGTTTTTGAGCATCTGATTGGCGTGCTCGTACTTCTTCTCCAACTGCTCACAGTGCGACTTGGTGGTGTCGAGTACGTCGTGCATTCGAACCGCCTTCTTCTGCGTCATCTCCAGCTCGATTTCCAGCGCCTCGATTTTGCTGCGAATCTCGGCTTCTTCCTTCGATATGATCGACGTCGTCGGTCGATTATTCTCGATTTCATTCGGTTGGTTTTGATCGATGATCGATTTCTGAAGTGGGGCTGATTGCTCTTCCATTTCTTCATCCTCGTCGCCGCCCAACATTCGAATTCGATCCTGCTCCAAACTTTGCTGAATTAATTGAGCAACTTCTGATTCTTCCAGATTTTGTTCTCTTCCTGGAAAAAATCGATTTTTCGGAGAGAATTTTGGCGGGCAGTTTCCTACCGATTGTGAAAAGAACTCGATTATTGGTTGATCGTAGCGTGTTGGCGGCGTACAACTGCGAGACGCCAACCAGGCTTTTGCCGTCAACCGACACAATCTGATCGCAGACTCGGATTCGTCCGTCACGATGAACAGCGCCGCCAGTCGTGATGCTTTTCACGAAGATTCCCAATTTTTCGAGTCCCGAATCGGCGCCGACTCCCATGCCGATTATTGAGACGCCGAGTCCTTCGGCGCCCTTCTCAAGATCAACTTCAAACAGATCCATTCGTTCGAGACGTCGCTCAAGCTCGTATTCGGCGCAGCTCGCCACCGGATCGATATCCTCATTTTTGCGATCATAATCATCCACCGAATAGGCTGAAAACACCTGCAAAAATCGCCCACTTTTCCACCAGCTCTTCTCGCGTGCGCACTCACCGGTATCGGCGCTGTACTGAAGGAAACTTTTCGAGCTCCAGCTGCTGCTGCTGCAGCCGCTGCGGCTGCTGCCGCTGCTGTTGCTGAGCCATCATCAAAACGTTCGGGGCTCAATCCACGACGGGTTTCAATCAAACCCCGATTTTCGTCCATCATTTCGTTGTCTTTTGGTGTCTTCACTACGGCAAACGTGGTGTGTTTCATTCCATTGGAAACCAAACCACAATTTGAGTCTTCTTCGAAACTGTAAAAAAATATTTTTTTTGCTTCCGAAGAAAAAATTGTTGGTTTTTTATTAGTAAAAAAAAGAAGGGAAGAAGCTGCTGAAATTCAGAAAAGCGCTGAAAATCGTCCTGTCATGCATGCAGCCAGCCCACTGCGCTGCTGGAAAACCAAAACAAAAAAAAACCCCCCCGCTTACGGTGTTTCGAATTGTCGACGATAAATCGAACCATCCCTCCAATATGGTTCGAAGTTGTTGTTGTTCGACGCCTTCAACGATTGTGTCGAATATTGTGATGACGTCATATTTTCAGATGAATAATTAAAGTCCGACGGCGATCTGAAAAAATGAAGAAAAACCAAAAAAAAAACATGCGAAAAGGAAAAAAAAGAAGGAAGAAGCAAATTTTCAGCGACAACGGCAGCGGTTAGAATCAAGAATTTCTCTCCGATCCCCTCCCCTCAAACTTACTTTGGATTCTGATTGATCAAATATCTTGAAGTGGCCGGACTTGATTGAATCCGATCGAGATCAGCAGCCAACTCGGAAAAACTGCGTTCAACCTGCAAAAAATCCGGGGGGTTTTTTTACGTCACGAAAACTTCCGGGTGGTGAAAATGAAAAACAAAGAAGAAAAAGAAATGTTTCAATCGCCCGGGCGGCGGCCGAAACATTTTAATAATTCATGACTGACGGATTAAAAATGTTCGAAAACGGTCTCCTTCGATTATTGATTGATTACAGGTTTATTTCCCCAAAAAAAAATCACTTTTTTACCTGCGACATTGGACTTGACGGACCCGACGGTTTCGGCGGCGGCAACGGTGGTGGCGGTTGAGTTTGACGTTGAAGACGTGGCGAATAAAACGATGGAACCTGGAAATTTCCCGATTCTTCCACAATCCTTTCCCTTCCCCCTGACAACACGCTTACATCTTGTTGCCGTTCAAGCTGTTCGAACAACGCTTTGGTGTGCGAAAACCGCGCTCGTGCATCATCCGACAGCAATTCAGATGCTGTCGTCATCATTGGATTCTGCAATTTTTTTTTTGCATAATGAAAAGCTCAAAGAGACACAAAAGAAGTGCAAAAAAATTGAGAGAATCAAGGCGGGGGTGGGGGGCCAAAGGCAGGCGAAGAAAATAATCCTAAACTGATATCTCGACTGATAAAATGATATTCAATATGGATTTAGTTCAGCGGGATGCGTTGGCGGCGGCGGCGGGGGAGGGAGAGGGGTAATAAACAACAATAATAATGTTGCATAATAATTAAATTGATATAAACTGACCTGAAATCTGATATCAAACCAATAATTTTTCTTTTCTCTCTCCTTCACTTCACACACTATTTTGTCTGCATTGATTACGATATATAAATATATAAAAATCTATATATATACATATATATATATATAAATATTCTTCTCCAGAATATCAGAATATTGTACATATTCAATATCAGCTGGATAACCGCGGCAGGCCACGCCCACTCCCCCCCCCCCCCCCCCCCCCCCCCCCTTCTCGTTTTCTCTCGCCCTCTCCTCGTTTGGCACACACTTCTTTCTTTGTTTCTTAAAACTTTTGGAGAAATGAAAACAAATTTCAGGATTTGATGTTGATGATAAAGAGGAGAGAGAGAGAGAGAGGGAGATTTAGAGAAAACGATTAATAATTGGTGACATTTTGGAAATGAATTTGATAATCCACAAAAACGGGAAATTTGGTGGTGATAAAAATTGAAAGTGAAAATTTTGAAATAATTAAAAATTGAGGAGGAAAAGCTGAACAATGAATCGAAGCACATTTGAATACAATTAAAAAAAAATCTTTTTGTGGCGAGACGCAATTCAACAAAAAAACGTCGTGCGTCGTTCCCTCTTTTATGATTTATGTTCTCATCAGGTAAAAAAATAAACGACGTCTGCGGTGTTGTAAATCAAACTTCAAATGGGACGCGGGGGAGGGGGGGGGGGGGAGTTTGTTTTTCTTCCAGCTTCATCTTGCAAGGGGAGGGGAGGAGAAGGGAGACGATGAAGCTTGAATTAGTAATGAAGGTTGGTTGGACTGGAAAAAAAAATGTCGACACCAATCAATAGGAAATGATACAAAACGTTGGAAAAATATTGGAAAGCAAATAAAAGGGAAGGAAGGAAGGAAGGAAAAGCTAACCAACCTCCTGGCAAAATTTTTTAATATTTAAAGTTAAAAAAAATCAATCAATAAAATTTCCTATCGATATTTGATCTGGAATTTCAAAAAAAAATATTGATTTTTTCTCAATCAAAAAAGTTTTGGCGCGCACAAAATTTTGACAAATTTGAATAACGGAAAATTCGGCAGACAAAATTTCGTCGTCGATTTATCAATTTTCGAAATCAGGCCACCGACGATGAGAAATTGGTCTCTCTGCGCGCACTAAGTTAAATCCCGAGAATCATGACGAGGCGGGGGAGGCGGGGGAGGGGAAGACAATGATTGAACGGCGGAGGTTTTTGACGACGAATTGTTGTTCGGAAAAGGACAACACGAAATGGGGTTCTTTCAAGCGTATTCGTTTCATTTTTCGGCACACAACACATTTTGGTTTTGAAGGACGACGAAGAAGCTGGAGAAAGCTGGAGAAGAAACAGAAAGTGAAACATCAGGAAGAGTCAGAAGAAGGAAGAAGCTGGAAGAAGCCGGAGAAAAAACAGAAAGTGAAACATCAGGAAGAGTCAGAAGAAGGAAGAAGCTGGAAGAAGCCGGAGAAAAGACAGAAAGTGAAATTCAAAAAGGATCAGAAGAATCAGAAGAAGGAAGAAGCTGGAAGAAGCTGGAGAAAAACAAAAGGTAAGCATCAGGAAGAGTCAGAAGAAGGCAGAAGCTGGAAGAAGCTGGAGAAAGGTGGGAAAAAACTTCAAATAAGAATTCGCAAGAATCAGAAGAAGGAAGAAGCTGGAAGAAGCTGGAGAAAAACAAAAGGTGAGCATCAGGAAGAGTCAGAAGAAGGAAGAAGCTGGAAGAAGCTGGAGAAAGGTGGGAAAAAACTTCAAATAAGAATTCGCAAGAATCAGAAGAAGGAAGAACATGGAGAAAAAACTTCAAAAAATAAGAATTTTCAAGTGTTATAATAGGACCACCTCCCCGCCAACTGTGCCTTATTGAAATGATGTAACGTTGACTCTGTCCCTTATGACCGCCCCCTCCACAGACCCTTTATAGATGGCACACCTCCCCCCCCCCCCCCCTTTTTATCACTTCTGATTTGGTCGCTGTTAAAAAACTAGTAATTGAAACGCCGTGCTAAATCCCGTACAACCACAACATCAAGAATCGGAAGAAGGAAGAAGCTGGAGAAAAACAGAAAGTAAACATCAGGAAGAATCAGAAGCAAGAAAAAACTGTAAGTAGCTGGAAAAATGACTGAAATTTTCAGAAACATTTTCACAAAAAAAAAGAAGAAGAAGAAAAAAGAAGAAGAAGCTTGAAGCATCAGCAGCAGCATAATCCATCCCAAGTATTTATGATTCCGCTAAGTGGTAGAAGACAAGGCATCTGAAGAATAAAAAGTGCCAAAACCCATAAGCGCCCACAACATATGTTCAAGACTGGTTAAGATGAATATGAAAATGAATACGACACTCCACTGTTTACACTTGATATTCACTTGAATGAAGAGCTAAAACAATTCTCGGGAAGAAGAGGAAGACCACAAATTATTCTAGAAACAATTTCAGCAAGGGAAAAAATTTTCAGAGAAAATTTTCAGAAATTATTTAAGAATTTTTTTTGAAAAAAAAAACGATTAAAAAAATATTTTTTATTGCATTTTTGATGCGTTTTTTTCTCGTCTCGATTCGAGCGGAAAAAAGAAATGGGAAAGAATTGCAAGGAAAAGCTTCATTTTGAATTCGTCTCAAAAAAAAAAGAAAAAAAGCCGAGGCGGCTTCACATCCAATATTGAATTTCCACCCGGCGAAAAAAGAAATGAAGAAGAAGCACGAGATTTTCAGTTGAGAAATCAATTCTCAAAAGTCACATTTCAATCCTCTCCGCCTCCTTCTAAGGTGGGGGTGGCGGGGGTGGAAAAATCATCAAAAAATGTGGAAAAAAACGGGGGAGGGGGGGGGGGGATTCAGTCAAGTCGCAGCCACTGGGCCACGTCTCTCTCTCTCTCTCTCTCTCTCTCTCTCTCTCTCTCTTTCTCTCTCTCTCTGTTCAAGCCAAAAACAGAAAAAATCGGTAGAAAGCTAAGCTTTTCCCTAGTTTTTTTGCGTGAAAAACCAGCAACAAATTCCAAACAGGGACGGCGTTGCTAAAGGAGAAAAGCGGATGAAGCCGGCACGGAACAACAAAAAAAAGTGGAAGAAAAACGGGGGATTCAATCAAGTCGCCGCCACTGGGCCAAGAATTCACAACACGTCACTCTCTCTCTCTCTCTCTCTCTCTCTCTCTCTCTGTTCAAGCCAAAAGCTGAAAAGAATTGGTAGAAAGAAGCAAAACCACCTGGCATCAGTTATTCGAGAAAGCGCCGAGCTTTTCCCTAGTTTTTTTTTCGTGAAAAACCAGTAAAATAAAAATTGGCTGAAGGTGAAAAGCGAGTGAAGAGCCGGAAGAAAAACGGCACCAAATACATATGATGATCGAAATGTATTTTTGAGAAGGCGATTTGTAAGCTGCACACAACCACAAAAAGCCCAAACAACATCAAAAATGGGTATCAAAGCCAACGAGAAGAACGAGAGAGGGACCAGAAAGATGGGGAGGGAAAAGCGAGGAGGACAACGAGGAGGAGGAGGAGGAGGAGGAGAAGGAAAGCACAAGATATTTAGAGGGTGGACATTTGAATTGTGTGTGGAAGGCGATATACACAAAATGAATAGAGAGAGAGAGAGAGAGAGAGAGGCAGAGAAAGCAGAGAACCATCTGTCAATAGTTGCCAAATGATAAATGAGACGAGACGGCCGACAACGAAAGAAGCTGTAATAATCTGGAAGCAAATGGATGGCGTGTGAGCGACAACGCCTTCTCTCGTGGTGTAGTTGAGAAGAGAAAAGAGAGAGAGAGAGAGAGAGAGAGAGAGAGAGAGAGAGAGAGAGAGAGACGGTTAGAAAAGTGTACACAATTTTGTCGGAGAAGCAGGCAGCGAGAGAAAAATAATAATAAGCGTAAAAATTCGTTGATAATTATGAAAAATATTTTGAGAGACAAAAGCATCGAGGGTCTCGCAACGAAAAAAACAAAGGTTGTATGAATAATTTTTCATTGAAAGAGAAAAAAAGGCAAAAAATTTGAGATTTTTTTACGTTTTTTTTTTTTTTTGAGAGAGAGGCGAAATGAAGGGTGCAAGGATCCTTCACGATGCGACAACATCGGAGGTCAGTGTGGTGCTACTGCGCACATCTTGTAGAAAGAAAAAAAGTGTCCAGATGTTTTTGGGTTTTTTTTTTCGTTTGACAAATTTTCACACAGAAATTTGG
This sequence comes from Caenorhabditis drosophilae, assembly GCA_963572285.1. Taxonomy (NCBI): domain Eukaryota; kingdom Metazoa; phylum Nematoda; class Chromadorea; order Rhabditida; family Rhabditidae; genus Caenorhabditis; species Caenorhabditis drosophilae. Next base: position 3,452,541 of record OY751560.1, on the reverse strand, counting down.
CGCTTTTTTTTTGTTTTTTTTTTGTTTTGTTTTTGAAATTTAATTGAACTAATTTGAGGTTTCGACAAAAAGAAGAATAAGCGACGAGTAAAAAAAAGAAAAGAAAATATAATAAATTTTGACGATTGTCATCAACGAAATGATGTGAAAGGCAGAGAGAGAGAGAGAGAGAGAGAGAGAGAGAGAGAGAGAGAGAGAGAGAGAAAAAAATAATGAGACAGAAAGAAAGAGAAAAAAAGGAACTAGAGACAGAGAAAGTAATGAGACGGAGAGAAAGAGAGAGAAAAAAAAAGAAAAAAAAATGTAAAACAAAGAGAGAGAGAGACAGAGAAAAAGAGAGAGAAAAAAAGTTATACAAAGACAATTTGAGAGAGAGAGACAGAGAGAACAAAAGTACTAGAGAAAGAAAACGTATAAAGACTGAGAGAAAGAGAGAGAATAAAAGAAGAGAGAGAGAGAGAAAAAAAAGTTATACAAAGACCAGTTGAGAGAGAGACAAAGAGACAGAGAGACAGAGAGAGAGTAGAGAAACATTTCCATTTTAAAAATTTGAAGATTTCAAAAGAAAAAAAAAGAGCAAAATCGATTCAAAGGAGCAAACGAAAATATTAAATGAGCGAAAAACGAGGAATTTTCATTTTGAACGAAAAAAAAAGTTTTTTTTTGGGTTTTTTTTTCTTTTTTTAATTTTTTATTAAAAAAAGCGAAAAAAATGTTTTTTTTCTGATTCAAAATCTCATTGAATCGGGTGGCCAAGAAGAAGCTTCTTCTCGAAGAAAAACGCGAAGAAAGAAAACGAACGGAACACAATCGGGAACCGAACAGAGCCAGAGCAAGCATGTGCTCACATTTCTCTCTCGTCGACGCCGATAGAAAAAAGGCAGCAGCAGGAGCAGCAGGAGCAAGACCCAACACCAAGAGCACGAGAGCACGAAAGAGAGGGGAGAAATTTTGGAAAGACGTTTACATGTGAAGTGGCTATATCCGCGCATTTTGATGAACAACTTCCGGGCCAGGAAAAACATGGATATTTGTTCCGACGAAAACCACTTTTAGGTTTTTTTTTTAAGGCCACAAAAAAAAATTTTTCTCCAAACTTTCCCCAAGCTTTTCCCCTTTTTTTCTGTCCTCAACAACAAAAAACCCTGTGAACTGAACCACCATTGAATTCCAACACTAGGGTTGGTTGACTTTCCTTCCGGCGGGGGATGAAAGCGAGGAAAAGCCTAGAAAAAAAGGGGGAAAAGCTCTGCTCACTGCGATGCTGAACCAAAAAAAAAAAAAATTTTTTCCCTAAGCTTTTCCCAATTGGAAAAAGCTTTCAGCGATCATTTTTTTGTTTTTTGCCCTCAACAACAAAAAACCCTGTGAACTGAACCACCACTGAACCCTTCACTCCGGCAGGGGGTGAAAGCGGGGAGAAGCCTAGAAAAAAAGGGGGAAAAGCTCGGCTCACTGCGATGCTCAACCAAAAAGAAAAAAGAAAGAAAGAAGCAGCAGGGAAAGAATTCGATTAATTATGGAAAAGAGAAAAATTTTTTCTGTCGGTTTTTTTTTGGGGGGAGGCGGGAAAAAGGGGGGGGAAACCAAAACCAGACGGAATTTTTTTGGTGAACAACACTTGAGTGCCAAACGACAATCGAATAAGTGCGCGCAGCAGCAGCAGCAGCCGCGAGAGGAAAAAAAAGGGAAAATAAAATTCAGGAGGAGAAGGTTGGAAAAAAAAATCTTGAAAAGCGCCATGGTTACCGACACTGACGTGTCACGTGTCAAAAATGTTCGATTCCTCCCAACAAAATCGATAATCGATCGATCGATCGCCTCTGATGAGAAGTGAAGTGCGCGCGCAGCGCCTGCCTCGGCTGTCGTCATTACTCAAAAGTGTTCTCCCACCACCCCCTCCTCGATTCTCCAGCGCCGCTGCCCTTCCCCCCGTCCCCGTCCGTCCTCAAATTGTAAAGGTCATAGAATTTGGTTGGAGCGTAATTGAAGAATATAATCGCATTGGAGGATATTATTATAATAACAGTTTTATACTAATTATATTAAATATATTTTTATTATAATTTTATTTTTAAAAAAAAAAAAAAATTATTTTTTCTGAAAAACTAGATTTTGACTTTTCCCCTGGATGTTCTTAGGTTGCAGAAGACGTTGCGATGCGTCAAACTTCGACCCGCGACGACTTGGAAGAGGAATTCAATAAAAGAAGAACAAGAAGAAGCTTGAAGAATCGATAAAGTGGAGGAGGAGGAGGACACAGTGTAAATAGAAGAAAGTAGAAACCGAATCCATCACGACGACGATCCAGATTTTGACTTTTCCCCTGGATGTTCTTAAATTGCAGAAGACGTTGGTTGCGATGCGTCAAACTTTGATCTGCGACGACTTGGAAGAGGAATTCAATAAGAAGAAGCTTGAAGAATCGATAAAGTGGAGGAGAGGGAGGAGGAGGACACAGTGTAAATAGAAGAAAGTAGAAACCGAATCCATCACGACGACGATCGTTTTTTTTTTCTTTCACAATTAAAATGATGTCTTCAGATGAAGACGACGCAGTTTTCTTCGTTTTTTTCTTCTTTGAAGGGGGGGGGGGGGGGGAATTGGATATTAATAATTCGTCAATGAAGAATTCAATTGACGAATGAAAATCCACACACACACAAAGTGGTTGGTGGTGGTGGTGAACAAGTTCAATGAATCGAATAAAATTGAAGGGAGAAGCTGAAGCCGATTCAATTATGCCCCTCCCTCCCCATTTCGTCACCTAATTGAAAAAGCGTGTTTTTTGCGAGATTTTCCAACGAAAAAAATGGGTGAAAATTGTGGCAGAGAAAAATCAAAAAAAACAATTTAATACGAATCCTCCCTCGCTGTGTACGTTTCGTAATAGCGGAGTATTGTAAATCATTATAGCACTTATTACAAATAATATGTTTGGGAAAAACGGATAATTTGCATTTGAAAAAAAAAGAAGCGGGGCGAAGAAGAAAGACATTTAATGATATTTTTAAGTGAAAGTTGAGAAATTATTTTTCTTGACAAGAAAAAACCATGGAAAAATCGGGTCAAAACCCGACCCCCCCCCCCCGTCTTTCTTGGCGGGGTTTAATTAAAGCTAATTTTGAATGAGAAAAACGGGCGGCCAAAAAATGGAAAAAAAAAGAATTCCGAATTTTGAGGGAAAAAAAAATTCTGAATTTTGTAGAAGAAAAAATGTCAGAATTCTGAAGAAGAAAAAATTCAGAATTCTGAAGAAGAAAAAATTCTGAATTTTGAAGAAGAAAAAATTCAGAATTCTGAAGAAGAAAAAATTCTGAATTCTGAAGAAGAAAAAATTCTGAATTCTGAAGAAGAAAAAATTCTGAATTTTGAAGGAAAAAGAATTCTGAATTCTGAAGAAAAAAGAATTCTGAATTTTGAAGGAAAAAGAATTCTGAATTCTGAAGAAAAAAGAATTCTGAATTTTGAAGGAAAAAGAATTCTGAATTTTGAAGGAAAAAGAATTCTGAATTTTGAAGGAAAAAGAATTCTGAATTCTGAAGAAAAAAGAATTCTGAATTTTGAAGGAAAAAGAATTCTGAATTCTGAAGGAAAAAAGAATTCTGAATTCTGAAGAAAAAAAAAAGAATTCAGAATTTTGAAGAAGAAAAAAGATTTCTGAATTCTGAAGAAGAAAAAATCCTGAATTCTGAAGAAAAAAAAAAGAATTCAGAATTTTAAGGAAGAAAAAAGATTTCTGAATTCTGAAGAAAAAAAAAAGAATTCAGAATTTTGAAGAAGAAAAAAGATTTCTGAATTCTGAAGAAGAAAAAATCCTGAATTCTGAAGAAAAAAAATTCTGAATTTTGAAGGAAAAAGAATTCTGAATTCTGAAAAAAAAAATGTCAGAATTTTGAAGGAAAAAGAATTCTGAATTCTGGAGAAAAAAGGATATCAAATATGATGATCGTTGACAACCCTTCCCAAGGGTTTTTTCCGAGAAATGTTTTTTTTGGAGCAGCGGAGCAACATGGGGGGGGGGGGGGGGGGGGGGCGGCATTCAACGAGTTTTTCTTGAAGATCCTGACGAGCTGACAAAAGAGCACATTTCCAGCACTGAATCACGTCTTTTTCCTGGCACTCGACAAGCCTAGGCAAAGATCGCCAAGGCTTCATGAAAATCCTGTAGCATCCATGTTCTTCAGAAATCATGGAGGACACGTTGAACCTCGTCTGGAGCATCCGACGAAAAAATTCTGGAAAAATCCATGAAGGATCCGAAAAACCCCTTCTAACAATTTCCTGAAACCCAGCCAGGAGTTTTTTGAGAAAACGTCGAACAATTTTGAAAAAATCACTGGAAACTTCTGGAAAAAAGGAGCCCATCAAGAACCTTGAGAATCCTCAGCGTCCTGGGTAAAGCTCAGTTAGGCTCAAGCTTCATCGGTGGTGCTTTGTTACTGCGCTCTCCTTGTCTGTAAGTTGTCTCTCGTTCTCTACTCATTTAGGTTAAGATAGAGAGAGAGAGAGAGAGAGAGAGAGAGAGAGAGAGAGAAAAAGAGAGAGAGAGAAAGCACCCAAATAGCTGATCAGGTCCGGCACGATCCCGATCCACTTTTACACCGCTGGTTCAAATTTTTCCTCTCCGACAAAACCTGCAATTTTAGAGAGCTCATTTTCCGCTCAAATTATTATGACCTTCGAGCTTTTCATTTCTGGACTACCCGGGGTTTTTAAAAAATATTTTTTTATTAATTTTTTATCAAAAAAAAAAAGTTGAATGTATATTTTGTGTTTTCTCAAGAGAAATGCATTGCTGCTCATCGCGTTTCATTCCAAAAATCGTATTGATGAATGAAATAATAATGTAGAGAGAGAGAGAGAGAGAGAGAGAGAGAGAGAGAGAGAGAGAGAGAGAGAGAGAGAGAGAGAGAGAGAGAGAGAGAGAGAGAGAGAGACAGACAGACAGAGAAAGGCAGAGAGAAAGAAAGAAAGAAAGAGAGAGCCAGAGAGAGCAGAGGAACAGAGAGACAGAGGGAGAAGGTGAGAGAGAGAGAGAGAGAGAGAGAGAAACAGAGAAGCAGAGAAACGGAGAAACGGAGAGACAGAGAAACAGAGGATCGATGACGAATGGTAAGGCGAACAAAAAGCAAACAAATCACCATTTGCATACAGTGTCGGACATCTTTTCTTTCCTTCTTTCTTCACCCTCACCTCCCTTTAAATTGTATAGAATTTTACCCGGCTCCAATCATTTTTAGGCATTTTTTCAAAAATTTCAGTCAATTATTATCAGTGCCTCAATGCCAAAGTTTAGAAAAAAAAACCCATTTTTCGCGCTGCAAACATTTTTTTATTTGATTTCGAAACATTTTTAAGGTGTTCATTGGAGCGCACTTGCAACAACATTGTAATGAAAACTTTGCACGGCGGCTCATTGACTATCACAAAACTGTTGAAAGAAGTGGCCGATTTTAATCGAAAAACCATTTTGCTTGTTGTAATTTAAAAGTGTTCGCTAGAGCGCACTTGCAACAACACAGTAGTAAACAATTTGTGCGGCGACTCATTGACAATAATACAATTGTTAAGCGGAGCGGCACGGTTGGTGATTTGATAAAAGCGGAGAGAAGTGGGGGGAGAGAGGTGGGAGCAAATAAAGGGGGGGGGGGAGGGAAAAGCATGTAATAAAAGGTTAAACACTGATAATTTCTGTTTATTGATTATCGATTTTTTTTTTGATTATTGATTTTTCAAGTGAATTTTTGCATTTCCCCGTCTCGCTTCAAATGAGCCAACAAATTCAAATATTCCAAATCGAAATTTCTGAAAATCGAGAAGCGAAATCAAGATTTTCTCCAACAACGTCTTACTCGATTTCAAACTTCCTTTCAGCCAGAATCAATTGTCTTTCCATACTTGCCAGCTTCTTCTTGATTCGAATTCTTTAGAATCGGGTTTTGCAACGAAAAATTCTCATGCGAAAACCTTATAAAGTAGGCGGCGATCAGAAAGGTGACGTTGCCCAATCCGAAAATGAGGAACGTCTTGATCAGTTGATTTGAGATGTTCTGCAAGCCAATTCTTCGGTCAATTTTTTTCTTCCACGTCGCCCCCCCCCCCCGCCCCCTCGCGAATTTTTCTGAAACGTTTTCAGCTTTTCTTTTACTTCTTCCGTCAAATCCATTCCTTCTTCCGCTTCGAATCAATTCTAAGATGAATCTGAATCGAAACATTTTGGGAGGACACGTTTTGACGTTTTTTTTTTTTTTTTTTGAAGAAACTCAATTTTGTTTCTTTCTAAACCACGAGAGAGAAAGAGAGAGAGAGAGAGACAGAGAGACAGAGAGACAGAGAGAAACCGAGTTACGATCAAGAAGCGAGGGAGTGAGTCAATGTGTGAGAAAAAGAGAGAGAAACAGAGAAAAAAAGATAAAGAAAATTAAAGACGTTTAAAAACAGAGAGAGAGAGAGACAGAGAGAGAGAGAGAGAGAGAGAGAGAGAGAGAAATTGATTATTTGGTGGTTCCAAAGGAGTCATCTGTGTTACCCTATTGTTTGCTCACCAATAAGAACAAATACAAGTGGTATTGGCTGGAGGAAGAGAAACGGGGTTGCGAGAGAAGAAGGGGGGGGGGGCAAGGTGAGGAGGAGGAGGAGGCCCCGTCTTCTTCTCCCGGTCGCTTGCTTTTTCTGTTTTCAAATCAATAATCGTACATATTTGCATGTGTTTTGCCTCCCCCCATCCCATCCCACCCCCGCCTCACTTTCAAACTTGTCATTTCGGTTTCTTATTTTACGGTGTTGGATGACGTCATTTTTTATTTTTTTTTTTATTGATTTTTTTATGAGTCAAATTTCATCAGAACCTTGGCTGACTCATTTTTATTCCAAATATTTATTGATTTTTTTTGTTTATAAAAATGCTCGGCCAAAAAAAAACTTTTTTTTAATCAGTTTTACAACGATAAAATTTCTCTTTCTCTCTCTCTCTCTCCTTCCCCCTCTCTCTCTCTCTCTCTCTCTTCTCTCTCTCTCTCTCCTTCCCCCTCTCTCTCTCTCTCTCTTTTTCTCTCTTCTCTCTCTCTCTCTCTCTCTCTCCTTCCCCTCTCTCTCTCTCTCTCTCTCTCTCTCTCTCTCTCCCCTCTCTCTCTCTCTCTCCTTCCCCTCTCTCTCTCTCTCTCTCTTTCTCTCTCTCTCTCTTCAACTATCGATTTTTTGCCGTTTTTCAGAGAGAAAGAGAAAGTGTCGACGAAGAAAACGAAAGAAGCGCAAAAGTAGAAGAAAGTAGAAAAAAAAAATGGTGGGAATTCGAGTGAGACACGTTGCTTTTCTGACGCTGATCTTTGCGATTTGTCATTTCGCCGACGGTCAAGGATTGAATGATCCGATCACGCAATACATCGAAGGACGATTGGGAAATCGGCGAATTTTCTGGTGCCCAAGCGGATATGGTAGGCGACCGATCCAACCACAAAAAATTGTTTCGCCTTCATTTCTAGGCTATTTGGCGTTTTGCCCGCAGCCAACTGATTGGGACAATTACAATTGGTGCTGCACATTTCCATACATGGGATCATGGAAACCATCGTGCTGTCAGTTCGCCATCCCAACCGGTGCTGTCGTCGCAATTATTCTGGCCGCAATTGTGCTTTTATTTGGTAACAAAATCGATTATTTATCGATTGATTCAATGACATTTTTGTGCTTTTTGCAGTACTGATCGCCTTGTCCTGCTGGTGCTGCTACTGTTGTCCGCTTTATAAACGACTCTACGATTTCGACGATGAATAAATAGGAGGGAGAAGAGGTGGCAGAGAAAAAAAGGAAACAAATTCGTTTTGGTATTTTTTCTCATTTTAAATTATTGATTTATTGATTTTTTTTCCCCCTTCTTCCATTTTTCCATTGCCATATTCAACATAATTATTGATTCCTTTTCCTTTCCTTCGAACATGATCCTCCCCGCCTTTGTCTCTAGGTTGATGTCAATATTTTTTTTTCTTAACTGATGCTTTAGTTGATGTCTCCGACTGATTTTTTACTACACAAAACCCAAAAAAATTGTGATCCTTCAAGTTCTGCGGAGGATCTAGAAATTCTGTGATAATTTATTATTTTTTCCTCGTCTTCTCTTCATTTTTAAAGAAAAAAAAAGAAAAAAGAAAATGCTCAAAATGATTTTGTAATTGAAAAAATGTTAAATTGATCTGTTATCATTTAACAGAATAAAAATCGATAAATTTTAAGCTTTAATCACATTTTTAAGAAAACTGGAAGCTTTTCCATAGTAACAAACTAAAAAAATTCGACGTTTTAAATAAAATTCTTCAAAACAAAAAACGTCATCGCGTAGTCTCGTTGAAATCTTCCGCCAAAAAAATTGACTGGATTTTAAGATTGCGGAAAATTAAAAGGAAAATGTTTTTTTTTGTTGAGAAACCGAATCTCCATCACTATTAGATTCAAAATGAGTTAAAATAAGACGTCATCGCGTAGTCTCGTTGTTGCAACCGTTCGCCAAAACCCCTCGGCTTTCAGTGAAAGTATTTATCAGAATTATCAGTGATTAAATATTTTTTGAAAATCTGGATTTTAAGCTTGTAAAATTTGATAAAAATTCAGTGGAAAGAAACAATTTTTTGTGAAAAACTCAACCTCCATCACAATTATAATCGACATGAACAAAAAATAAAACGTCATCGCGTAGTCTCGTTGAAACCTTCCGTCAAAAAAATTGACGGGATTTTAAGAGTGTGGAAAATTAAAGGGAAAATGTTTTTTTTTGTTGAGAAACTGAATCTCCATCACTATTAGATTCAAAATGAGTTAAAATAAGACGTCATCGCGTAGTCTCGTTGTTGCAACCGTTCGCCAAAACCCCTCGGCTTTCAGTGAAAGTATTTATCAGAATTATCAGTGATTAAATATTTTTTGAAAATCTGGATTTTAAGCTTGTAAAATTTGATAAAAATTCAGTGGAAAGAAACAATTTTTTGTGAAAAACTCAACCTCCATCACAATTATAATCGACATGAACAAAAAATAAAACGTCATCGCGTAGTCTCGTTGAAACCTTCCGTCAAAAAAATTGACGGGATTTTAAGAGTGTGGAAAATTAAAGGGAAAATGTTTTTTTTTGTTGAGAAACTGAATCTCCATCACTATTAGATTCAAAATGAGTTAAAATAAGACGTCATCGCGTAGTCTCGTTGTTGCAACCGTTCGCCAAAACCCCTCGGCTTTCAGTGAAAGTATTTATCAGAATTATCAGTGATTAAATATTTTTTGAAAATCTGGATTTTAAGCTTGTAAAATTTGATAAAAATTCAGTGGAAAGAAACAATTTTTTGTGAAAAACTCAACCTCCATCACAATTATAATCGACATGAACAAAAAATAAAACGTCATCGCGTAGTCTCGTTGAAACCTTCCGTCAAAAAAATTGACGGGATTTTAAGAGTGTGGAAAATTAAAGGGAAAATGTTTTTTTTTGTTGAGAAACTGAATCTCCATCACTATTAGATTCAAAATGAGTTAAAATAAGACGTCATCGCGTAGTCTCGTTGTTGCAACCGTTCGCCAAAACCCCTCGGCTTTCAGTGAAAGTATTTATCAGAATTATCAGTGATTAAATATTTTTTGAAAATCTGGATTTTAAGCTTGTAAAATTTGATAAAAATTCAGTGGAAAGAAACAATTTTTTGTGAAAAACTCAACCTCCATCACAATTATAATCGACATGAACAAAAAATAAAACGTCATCGCGTAGTCTCGTTGAAACCTTCCGTCAAAAAAATTGACGGGATTTTAAGAGTGTGGAAAATTAAAGGGAAAATGTTTTTTTTTTGTTGAGAAACTGAATCTCCATCACTATTAGATTCAAAATGAGTTAAAATAAGACGTCATCGCGTAGTCTCGTTGTTGCAACCGTTCGCCAAAACCCCTCGGCTTTCAGTGAAAGTATTTATCAGAATTATCAGTGATTAAATATTTTTTGAAAATCTGGATTTTAAGCTTGTAAAATTTGATAAAAATTCAGTGGAAAGAAACAATTTTTTGTGAAAAACTCAACCTCCATCACAATTATAATCGACATGAACAAAAAATAAAACGTCATCGCGTAGTCTCGTTGAAACCTTCCGTCAAAAAAATTGACGGGATTTTAAGAGTGTGGAAAATTAAAGGGAAAATGTTTTTTTTTGTTGAGAAACTGAATCTCCATCACTATTAGATTCAAAATGAGTTAAAATAAGACGTCATCGCGTAGTCTCGTTGTTGCAACCGTTCGCCAAAACCCCTCGGCTTTCAGTGAAAGTATTTATCAGAATTATCAGTGATTAAATATTTTTTGAAAATCTGGATTTTAAGCTTGTAAAATTTGATAAAAATTCAGTGGAAAGAAACAATTTTTTGTGAAAAACTCAACCTCCATCACAATTATAATCGACATGAACAAAAAATAAAACGTCATCGCGTAGTCTCGTTGAAACCTTCCGTCAAAAAAATTGACGGGATTTTAAGAGTGTGGAAAATTAAAGGGAAAATGTTTTTTTTTGTTGAGAAACTGAATCTCCATCACTATTAGATTCAAAATGAGTTAAAATAAGACGTCATCGCGTAGTCTCGTTGTTGCAACCGTTCGCCAAAACCCCTCGGCTTTCAGTGAAAGTATTTATCAGAATTATCAGTGATTAAATATTTTTTGAAAATCTGGATTTTAAGCTTGTAAAATTTGATAAAAATTCAGTGGAAAGAAACAATTTTTTGTGAAAAACTCAACCTCCATCACAATTATAATCGACATGAGTAAAAAAATAAAACGTCATCGCGTAGTCTCGTTGAAACATTCCGCCAAAAAAATTGACTGGATTTTAAGATTGTGGAAAATTAAAGGGAAAATGTTTTTTTTTGTTGAGAAACCGAATCTCCATCACTATTAGATTCAAAATAAACAAAAATAAGACGTCATCGCGTAGCCTCGTTGAAACCTTCCGCCAAAACAATTGACTCAATCTCCATCACAATTATAATCGACATGAACAAAGCATTTTTCAACAAAATCTAATCGCCCAATTTTTTTCTCCAAGTCGTGTGAAATGTCATGAGTTATCTGAAAATAATTCTGAAATTAAATTCTGAAAAAAAAAAAACTTTTAAAGGAAGATTTTCATCTAAAACAATGTGCAATTCCACCTGAACTAATTGGCCAACGTGATACACCAAGCAATGATCAATAAATCTGGAAAAAAATGGGGGAAAACCCGTTTTTTTTTGCCCCGCCCCCAAAAAATCTCACTTGATTCTCGAATCATGCTTCAGCGTGATGTTCAAAATTCGCGCCAGCTTGTCGCCGTCCACTGTGACGCCAACCAATCGCGGAATGTTGTCGACGACATTCTGGCACCACGCGAACGTGATCGACGAGCAGACGAAAATCGCGCCAAGCGGATCGGCCAAGTGCCAAAACGTGTCGCCCAGTAAGCCGCAGATCAAGGCCAATGATCGAGTGATCAAATCGTTTCTGGGAAAGAAGAAGGGAAACGAAGGGGGGGGGGGGGTTCTTTGCTCTTCCCTATTCCCCCTCCTTATCCAGAGCTCAGCCCAGGAACCCGTTTTGTGAAAAAATCGATTGGAAATCGATTTTCTGGATCTTCAATCGACTTTTTTGCTTTTTTCTCCCAATCCGGGGCTCAGCCCAGGAACCCGTTTAATGAAAAAATCGATTGGAAATCAATTTTCCGATTCTTCAATCGATTTTTTTGCTCTTTTCTCCCCATCCGGGGCTCAGCTCAGGAACCCGTTTAGTGAAAAAATCAAACCTTAGATCCATCGCAATCACGAGACTTGAAGCTGATCCTCGCTTATAGCACAGAATCATTAGAATCGCCTTGAACACAGTCTGACCAATGATGATAAGAATCGTAGAAAACGTCAGGTGAGGATCAGCCTGTTGATGTTCAAAAAAATTGTCAAAAAATTATTGATTTTTTCTCTCATTTTTGATTTGACAAAAAAAAAGAAAACCGAATCACTGAGAATCGTATTGATCGATTGGAAAATCATCGAAACGTTGGCGAACGCCATTATAACTGAGCACAGAACGACGCCAATCAACTCGAGTTTTTCACGGCCGCGAGGATATTTGTGCGAATCGGTCGAATTGATGGCGCTGAGGCAGATGTTCATCACACAACTGCAGGCAATGTCCATTGACGAGTCAACAAAAGTGCTGAAAAGTGCGGCAGTGATGTGCTGAAAATCGATGGCCCCCTGATCATCATTGAAACCTCATTATTGACAATGATCCGGAGAGAATCGACGCCAACAAGTTGCCAATTAATGAGGCAATGTTGAGAGCAAAACAGGATTTCGCCAAAATTCGATCCTCGAATCTTTCGTCGTCATCCTAGATAATAAATCGATAAATCAATAATCTCAATAATCAATTCACAGTTCTAGGTTCTGACTGTTCACTTAAAAACCGTTGATCTTCGTTGAAAAATCGAATTAATTGATTTTGATTCGAATAATAATTATCGATCAATTTCTCGTTTCGTTTCCGTCTCTTTTTCATTGAACTGTTTATTGATTTATCGATTTTTTCGTTGGAAATCTCCGTTTTTCGATGACGAATTTCAGTCATTTTTTGGAGTTTTTTTTACTTTTATTTTTAAATTAAAAAAAAAAGAAGGAACAAATCAAATTGAAAATGTAATCAAATTGATAAAATGATTTTTGAAATTGATAATTATCAATTGAGTAATCAATCAATACCATCAACCATTTGTTGATGTGTTGAACTTTTAAATGCTCAACAATGGGCGGAGCCAGCCCCGGATAGTTTTGAGAGTCGGAAAATCGATTTCCCATTGATTTTTTCACTAAACGGGTTTCTGAGCTGAGCCCCGGATGGGGAGAAAAAAGCAAAAAAGTCGATTGAAGAATCGAAAAATTGATTTCCCATTGATTTTTTCACTAAACGGGTTCCTGGGCTGAGCTCTGGATAGGGAGGGGGAATAGGGAAGAGCAAAGAAAAAGTTTTGAGGATCTGATACAGTTTTCCACGAGAACAAAAAAAGAGCAATTTTTTCCAAAAATTTTGAAACAGAAATTTTTATTTAAAATTGTAAAATTATTTGTTTAAATAATTTTTTGAATATTTACATGTAAAAAATCGATAAATCAATTATTTGTTTTTCTTTGACGTTTTCATTTTTTTCTTCGAAAATACGAAGCGAATGATGTTGAATGATGTAAGCTTGGCAGTTTTTTCTTTCGTCGAATCGAAATTCTGAAAAATTTAAAGGCAAAAATCAGAGACAAAAAATATTGATCGATCGATCAATCAATCGATCAATCGGTTGACTTGTCGACCTTTGCCTTGGTTGAAAAGCGGTGAACGGTGGGAATGATTGAAACGCCATTATTGGTCGATCGGGTAACTTTGGGCGAATATCGATTGGAGGCGGAGTCAAGTGATCCCCATAAATTTCTTCATAAATCGCAAATGACGACGTGTTTGGTGGTTTCAAAATTGATCTGTAAAGAGTTTTTGCAAATTTTTCCATTTTTTCCGAACCGTCTCGCAAGCCGCGACGCACTCAAACTTTTCTGCGTCTCTTTTGCAAGAAAATTTTGCGTTTTTCGCTTAAAACATGGAACACTTTTGAGCCGTTTCGCAAGCCGCGACGCACTCAAACTTTTCTGCGTCTCTTTTGCAAGAAAATTTTGCGTTTTTCGCTTAAAACATGGAACACTTTTGAGCCGTTTCGCAAGCCGCGACGCACTCAAACCTGTCTGCGTCTCTTTCGTAAGAAAAATTTGCGTTTTTCGCTTAAACCTTGGAACTCTTTTGAGCCGTTTCGCAAGCCGCGACGCACTCAAACCTGTCTGCGTCTCTTTCGTAAGAAAAATTTGCGTTTTTCGCTTAAACCTTGGAACACTTTTGAGCCGTTTCGCAAGCCGCGACGCACTCAAACCTGTCTGCGTCTCTTTCGAAAGAAAAATTTGCGTTTTTCGTTTCAACCTTGGAACACTTTCAGTTCTTGATAGAGCTGGACGAGCAGCCGCTTCCGATATTGACTGCTCATGATAATAGATTTTGGTTGTTGGCTCGGTGATCAACAATCGTTTCGGTCGTTTCGATGATATTGTTGAGTTTGATGTGCTGGCAATCTGATCATCAACCTGAAGCATCCCAAATAATCGATCCATTTCATCTTCGACTAATCGATAAGAAAATGGAAATGAACGGAAACTGGAATTTTTGAATTCTCGCTGATTCGTTGTTTTGATGTCAATCTGAAATTCGATCAATAATTTCTCAATTTTTCTCATTTTTCGATTGGATACCGTCAGATCATCGTCATCATCATTGTCAGCATCAGCATCAGCATCAGCTTCATCCTCATTCCCGTCTTGTTTCATCAAATGCTGAATCGATGTCAATTTCGGCATCATCGGAATGTGTCGAACCGAGTTGGCTCGAATCGTACTCGCATCTTCATCATCCTCGTCATCGTCAGCTTCATCTTCATCATCACCTTCAATTGATGTCATCTGAAGAACTCAACAACGTTGTGAAGGAAAACAACGAAGCGAAATCAACTCACGCGCGATTCAAATGTGGCCGTGCTGATGGTTGAAGATCGTGACGTGATTGTTGCACTGACATCATTGAACTTTGAAGAATCTGAAGAAGAGAGAAGGTGAAAGATGAACAAGAAAATCGATGATCCAACGGGAAGACGTCGTCGGATAGAAACTTGAACAATTCGATGATGAATAACTCAACAAAGCGGTGTTCGGACGAAGAATGAATTGCGAATCGGACAGCGTCTTCGACACATCCGATGATGAACAATAGCCGGTCGAATCCGAATCATCATAGTAATGGCTGAAAATTGCCGATGCTAGTTTTGACCTGAATTCCGAACAAACTCACGATTTCCTCCAACCAAAAATTGATCGAAATCGATTCATTCAGTTGAGAAGACGCCAGCTGAAAATAAAAATGGAAAAAAAATTTTAAAAAAGCAATTTTTTTAATAAAAATTATAAAATAAATGGATGAGAAAAGGGATTTTTCACCAGAGAGAGAGAGGGAGAGAGACACAGAGAGACAGAGACAGAGAGATTTACGATGATTTGACAGCTTTTGTGTGAGAATTATTAGGCAAACAGAAATGGGGCGAGGAGGAGGAGGAGGGAGGGAGGGGGATCGCATCGGAGAAAAATTTTTGTCAATTTGATTGATCGGCTTGTCGAAATCATTTTTTAATGTCGACCGGGGGAGGGGGAGAAGCTGCTAGGTGATTTTGTCTGTCTGCGTCACTTCAATATCATCCCGATGATCTGTTGTCGCCGGCGGCGGCGGCGGCGGCGCCACCACACTTCGGCTCGGTTCGGTTCACGTCAAAATGGCTCGGAGCAGGTTCTCATTTCCGAACAACGGGCGGAGACACACAACGAATCAAGTTCACGTGAAAAGGCAGTTTTCTGGTTTTACGTGAGTCAATAGAAATCAAAAAAAAAAAAACTAGGAAAAGCCAGGTGTTTTTTGAGAAAAATCTCCTGGAAAACAATAATTTCCATGGAGCGCATTTGTGTTCGACAAGAAATGTGTGGCTTTTTAAAGCATGAAAAAGTCAAATTGAAACACACAAGCCCCGCCCCCTCAAATTTTTTCTAGGAAGAAAAGGTTTCAACGACACTACGCGATGACACAAAAACTGAAAGACCATAATTTCCATGAAGCGCATTTGTGTTCGACAAAAAATGTGTGGCCTTTTGAAGCATGAAAAAGTCAAATTGAAACACACAAGCCCCGCCTCCCTAAATTTTTTCTAGGAAGAAAAGATTTAAACGACACTACGCGATGACACACAAACTGAAAGACCATAATTTCCATGGAGCGCATTTGTGTTCGACAAGAAATGTGTGGCTTTTTAAAGCATGAAAAAGTCAAATTGAAACACACAAGCCCCGCCCCCTTAAATTGTTTCTAGGAAGAAAAGATTTAAACGACACTACGCGATGACACACAAACTGAAAGACGTGAAACAATTTGGATTTTCAGTTGAATTTTTTTCATTTTTTAAAATTTTTACACAAAAAACAACAAATTCGAAAAAAAAATGTTTGGCGGTCTTCGTAAGTTTTGTGTTGATTTTATGGATTTTATTGATTTTTTTAACTTAAAGAAAAGCTGAAAAATAAGTTGACGACACAAAAAAAAGTGCCGAAAGAAGTGGCGCAACCGGTCGAGCCAAAACTGAACTACAAGGAACGAATGATGAAGCGATACAAGCTGAGTGAGGACGATTTCAAAAAAGCCAAGTAGAAAATCGATAAATCGATACTTTTTTCGTCTCAAAATTTGGCTCTTCGGCATCTAAAATTTTCAGAAAAGAAGCGGCCAAACAAAAAGAGAATTGGCTGAAATATAAAAAGGAGCAAGTTTTGGACATTTTTTCATCGAAAAGCAAATATGTTTCAAAGTCGATCAGTTCCGATGCGGTTTGATTGATCCGATTTGATTCGTTTTTTTCTTTTGGAGAAGATCCATTTTCAGATGCACCCAAAAGCCTATCGAGCTGTAACACCGGTGATGAATAAAGAAGGAAAAGAAGTGCACATTGAGTTTGGGAAACGTCTAGAATTGTTGCTGGAAACGAGTCGACCGAATCCGAAGTTTGCGCTGATCCGATCGCACTTGGTGACGGAAAAATCGAAGAAGAACATTGCGATACGATTCAAACGAAGGCACGGTTTGACAATCGAGAATCGTGAACGAAGCAAGGAGAAGAAGGAAAAGTATGAGACGATGAAAAGCTCGTTGAATATGAAAAACTCGACGACAACCCGAATGGACGACACTGTTCGATCGGACACGTCGCTATCGGTTGGTGTCAACGACGAGACGACAATTCTCAACTCGACGGATCAATCGAAGAAGGTTTTTCCCAAGGATTGGTACGAGCAGTCGTCGGCCAAAAATCTGATCAAAGGAAAGAAAAGCAACGATTTGACGTTTTGGATGGGCGAAGTTGAAGACAGTCAACAGGCGTCCGATTTGGAAGACGACGATCAATCGAAATATGCGATCACCTCCGACATTATTCTCGAAGTGTTGGAAGGCAAACGCAAAATCGAGATCAGCAACTATCCGAAGCCGAAGGCTGGCGGCTTTTTTGACGACATCAAACTGCTGCACGAGTTCTACACGAAAACCATTGAGCCCGACATTTTTTTCGCCAACACCATTCAGGGCACGATGGAGTTTGAGCGGCGCATGAAGGAGCTCAACCACAACACTAACACGACGACGTCGAGGTTTGAAGCAAAAGGGGAACCACAAAATCTTTTTGTCGTCTCAAATTTCAGCCTTCAATCAAAAATTGTCTGGAAAAATAAGGTTGATGTGACGGTTTTTAAAGGCAGCGCAGTGTCCCGCTCCAACAATTTGAATAAGAGCAAGAATCCGCGATTTTTCAAGAAAACTGAACCACTTGAGGATATCAAACGTGTCGCCAGTCCATCTGAGTAGAGAATAAATTTGGTTTTTTTTCAACCCGTCTGCTCCTTTAAATGTGTTACTGTAACTTGTTTTTTTTGTTTCTACCACGAGTACCGTTAGCTACGCTTCACGTTCCTCTTGGGTTCTAGGCCGATGGGGAGGTGGGACTATTCCCACTTCTTCCTCGTTTGGTGTTTTTTTTTGCAGGTGATTGGATTACTGTAGGAGCGCCAATTCAAAAAAATCATTTTGAAACGTTTTTTTCAAAAACTCCAAAACTCCGCCCACTCGCATAGTTTTTCTCATATTTTTTTTTGATCAAATGGAAAAAAAAAGCGAAAAATTCTCAATTTTTGGGTTTTAATGACGCAATCGCAATATCGATTCGAATCACATGAGCAAAAAAATCGATAATATGAACGGCGAGTGCAAATTGAGCTGTTGAATTTGGATTTTCGTGTATTTTGTTTGCCAGAATCTCATCAATGCAATTCTGCAACACCAAAAAAAAGTGTTTTTTTTTCTCTTTTACTTCATCTCCAACCTGAACCGAACAGTACGGAATCCGAAAAATGCTCAGATTTATGCTGTAAGAATCGCGAAGTCTCGACATTTTCTCATCAACAATCATCTCAATGTGCGAATTCTTCGTGAGTGGCGCTTCGAGAATCTCTCGCAACTGTCTGAAACTACGTGTTGCGGCTCGATGCTGAAAGCGCTGCAAAAAAAAAAGAAGCAAACCTTGCTGCCACCAGATTCCATTGAGGAATCGCGTGTGAACGAGCTTCATCGAAACGCAACTTGATTTCTCGCTCCAGCCCGATTCTCAACTCCAGAAGCCAGTCTTCAGAGATTCGCGAGTAGTGAACGTTCGACGGTTGAACACTGTCGGGAATCTCGTCACCAGCTGAAAATAATGGTCGCCACAGTGCGGTTCGCTGAAAATTGAGCTGAAATGTGTCTGAAAACGGCGCCTACGGTGAAATTCAGTGAGATCTGCGGTGTTTGATGATATTCCTGAACGTTTGCATAGAAGTTTGTCGCGTCAAATGCTGCCGAAATGTTTTGAAGTGGACAATTCGAATCGGTATTCGAATAAATCGATCCATCGTTCGGATCAATCAGCCACATTTTCGAGTCGATTTCAGTTTGAACAAAGCCCGTCTTTTCGCCGCACGCTTCACCAATCACAATTTTGACTGGGAATCGGAAGTGAAGAAGCCAGCACGCGAGCAACACTGCTCGTTCTTCTAAACCGCAAACCGCAATTGATGTCAACTGATCAATTGTTGACCAAACGTCCGAATGGGAAATCGTTTTGACGCGTGGCATCAGTGAAATTATTTGGGCGGCAATTGTTAGAATTTGAAAATGATCGTCACCATTTTCCTGCATTAGAATTGTGGGCGGATTGATGGCTCGAAGATATCTGAAATTCCTTCAATTTTTCCAACAAAAACCAGCAAATTTCAGACCTGCAACACAACGTTGATTTACAGTTCATATCAATGACCAATGGACGAATGATTCGTTTGGGGAACGGGTCTCGCAACGCTTTCTCAAATTCGCCACACTTGTCGAGCATTTTTTGATTTTCTGCTGACAACGAACTGTGTCGACAATCGCTGCTGGAAATCGCCGGAATTTGTGTCGACAGTAGAACTTTGATGAAGCTGGATTCTGTTGATATTCTGGAAATGCAAGTAGAAAATTTATACTTTGAAAAAATGTGTGTTTTTTACTTATAATTTGACAAATAAACCGGAATTTTCAATCGAATTGGAGCATTGATTTTTGACACATTTGTGAGGGTCTCGAAACGAATAAACGCTGAAGCAAGTAGACGGGATGTTAATTGTTGATAAACAATATTATGCAAACGATCATCCCGATCTAATTCATCAATTATCTTCAAAAAAAAAAAATCATTTTGAAAATGTTTTTTTCGCGCCAAATCAATTAATTTGTGTATCATTCGCAACTTCGCTCTATTGATAATGCATAGAATACTGTATTTAATTAAGTTCATATTTCTCTATATTGTTGAAAACGCGCTTTATTGATAAAAAAAAGTAAAAAATTTTTGAAAATGTTTTTTTCGCGCCAAATTAATTAATTTGTGTATCATTCGCAACTTCGCTTTATTGATAATGCATAGAATACTGTATTTAATTAAGTTCATATTTCTCTATATTGTTGAAAACGCGCTTTACTGATAAAAAAAAGTAAAAAATTTTTGAAAATTGTTGTTTCGCGCCAATTTAACTAAATTGTCTGCCATTCGCAACTTCGCTCTATTGATAATGTGTGTAATTAAGCGCATATTTCTCTAACTTGTGGCAAACGCGCTCTATTGATAAAAAAAATTTAAACTGAGTATCACTGTAACGTGTTTAAAGACTTGATGCGCAGTGAATAGTGCAAAAATTGAAGGAAAGTTGGATTTTTTTAAAATGAAAAACCTGATCATAAACTCGAATTTCGATGAATTCATGGTTTCTCTCATTATCTTCAATGATTAATTTCGAGGTAAATTGCCAATTTGGATGTCTGCCAAACGCCACATCAGTTTTAATTTGTTTTTCATCGCCGAACTTCACAATCACAAACGGCTGTAATTGTCCGTTGTCTCGAATCGGCAAATTGATTGCCGATTGAATGTTGATCACAATTGTATTTTGCCATCCTTCATTTTTAGCGCGTTCTGCAAAAAAAATTGTTTCAACCATCATTTTTTGCTGTGCTCCTCCTCTTCTTCGCCCCCCCCCCCTTCCCACCTTCTTTTCGCATCGGCTTCAGACGTCGAGACTCGTCGACTTGTGAGAAAAGTGCTGAAAATGCGACGGAAAGTGTTGGGATTGATTGTTCTCGAACGAGCTCCTCGTATGTTTTCTCAACGCGTCGTCGTCGATCAATGACTCTTTGTCTGGAAATTGTTTTTTTCTCATTGTGAAAGGAGAAAGTTCAATAGAGCGAAGTTGCAACCTCGACATATTTGCAAATCGGATCGATACCAATCGTCTTGAATCGATCGCGCTTCGAAATTTATATTTTTTCTGAGTTCGATCGTCTTCTCGAATCTCATCCAATCTGAATTTGTTTTTTGTTCTTCGTTTTCAAATAAAATCTGAATTTTACAATCTCGCTCCAGCGCACAACTGAAAAGGCCGTGTTTTCTCGTCAAGTTTTTCCCACAGTTGTTTTTTTGGCTGCGTATCACAACGACGAAATTTTGCTTGAAAAAACAAAAAAAAAACCTTTTTTTCTCATCGTCCTCATCTTGAATCGAGCCTAACATTAATTCTGATGGGATCACTTCGAATTTTTGAATCCTTTGATCATTTTTTTGATCAATAAATGAGCCGCTGTTTGTTCGATCATCAACAACTCGAAGTTGTCCACTTTCAAGAATTGCTCGGCACAAAATTCTTCCAGATTCCTTCATTATCATATTACTGCCATAGCTGGATCCAACTCTTCAAACAAATCTTAAAATCTTAAAATTCAGACCAAAAAAAAGCACTGACGGATTCATTTCTTGAGCACATTCAAATTCAGCTTCATGCAATGCTATTTCCAGATCTTTGTCGGATGGAAGTGGAATATCCGCCTGTTAAGCAAGAAAATCGATTTTTTTTCAAAGGATTTTTTCAAACTTTTCCCAATTGTCGAACTTTTGCTCCTTGTTTTTCTAAAACTAAAAATGAGCAAGATTGACAAGGTGAATAAAGCTGCAAAAAAAAAATTTTTTTTCTTTTTTTTGGAAAAAAAATTCAAAAAATTTTTCTGAAACTCACTTCTAATTCAAATCTTCTCATAACTGGAAGAAGAAATGTTTCTAGTGGAATCCATGACGTTTTACTAACTTCCATATCATTGAAGAATAAAACTAACTGAATAGTTGTCTGAAAGAAAGCGCGCTCTATTGAGAAAATGTGATTTTATTTGGTTGGCGGCAAAAAGTTGAAGCGACGATCAAAATTACTTTTGACAACAAATTGATTCGTTCCCGCTCCGTTTTTGGCAATTTCGATAAAGGAGTCGTCAATCCATTCTGTTGAATTTTCCCAAACTTCATCCAGTCGTCCTCCCTAAAAATCGAGTCGATTGATTTATTGATTTATTGATTGAATTGATTTTCGAGATCAATGAAAAAACCATGAAATTTGCGCTGGTTCAAAAACGATTTTAGTCGTCGTGAAGCCTTGTTTCGAACGAGCTTCATCCAACTTCCGAGCCCACGATTCAAGCGTTTCCCGTCCGTTCTTCATTTCTTCGTACAGTCTCGACTTTTCCACTGTGTCGATTTCTCTGCAAAAATCAATCATTTTTCAATGTGTCGATCGAACTTTTTGGAATTTTCACAAATGATGCGATTCAATTTGTGACATTTGATGAACGCGTAAAATCTGAGCAAAATATTCATTGCGAAGTTTACTGCAAATCATTTCCTCGTCGGACCATAAATAGTGATGATCGACATGAATTGAATCAACGAAAATATCCAATTGCACATATTGTTTTCGTCGAAAAAAAATCAAAAATTTTTCTCTTTAAAATTTAAAAATTCCTAGAAAAAACCTCAAGCGATTCTGAATTTTTTCAACATTTTCAGCCGCTCCATAAAACATAAATTCTGACTCAGAATAATTATTCGGTTGGGGTTGAATATAAATTTTTGATAAAAATTCCCGATTCAGAATTTCTCCACAAATAATATTTCTAAAAAAAAAAAATTCACTAAAAAGCTTCGCTTCTGAAGTGAACTTTTGTGCTCCAGCGCACACTTGAATTTTGGCTGAGTATCTGCTGTTGATACGCAGTTTAAAAAACATGATTTTCGACTTGTCGCTGCGAACTCAAAACTTCGCTTATAAATGGTTTCAATTTTTATGCGTTTTTGTGCCGCTACGCGATGAAACATTGTGCGCTGGAGCATGTTTACTTCACAATTTGTAAAAAGAGGCCTCTCACCTATCTTTTGAATTATATTTTACTAACAAATCGTGTTGATATTGATTTTGAGAAATTCGTCCGTAAAACACTCGACGAATTTCGTTTTTTTCCACTTTTTCCTCATTTTTAATTCCGATGAAGAATTGATCGATTTCATGATTTTTATTATTTGATAATTTTGAATCGATCATGAATTTTTCGCCCATTTTTATCACTTTTTCAATTTGTTCATCGATGGCGTGAAAATCGTTTTCATCCAGTTGTTCCTCAATAACAACCGTTGGTCGTCGAGCTAATCTTCGATTTAATTGAACATTTCCTCTTTAAAAAATCGATTTTTCTTTTATTACAGCCAGTGTGGGTGGGCTAGTATTAACGAGTGAGTACGGTAAGCAAAGCAACGCGCGTCTTGTCCGCAATAGCCACACGCAAAAGAGCACACATTTTTTGTAATCATTTCTTGCTTATATTATTCATGTTTTTTTGTATTTTTTCATCTAAAATGATGTCACTTTCAGAAATTAAAGCGCACGTTGCGGTCGAGCGCTTTTCAACGTTTTATCAGTTTTTTTTCAAATTAACTTTAAATTGTTCGACCAGGAAACGAGATTTCTCGTTTTATATCTTTTCAAGAAAGGAAAAGTCAAAAAAAATTTTTAAAAAGTTAGTTCATGCTCAAAAAATATTAAAAATAATAGAAAGAAAGAAATTTTTTTATTAATATTATCATTAGAGCGCGATTACATCTAAAAATCAAATCAAATACCTCGTTCTTTCAACTGCTTTTTGAGCACTTTTTCGAATTCGATTTCTTAATTGTTCTTTGTTCTCCTTTTTCAATGTTCCTTGTTGAGATGAAGATTCACTAACAGCTTGTTCATCAAAAATCGATAATTCTTCTTTCCCATCGTTTTCAGATGTTTGGGACTGAAAATTAAAAATTGAAAAGCCAAAAAAAAAAATCGATTGAAACACCCACAACAAATGAATTATTTCGATCATCCGGATTTTTATTGTTCTGAGCATCTTCCAGCATTTTGCCAGCTTTTGCCTTAAACTTTAAAAGATGCTCTTTTATCGATTCTCGTCGATGATGCTTCTTCTCATCACCAATCTCCTTATTGATTTTCTAAAAATTCAACCGGTTCTTTTTGATTTGTCGGGCCTCGTTTTAACCGAATTTGAAACAGGTGATGGCGATTGCTCCTCACCATCTCCTGGTGCTAATCCAACTGATGCCGACCTCAGAAATAAGCGTTCGGGTCTCCTTTTTTGGTTTCCCTCAATTGTTGTCTCGTTTTCCTTTGATACTAAACAATTTTTTAATTTTTATTTGAAATTTCTTTAAAAATTTTAAAAATTACCATTTCCTTCTTCAACAGTTATCGAATTTCGTCTCATTTAAATTTAAAAAAAGAAGAAAATCACAGAAAATAAAAATTTTCCTAAAACGAGTTGAAGGTGAAATGTTGGTTGTCATGGAGATTTAAGAATAAAAATGTGTTTTCGAGGATTTTACTTTAATAAATTAAAATTATTTATGTGAAGTATTATGACACAACAAAAGCAAATTAAGATTTTTTGAAGAATCCGTTGAAAAAAAGAGTGAATTTAATAGAAATAAAATTATAGTTTTTCAAATATTTCTTCATATTTACAAGTTTGACAAATTCGTTTCCATGTGTCTTCTTCAACATGTTTTTCTGCTCCAAATTCGTGTTCATGAGGGGTTGACTCAATTTTAACATGTGATGTTCCTCGAATTTGTTGGCGTAAATCTTTCAATTTTTTCTCGAATCGTTTTTCGGATCGAACTTCTTTTGTTTGTTCTTTTAGCTCTTTTTTGAGTTCAATGTTTTCCCAGCTTTCGTGAACTTCTAATGCTCGAGCTTTTACCTATAACAGGAAAAATAATTGAAATTAAAAAAAAATTTTTTTACCTGACATTTTAGATATAATTTCATATCTCCGTAACGAGGATTATGAGGATTTTTTTTCGAATAATAGCGAAGGGGTGGTTTTCTTAGATCCAGATCGCAATCTTTTAACAAGTAAAATGTTTTTACTTCTGTTCTTGGTATTAATTTATGCTCATCTTTATCGTCTCTATAAATAATCAAATATTTTTAATTAAAAAAAAAGCAAAGTTTTACATACCTGCATCCATCACAAACTGGGCACGAGAATCTTTCCCACAACCAGCTTTCTATCAAAGCATTATTGCATTTTTCACAATTATCTGGCGCCTGTAACGAGCTATGAGCAGCATCAGCGCCTGTTTGAGGAAAACAATTTTGTAAATTAATTTGATGGGGAAAAGTTACGTTTTTGACGAAAATCTGCAATTTCTTCGCGTCTTTCTTGAACTTCATCATCGTCGTCACAAAAACCGCCACCAACAAAATCGGGTTCTTGGTTTTCTCTAAAATAAAACGTTTTTATTTTTTATTTAATCGTTTTTATCCGACCTGTAGAGTTTTTCAACAATTGGAATTTTATCTTCTTCGTTAGCTGATGGATTGTAACTTCGTTTTGGCATTTTTCCAATTTTAAATCATTCCAAAGATATTTAAACTTTAAAAGTTACAATCGAACGTAAAAAATAAAATAAAAATATATTGTTTTCCTCGAGAAGTACACATCAAAAACAATGTTCACTTCGAGACCCTTGAAAGGGTTCATTGCACGCTCCTTCTTTTTGAATATTTATTTTTGTACATTCTAACCTTACCAAAATTGACTAAAAAAAACATGATTTTGTTTACTTTTCTCGTTCAAAAAAACTTTTTTCTGCATTTTTACTCAAAAAATATAAAATTGACTATAAACTTCGAAATTCTTGTTTTCATCTTTTCAAATGTTGAAAAATTTCTTTAAAATAATCTTCTTTAGATTGAATTTCAATGATTTCCAACGAAAAAAATAGAATTAATGACATTACTTGTAAATGAAAAGTGTTAATTGGTGTCATCAACTGTTCGACAAATCGAAAATGTTGAAAAAATCAAAAATAGGCCACATAATAGTGATTTCATCCCCGTTATTTCGTTATTAGAAGTATAAATTTTCATGAAAATTCTTGATTTTTGTTTTTTCTAACATGTTCAGTTTATTAATAGAAATGTATTCATAACAAATATTTCAAAAGTTAAGCTGAATTCTGTAAATATTCTGATTATTTCACTTTTCCTTATTCAAATAATGAAAAAAATATATATTTAAAAATAATATTATTTCCCGTTTCATTGTCATCGTATTGGCCATATTTGGTTTATAAGTGTGTATGTGTGTTTAGTCGCGCCAAGCAAAACAAAAAAAAATTGTCGTATTCTCGTATTGTCGATATATGCTACTCTTTTCGTGATCATTTTCTTCAAAAAATCAATAATAATTCCATTGTTTTTTTAGATTTTTCAAAAAAAAAAAAAACAAAATGTCGAAGAATAGAATGTTGTTTACCATTGATTGTTTCATATTAAAATGTCATGTCAATATTTTTGTTGCAAAACAAAAATTTCGCCTCTCATCCTCAACTCTTTAATTGATTTTTTGTTTTGTTTTTACGAATTTGCCCGTCTGTTGCCCAGTGAATATGTTGAGTTCCTATTTGCAATAACTACTTGATTCAAATTAGTATTTTTTCCTCTCGTTAGGCTTTTCAATAAAGAAATGAGCATCTTCTTCAATTTGGTATGCATTTGTGTGCTGCTGCACCATTCAACGGTTCTCCACCACACCAATTTACCAATGCTCCAAAATAGTTGTTGTTGTTCTCTCTCTCTCTCTCTCTCTTTCTATCTCTTTTAAGCGGGGGGGGGGGGGGGGGGGGAAATTGCTAGTCATCTTTTCCGTTTATACCTCTCTTTATTTCTATTATTATCATGTTTCTCTCTCTCTCTCTCTTCCCTCCTTTCTTAGTTTCTAGCGACTGACGGACGGAGACGAACGGGCGGATGGACTGACTGACTGGCTGACTGACTGGCTAGAAATGGGTTGTTTTCCATTGGCAGCCATAATGCTTCCCCATTCCTTTTTTTTTTTCGTATTTTCCATAGTCTCACCAATGAGACAGCAGCAACGCGCTTACTCTTTTCTCCCCCCCCCCCCCTCCAATAACAACATGCGTTCGATGTTGATGACTTTTTTCCACCACCACCAAATAAGCCAACCTCTTCATCCGACTTGTCTCTCGCTCTTTCTCGTTCACGTCGACCAATATTCTTGACAAGCCGAACGTTTTTTTTTTTTTAGTTGTTTTTCACAAAATTTTAATAATGCGCCACCCATCAAAAAAATTTTTGGAATATTTAAATCAGCGCTTTTTTTTGGAATTTGAACACAGAAATAACGAATTATAAGTCACAAAATGTTGAGTATTTTTATTTATGATTCATCGATTTTCTGAGGGGAAAAAATCACTGCGTTCATGCGTTCTCTCGTTGTCTCAATTTTTTCCATTGATCTTTATAATGTCAATTTTTCCTTAAACAAACCCATACGTTTAATAGAAAATGTTTTGCATTTCTTTTGTTCCGAAGAAAAAAAGAAGTCACTCAATGCCGTTTCGATTTGAACCTAGTTGAATCTTCTTTTTTTTTTATCTCTTCTCGTTGTCATTTCAACAGGAGACCTTATACTAGTCTGGCTATTACTTCTTTGTGTGGGAAGAGGAGGGATGAAATTGGGTTCGATGGAAAAAAAGAGGGAAAGAAAGAAAGACGCTAGTTCGGGTGAGAATAAATTCCCACTTTTATTAGGTTTTACACCTTTCGAATATTCAATTCAACTAAGATTTGGTTTCTAGAAATGTTTGTTTGTGTCCCAGTGGGGAGGAGAAGAAAAAATGCGTCGATTCTTTATTGAAATGAAATTTGATAGTTAAATAATTGTATAAAATGAGAGAAAAAGTTATCATCAATCGATGGTCAAAAAGCCATCTGTCAATTTGAGGACGTAAACATTCTGCGTCTCAATGAGGCGACGAAATTCGTCGCAATTTTTCAATTTTCTTCGTGTGACTCATTTTTCGTATTTGATTTTGATAACGTTTCAATGCTTCTTTTTTTTTTCCTTCTTTTCTCGCTTAATCAATTCAGATTATTTTGTGTTTTTCGCAATTTTGATTTGAAAAGAATTGAAGCTGATATCTGATACAGATGGATTTTCAGATTGATTAGATAGATGAAATTTCGTAAAAGATAAATAAACACAGACACACAACAGGTTGACAACGACGGTAAGATGTCAATGTCGAGAAGCACAATTCAGGAGTTGTGCGACTTTGTGCAACGTAATTTTTTGATTTTTCATTTTGATTTTTTTTTAATATAAAGTTGATCAAATTCTAGATAAACCGTCACAAATCCTGGGTAACAAGTTTTTTGATTCAAGAATTGTGCTACAAGTTGACGTGGCACATAAATCAGACAAATATGAGCCGAAAGTGTTTGTCATCTCCAAGTTTAGGTGAATTTGAAGAGAGGAGTTTGAAATCTTGACGAATAGAAAATCTTCAGAATTTTCTTGTTGAATGGAAAAACGACATCGTCATTGAGAATTGAAAAATCGTTTCATATTTTGACGATAAAAGCAATTCATGTAGTAAAAGAAGATGAACTTGTTCTTCACATTGATGATGGAGTTCATAAAAAGAAAATCAATATTAAATGTACGACTCATACTTCTCAACATATTGCAAGACAAATATTGTCGGCAATAAAACATTATTTTCCGGATATTGGTAAGAAAGTCACAAAAAAAGGGCTAATTTTTAATCGTTTATTTTGAAAAAAATGATTCAGGAGATCAATTAACATCAATGATTGATGCTTCACCGTCAACATTATACGGAGATTTCATTTCACTTCCATTGGCATCGCCAAGACCATGCCATTCATTCCGACGGTGTTATGCAGCACTTTGTGATTTTTATGAGCAACCATATCGAGAAGAAGTTTCATGGGTATTTTCAATAATTGTTAAAACGAAAAAACTACAACAAAAAATTGATTTTTAGGATGTTGAAAAAATTTACACGGCAAATAAGTTGAGAGACTTAAAAATTGATGATTTTTCACATTTATTGCCAAGGTTTGTTGCTAGAAAGAGGCGGCTTATTGACAATTATTGATTTTTCAGAGACTTGTTACCAATAGTTGGCGTTCTTCAATTTTCCTCATATTTTACGGGTTTGATTTGTGATGGTGTTCGAGTGCCTTCTGATGTTATTGATGTGATACTAAGTGTTGTCCGAAAATCGCGAAATTTGCACAAACTACAACTCAGGGGATGCACATTGCCAAAGTGAACCTTTTTTAAACAAATAAAACGTTTTTTTTTGTTTTTTTTTTCAGAGATTTCATCACTTTATTGGCATCAGCATTACATAATAATCCAGATGCATGTTTGGAATATTTGGATCTTTCAAAAAATGTTCTTGATGATAAAAAAGGCTTTATGACATTATCAACAGTTTTGCCAAGATTAACACGATTAAGAAGTGTCAACATGTCTGAATGTCAATTGTCGGATAAATCTGTGAATCTTCTTCTGACAGGACTTTATCAGTTCGTTGTTTCAAATATTGAAGTTTTAAAAATTTTCTGGAATTTTTCAGTGGAATGACATCATGCAAAACTGGTGGAATGCAATTGACTGAATTGGTCTTATCATCGAATTTGTTAAAAGATGATGTAAGGGATTTTTGTTGTTTTAGTTTCAATTAAACCTATAAATTCATGTTTCCTAGGTCTCGGCGATTGTTAATCTTTTATCAATTTCTACATCACTTCGAGTTCTTGATTTATCGGATACGGGAATATTGCTCGACAAATTATGGAATGGCTTAAAGTTTGGTGGGCTTCAAATAGAAAAGCTCTTTTTATCCGGTTGTATGATAAGCAAAAAAGCTGAAGGAGTTCAATCAGCAAAAGAATATTTTTCAATGGCGGTCAATTTGAACCATATTTCATTCAACAACACATCAATGCCATCAGAATATTTAAAAGCTGTTTTACTTGGCTTGGCATCAAATCAACAACTTCAACCATTCCGATTGGATCTTGATTCGACGTGTGAGAAAGGATCAGCGAGTGTATTGGACGCATGCATAAATGGGATTCGTTGCGAAACGTTAAGTCTTCGTGATAACAATTTGGAGTCCGATCTACAAGGTGTTCTACAAAGTTTAATGATGGTCACATGCTTAAGAAGACTGGATATTGGCGGAGCAAATATGACACAACTAAAAAGATCAACAAAGCATGCTCATGTTATCAATAAAATATTATTAGATGTTGTCAAATTGTATAGTGAAGAAGGAGTTTGTTGAATTTTTTTATTAAATTGAATTTAAAAAAAAAAATTAATTGTTTGCAGGTCTTGGAAGAGTTGAATCTGTCCGATTGTCGTTTAGGCGCTTATTTAAGTGTTCTTCTGAATACATTAGGAGCAACAACCGTTTTGAAGTCATTAGATATAAGTGGAAATGAAATTGGAAATTTTGGAGCACGAATTTTGTCAAAAGCTCTTCAAGTAAATGTATCATTAAGATCGATTTCGATTGATAATAATCATATATCATCAGAGGGATTTATTGATTTGGCAACATCCATGAAATTGTAAAATTTATCTTTTTTTAGTTTAAAAAAATGAGAAAATAATAAATTTCTAGAAATCATACATTGACTCATATGCCTTATCCAGTTCAAGATGCGTTCGAATGTATGCAAAGAGCTGAAAAACCACGAACTGTTGGCGCTCTTTCACAAATTCAAAATTGTTTGTATCGAAATCGAACATCAATATCATCAGATGAAGCAAATTGTAAAAGAATGTTCTCAAATGGAATATTACAACAAATGGAAAAGGCACCGGAGGATATCGTTAGTGGAATTACCGAATCGCTGATAAATTTCGGTGCTGAAACATTCCCGAATCGATTATCGGAAATGATCGAGGATTTTGTTGAACAGTTTCGAAAAGAGGCGTCGTTGACAATTGCGGAAACAATTACGCGAACTGTTGATGGTGATTTGATGGCGACATCACGAAGAGCAGAGCATACAGCAGTTTTAAGATTGAATGAGATATGGACAGAGCAAGCTAAACAAGTTTTCAGGTGAATTTCGAATTTCAAAAGTCTTCAAAAGAATTTTTTTTCATATTTCGGTTTTAGCGAATGGCGTTGGCGCGAAATGTGCGAACATATTGAAACCGAGTTGGCGCGAAATGGAGGAAATGCAATGGGAAGCGGCGATGCGTCAAGCATTGGAAGAACGTCATCGGTTGGAACCGGTTCGCCAGCGTTATCATCATCTCCATTCACTCCAAAACGAACACAAGTTGGACATCGTCCAAGAAGTATAATTGGCGACTTGGCCTCATCGACGACATCATCAGAAACGATTGGTGGAGGAGTTGAGCAGGGAGTAAATTTAGATTTGCCACCGAAACCATCCGGATTGTCGCATTTACAAAAAGCGAGACCAAGAAAACGGGCTGGAGTGAGTGTTTTAAAAATGGCGACAAATGAAGAATCAATGTTAACAAGTCGATCAAGTGAAGGGTTTGGAGAAAATGGAGACGTAATTGATGAAGGAGACGAATCAAAAATTGAACTTGAGAATGAGAATGAATCAAAAAAGAGTATTCCATTTGGTGGAAGGATTGCAATGATTCCGGATAGTTCATTAATTGCTCAAGTTCATTTAAGACCATCAGCTGAAAGGAATTTATTATCTGGAACAGGAAGTAATGGAGGACTGAATGAAATAATTTCATTATCACCAAGAGACGGGCCATCGTCACCGTCACCATCGTCGATTTCGTCAAATAATGTTGTGATGTCAAATCATTCATCAAATTCTCCGCCGCCACTGCCTCAAAGAAATCGGTAAACAATTTTATTGTGTAATAAGTTTATTATAAATTGTTAAAAAATTGCAGAATTGGACCAGGTGGAGCACCACCACCAATATTGCCACCAAAACCAGAGCCGAGAACTCGTCTTGGTGGAGTTGGATCACCAACAACTCCACCAGCAACAGAGCAAGATGATGAGAATGCAAACAGTCGTCGATCTGTTGCTGATATGGCGAGAATATTTAATAAATAAAATTTGAATTATTGAAAAGCCCAAAAGACATTCATTTGCTCACTTTTTCTTTTTTTTACATGTGAAATATTGAAAATTAATATTAAAAGCTTCTTGTTTTATTTCCTCTATGTATTATCCTGTGATTTCTTACACTTCGTTTTCAAGTATTTTTTAAATATTATTTTGAAAAAATATCATGTTTAATGGTCACAAATAACTCAATAGCTACTTAGTCTATTTTATTATATTTTTATAGTTACTATTTGACTATAAATTGCCGATTATCAACATATATATTTTCTTTAATTTTGTTCAAAAGCTTTATCTATGTTGGTTTCGTGTATTGCGAGTATTTGCATAGCATTTAAAAAGTGAATGTTTCTGAATCAGAATTATTCACTTTTTTAAATTTGAAACCTACGTGTTTTGTTGTTCTACATCGCTTATTTTGTTTTCCGTTGCGAAATATAAACAATTAGGTTTTAATTTTCTCTTGGTTGTCTGAAAATTATTGAAAAATTAAGATTAATTAAAAAATATATTTTTTAAATGGCCGAAGATTAAAAAGAATGGCCGAACTTTGACAATTAAAAAGTGGATTTCTAGGCCACGGGGGTTTAATATTTCGGTCAACCGTCAAAATCGCTGATTTTTATTTTTTTTTACCCGCAAAAAATTTTTATTACCGTTTCAGCTGAAATGTTAAGAAGAGGATATTTCAGTTATCGATTGCCGGTTAGAAAAATGGCAGAAAATTTAAAATTATTTGAATGGTTTTGTTTTTCAGATCAGATTGTTTTCTGAAAAATCGGCAGCTAAAACAGAAGTCGTTTTATTACACTTTGGCCAACCATGGACTGAATTTTATGCGAAACAATTTCTGCAAAATAAAGCAGCGTTGTTTTATGGTTTGCCACCGTTGTTGCACAGGTCGAAAAGTGTTATTTCGAGAAGAAATGAAAAATGAGAAACATATTTTCAGATTTATTCTAAAAGAAGCTCTTCTTAATACTAAAATTCGAGGATGTATTGAATCGTACGGCGATGTTCCGAGTCTTGAAGTTCAAGTTGATAAAATTGCAAAACGATTGGAATCATCACTTTCAACAATTGTTCCAGAATTTGGACCATTTCGAGTTTCTCGATTATTCTTTTTTGATAAAAAATCAATTGAAGACAATTTTGGATCAATTAAAAAGTGAGCAAACAATTTTTGAACACATAAAATTCAAATTTTTAGAAATCGATCAAAACATTTGATTTTTGTTCCTCTTTATCCTCATTTCCATTGTGCTGATAGTGGTAATTTATTAACAATTATTGCGGAACAAATTGAAAAATCAACAAGTTTTTGACTATAAAAATAAAATTAAAAAAAAATTTAAATTTCAGTTCCATCGATTGAAAATAATCAAGAAGTGTTGAAAAGTCGAGTGGAACAAAATTCGGATTATTCATTTGATATCTCAACAGTTCATCGATGGAGCGATCATCCAGTTTTATCAGAAGTAAAACATTTATCAAATTTTTGTTTCTATTAAAATTCATTTTCTTTAAGTATTGGGCGTCAAAACTCCAACCAAACATTTCAAAGTTTAAAGGAATTGTTTTTGCAGTACCAAGAAAAGTTTTTTTTAAAGTAAAAAACAGAGAAAAACTTTAAATTTACAGTTTTCCTATTCTCGAATCGATTATGATCGATCAGTTTGGTCAAGCAGCGAAAGAGTCATGACGAGATTGGCTCACTCAGTACCATGGAGATTAGCATTCTATAATTCTTGGGATTCGTGGGATTTACCGTGTCGATATTCGGTCGAAAGACAGGTCAAACAATTCGAGACCCAATTAGAATCGGATAAAATTGCCATTGTTCCGATTACCGAAATGTTTGAAACTTTTGATACCCTCCACGTCCTACCAAAATTAGTCGAAAAAATTGTAAGAAAATTCGATAATGATAAAATTCAAATATAAAACAATTTTCAGAATAATGCGGTTCTTATCAAGCCTGAAAGAGAATCCGAAACAATAATTCAAGGATTATCAGAAATTCTCAAAAATCATCTACTTGGTAGACCGCATAAACAATTGGAAGCTTCTTTTGATCACAGCTTTCGAAAAAATAAAAGTCTTCCAATGTTTTTCTAAAACGATTGGTTTCAGTAAATAGGTTCCAAGATATATGTAGATTTTATTAATGAATTCTAGTTCAGTCTTCTTCATTTCTTTTTAAAAATTAATGAAAAACTGCCTTTTAATGTTTTGTAAAGCGTGTATAATAAACCGTTCAGAGTATTTTTTTTTCCAATTTCTCAAAAAAAATGTTCGTTTAAAGGCGCACATCGACACTCTCCACAACTCGTTTCAAGACCAGTATATTGGGGCGAACTTGCCACTTTGAAATGTTTCCGTGTTTTCTCGTTTTTTATTTTAAAAAATATTTTTTTATAAAATGTTTTTATATTGATTTTTTAGTGGAAGCTTAAAAAACAAACGTAATAATTTTTTTCAAAATGTTTCTAACAAAAAAATAAATGATATCATTCTTAAAATTCAGTAGTAAACATTGAAAATAACTACAATTTTTAATTACAGTATTTTCAATATTTTTTTTCCTTCTCTTTTTAGTTTTCAACATTTCTAGTTTTCTATATTTCGTCATTTCTTATATTCTCGATTGTTTCCATACTATTTCAATTGATTTCATATCAATTCGAATAAAAAGTCAACTAACTAAAAGACTGACATTTTCATAGTGCTCTGACTCGTCTGGTGTCTCTTCGCGTCCCTATAGTGTTTTGTTGAAAAGAAATCGGCGAATGCGCTATTTCTTGCAACTCTTTTTCTGTGTCGCTCTCCATTGTTTTGATGTTCTCTTGCTCGGCTGTTTCGACAGCAGCCCCCCCCCCCCCCCTCCCCTACGGCGGCCATTCGCCAATTCTCTGCATTCCACTTTTTCAACGATTGAATACTTGGCCATTTATATATATTTATTTTATTTATTTATTTTTAAACTATCAAAATGTTTCTTTCATCGAAAAATTGCTTAAAAAAATTGATAAAACCGGAGACGAAAATCTAGTAGAGCGCGAGAGCACAATCCACTTAATTTGAGCTCAACACATAAGTACTTTTCTTTTTTTTTTGTTAAATACGAAAAAGTTTCAAATAAACCAATATTGTAAAAAATATTATTTAACAGAAAAAAAAAAGAAGAAGAAAGAATAAAAGTTGAACACTGTTCATTTCAAGAATTTTGTGTTTTGTCGTTCAAAAGAGCAACTAAAATATCTCTCAATTTTAAATTTTTTTTTCCAATATCCGTCACAATTTTTTCTTTCTTGGCACCAGTGAGAAAACGTTAATTAAAAAAAATTTTATTACTGAAAAAAAGATGCAATATCGATTTTTCAGTGATAAATTCAGTATCTTTATCAATATCTTCTTAATTCTTTTTTTCTTCTTTTTATTAAATGTTGCATTTTAAATGATAACTTTTTTTTTGTCGTTATCATTTTAATCTTACTATTTCGATATATGTTTTATATAAATCAGTGCGAACTGTTTTATCAATTTTTAAAAAAAATGTTGCGAAAAAAACTCGAATATTTTTCAATTTCAATTACAGAAATATTTAAAAAAATGTTAAAAGCTTACAAAACAAGTTAAAATTAATTTTTTTCTTCTAAAAATTGACTAAAAATCTCAAATTTCCGCTCTTTTTTTTCAATATTTTCCGCTTTTTATTTTAAAATGATCCATCTCGATTTTCTGGTAATAAAATGTTATTTTTTATGCTTTTGTCTAGGAAAAAAATGAGCATTTATAAAAAGAGGGGAGAAAAAATTGAAATGAAATGGGTTCTCGCTCTCAGCTGATCAGGCAGGTCAAATGATGTTTTTATCTCTAAAACGTCTCATCGTTCCACTTTCTATTTGTACTATCTCGTCGTGAAAAGAGGACAAAATGGACGACATTTGGTTCTCTTCATTTTTCTGCGTTTCATCAATTTTTTTCTCTCCGTCTCATTGTGTCCCGTGCGAAAAAAAAAGAACTGATTGAAAACGTATATTGTCATATGGTTGGACGTTTTTTTTTCAATTTTTATTTGGAATTTCGATTGAAATTTATTGTTTTCTTCTTTTTTCTTTTTTTTTTAATTTCAAGAAAAAAGAAAATTTCAGAATTATATCTGTGTCAAAAGAAAAAAAGAAGCGGAACACTGACTGACAAATCAACGTGAAAATTTGAAGCGACCGAAATCGTGACTTTTTGAACCAAGTCCAATCATCGGTGAGTCATCATTTGATCCAACACAAACGCGTTGATTTTTTGTTTTCAGATCTTTGCGGGCTGGAACAAAAAACGATCGATATACACAAAGAATGGTTAGTTCTGGAGAAGATCGTAACACGACCGGAAAATCACCAATTCAAAATGATGAAGGCAGTGATTCAGATGGAGACGCCGCTGAAGATGTTAGTTTTTTTTTTTTTTTAATTTGAAATTTAAAAAATTGATTTTAATTGATAAAAATTTGTTTTTTTTTGTAAATCGAAAAATTGGTTTAGATTCTCGAAGAATCGCCAGACAAACGATGGTCAAAACGTCGAGAACAAGTCAAGCAAAGAGATGTACCCGGTATTGATGTGGCATATTTAGCAATGGACAATGAAACTGGTATTCACATTTAAAAAAAAGTTTTTTCTATTCAAATCAATTTTTTCTCAGGTAACGAAGTAGTTTGGAATGAAGTTCAATTCTCAGAAAGGAAAAATTTCCGAGCTCAAGAAGTATTTTCTAAATTTTTGAATTTCCAGCTTCAAATTAGAAGAAGAAAAATGCTATAATTATAGGAAAAAATTAATGCTGTATTTGATAATTTGACACAATTAGTGCATACAAATCTTGTCAAATTCCATAAATATTGGACAGATTCAAAGTCTGAAAAGCCTAGGGTTTGTTGAATGTTCTGAAGACAAATGTTTTGGTTATCTTAAAAACAACAAACATTTTTTTTTTCAAGATAATTTTCATTACCGAATATATGTCGTCTGGATCAATGTCAGCATTTTTGCAAAGAACAAGAAAAGCTGGTTCGCCACTGAGTATCAAAGTAAGTTATGGGGGGGGGGGGGGTAGTGAAAACATGTTTAAGGCCATAAATTATTATCTGAAA
Source organism: Caenorhabditis drosophilae (assembly GCA_963572285.1). Taxonomy (NCBI): domain Eukaryota; kingdom Metazoa; phylum Nematoda; class Chromadorea; order Rhabditida; family Rhabditidae; genus Caenorhabditis; species Caenorhabditis drosophilae. The sequence goes on along the minus strand of OY751560.1, from coordinate 3,415,806 downwards.
TTGTTTAGGCATGGAAAAAATGGACGACACAAATTTTGTCGGCGCTGAATTATTTACACTCGTCGGATCCGCCGATAATACATGGAAATTTGACATGCAACACGGTTTTCATTCAACAAAACGGGCTTATTAAAATTGGTTGTGGTAAGAAAAATTTTTTTCTTTTTTTTTTGAATTTTTTTTTGGATTTAAAGAAAAAAAAACAACAAAAAAATTTTATTGAAAAATTAGTTGCGAACGAAAGTTGCATGGTTTTTTTTTGAGTTTTCGCTGCACACAAAAAATGTTTCTTTTCAAACATGAAATGATTCAAAGAAAAAGGCTGCCTGTGTATTCATAAAGAAAACTCAAGAAAAGAGTTACAGAAAAAAAAGTGAAAAAGCTTTATTTAAACCGAAAATTTAAAAAAAAGAAAGAAAACAAAGTTATCGTGTGATTCATGCAGTGATAAATTAAAAGTTTGGAATTTTCTATCTTTTTATTTTCAGTTTTTTTTTTTTTGAAAAAAAAAAGGAAAAAACTTTTGATTATTTTGTTGCTGAATTGAAAACATCTTCAGGTATATCGATGTGTAAGGACGCAACTGGGCAAAACTTGCTTGGTGGGTCTCGAAACGAATTTTTTATTGTTGATTTGAAAATGAAAAAAAAAAGAACAATTTTGGATTTTCAAGTCATCATTGTTGTGTTGTGATTGTTGAAGCGTTTTTACCTAGCATGTCGTTGTTTCAATCCCTCTTGGCTTTTTTTTTTGGTTTTTCACTCACAAATGCTTTCTTTCTCGTTTATTTTCCTTAATTCCAATGCTTTCAAATTTTTTTGCTTAATGCGCTTTAATATTATGATTAAACTAAAAAAAAGTTAAATTTTATTCAAAAAATTGAAATCCCCATCTCGTTCCGAAAAAAAACCCCCCTTTTAATTTTTTTTTAATTGAAAGAAAAATATTTGTATGGTTCGAGAAAATCACAAAATTGATGAATACCGCTCGGTGATATGGTACAAGTTGTTTGCTGATTAGATTTGAGCTCTAGTAAACCATCTCCACAACCCCTCCCGTCCTCGTTTTTTTTTTTGGTGCTCCACGGATGATAAAAGTCTTGGAAAAGAAATTGAATTGAAAGACTCGATCTTTTTCTCTATTTCACGGTTTTTCGGTTTCTCTGTTTGTATGTATTAATACAGTATGTGACGATAGTGTTTGAGGCTCAGAAATTGGTTGCGCGATTGCTTGGCTCATGTGTAGAAGAATAGAGAGAGAGAGAGAGAGAGAGAGAGAGAGAGAGCAGTTTTAGTGAGTTGAGACGATATAATGAGTCATGTTTGTTGATTTTTAACAGGCAATGCGCAAATTGTTCCATTTTCTCTTTCTCTCTCTCTCTCTCTCTCTTTCTCTCTATCTTTTTTCTTCTCATTTCATAGTTCGATGCCGTTCCAATGAGTACCTGGTGCGATGAAATGACGAGTAAAAATTAGTTGCAATTGGATGGCAAAACGGGCACGTTTGATTTAGAAATTTAAAAAAAAAAGTTGCGTTTTTATATTTATAAAGTGCAACTTATCGTTACGAGATGTGAATGAGAGATTAGTTGCACTTTGATTTGAAGGAAGAATGAAGAAAATGTTCAAAATTATCATAAAAATGTCAAATATCCTCAATGTTTCCTTATAATATTAGGCTTAAGCATGTGTGCTTCATTATCAAAATGATTAGATGTCCTTAAACAAAAAAAAATGAAAATAAAAAGAAAGAAAAAATGTGAATTTACAGTTGCTCCTGATGCAATCAATCATCATGTAAAAACATGTCGGGAAAATATGAGATACATGCATTATATTGCTCCAGAATATGAAAGTAAATTTGGAAGGGGAACGAATTTTGAAATTTCCAAAAACAATGAATGTTCAGATAGCACCGAAGTAACCCCAGCTGCTGACATTTATTCGTTTGGAATTTGCTCGCTGGAAATCGCGGTGGTCGGCGGATTGTCGGGATGTCAAAATGGAAGTTCAGAAGGTCCAGTGACTGAAGACGTCATCGAAAAGGCAATCAAATCATTGGAAGATCCATTGCAACAAGATTTCATTCGGCAATGCTTGAGAAAAAATCCAGCTGATCGACCATCAGCAAGAGAATTGCTGTTTCATCAGATTCTATTTGAAGTCTCCTTATCAATTTTTGAATTTGTGGGTTTTACAAAATGAAAAATTTTGTTTCCAGGTTCATTCATTGAAATTGTTGTCGGCGCATGCAATTGTTGACTCGAAACGATACGACGATGTTTCTGAAAGTGTTTTTCGAATTGCGGACAATGAAAAAGTGGGTTCTTTTTCTTTTCTTTTGTTGTGTTGCAGCAGATTGATTGATTGAAAAAAATCGATAAAGTGTGAGAAATGTTGAGAGCGGAAAAAAAGAGAAGAAAATCAATGTTTTTTCTGATTTTTTTTTCCCTCTCCACACAATACTAAAATTTCTACCTCAACACATTGCCCCCCCCCCCCCCCCCTTCTATATTATTTTAAATAACACCAAAAACTGTGAATATAATTGATCGAGACAATAACCATATTGGATATATAATGAATAGGTCCGAAAAGTCAATATTTGATATTAAAATGGTTATTGTCGTTGTCAACGTTTTTTTTTTTTTGAGAAATTCCTCTCCCCCCCCCTGGCTCCTTTTTTCCATCTAATGCTCCATAATGAGACGTTACTTATCCGCCTTGATTTTGTTCTTTTGGCAACAATTTTCAATTTCTCTAAACCTAAACCTCTTCAAAATTATTTGAGAACGATAACGATGATTGTCTCTGTGTGTTTCAGATTGCGGCAACGTCGAAACTGCGAGAAATGGCGTATTGCCAAGTGTCGGCGTTTCAATTAGATTTGGAAAAGTTTTTAGACGATGTTCGAAATGGGATCTATCCATTAACAGCGTTTGCACCATTGGCACATCAACCGTCAACAACACTGAAAGCCTATTCGAATGTAAGAGGAATTGAGTCGTAACAAAATTTGAGAAAAAAAAAGCGAATGGCGGAATTTTAACATAAAAATCTAACAATCAAAAAATGCATTGTAACGGCGGGGGGGTTTTTTTTTTCAAATAATTTAATTTCGTTATAATTCCCAAATTCAACAACAAACGTTTTGCTAATCGAATCATTGAATTGACGCTATATCGAATTGATCAAAATTTTCAGCAGAATTGTGTTGTAACGTCAACAATGTCCGATGCAGCAGCATCATCAACACAATCGCCACATCCATCATCGAGCTCAACAAAGGTGTCACGTCCCGATACTGTCGTCAACAATGGAATCAATATCAACGGTCACAATCCGACACCAAACGGAGCGCCAAACAATGCGGCCGGAAAATCGGCAAGTCCAGAGGCGACTGATCGAAAAGAGGCCGATGGCGCTGGCAATGGTGAAGTGGCGAGTGAGACAACGAATGTCTCGGGAACGACGGCGTCATCGACAGGGCGAGACGCTTCACCGCCACCACCATCTGGTGATGAAGGCCAGGGAGATGTTCGAAGTGAAAATCGGCATATTTTAGAAATCAATGTTCATATCGAAAATGAGTACGAATCATTGAAACTTGATTTATTAGTTTTAATCGATTTTTTCAAATATTTCAGTGAAGTATCAATCGTTTTATTGCTTGAAGATCAGATGCATCGTCAATTGACAACGACGTTGGCGAAAAATGATACGCCTAAATCATTGACTGAAAATATGGTGACACACGGATTTGTTTGTCATGTAAGAGTTTTTGATTGCAACTTCCCCTTCGCACCGTTTTCACATTTTCACTGTCTCCTTTCTTTTCTTCATCGAAAAACTTCTTTCTTCAATTCAATTCAATTCAAATCTTTTTGACAAGACAATCCAACAATCCATGTTTGGAAAAAAGAGAGGAGACAAATACGCACACACACACACACACACAAAATATATATATAAGCGATTTAGTAGTTGAACAAATATGGTTGAGAAAACAAATATATACAGAGAGAGAGAGAGAGAGAGAGAAACCGAAAATGCATAGTAGATTGACCTTTATTTTTTATAATATCTACATACCAACGGTCAGGTGATGAAGCGAAAAAAAAACAAAGTTGAAGAGAAATAGATTCGAGACAGATTGATTTTGTTGTTTTCGTCCATCTGAATGAGAGATGATGATTTTGCTCTTCAAAAAAAAAACCCCCAAAATTTGAGAGGAGAAAAACAACGATAAAATTTCAGCTTGACTCTGAAGGTGTCGAGCAGGCGATTGCTGAAGCGTTTAATATCAGAGCTCGTAAACAGGCGGAAGGAGATCAAGAGGATGAGTCCAATGAAACGATATTGTATGAAAATAAAGAGAAAGAAAGAAGCAACCAAAATGGAGTTTCAGAGAGGCAACGGTTGATGCTGAAAATGCGCAACAATATCCACTGGTAAATGGTGAGCTGAGCATGACAACAACAACAACGACAACCAATATGATCAGCACAATTAAAACAACGACGACGACGACGACAAACCCATCCTTATAGTTTCTTATTTTCTTCATTTTTTTTTTTTTTTTTGAATTTTCTCTCTAATTTTTTTTCTTGAAATTATGCATGTCTGATCGTTTTATCGTTTAACTGATCTTCCTCCCATTCTCCATTTTTATTTGGTTTCGATCAATGTTGAATCAAATGAGGCGATTAGTTGTAGCTCTTTTCTCTAAGCTCGGCGATGTGAAGAAAGAGAAAAGGAGAGAGAGGGAGAGAGAAACGCCTCTCTCTCTCTCCCTCTCTTCTCCTTCTTCTTTTTTTTTTAAGAAGGTTAATTTGTTTACCAAGATGGAAGAAAAAGTGTAGAGAGTTTGACTTTTCTAACAGTTCTCTCCCGCCCAGGAAGTAATTGACGATAAAGAGAAGTTGTGGGCGGTACTCTAATATAGACTGCGAAGAAGAAGAAGAAGAAGAAGAAGAAGCAGCGCGCGCGGCGAGCATACACACAAGGGGAAGGACAGTTTGTGAAGAAGTATAGTGTAGGTCTTGTTGTTGACCGAGAGCCCAAAGATATTTGGTAGTGTTTGCGGTCGGTCGATTGTGAAGGGTCACCATCATCATCCATCAATATCAAAAAGTGTCCGTCTTTCTTTCAACAAGCAGCATCAGCAAAGCATCATCGCTAATTTTGTGCGAGAATTCGAAGCGAAGTCGAACCCCCACTCCTCCCTCCCCCGCCTTCCCCAGCCAGCTCATCATTGGAGAAAAAAAACGGTTTTTCTGTTTCTTTTTTTTCTTTTTTTTTTTGATTGCTGCCCCCAATTATCATATCTGAATGATGCTGAAGACGGTGACGCTGATAGTGGCGGCCACCACATTTTGGGCGGCCGTAAACGGACAGCACGGAACTGTCGGACGACCATGCGAAGTGTCAACCGACTGCGGTACTGGAAATTATTGTGCTGGAAATAAGAGATGCGCGTGCTTGACAACATATGTTGAAATTGATTCGTATTGTTGGAGAAGTGAGTGGAATTTTTTGTTTTTTTTTTTGAGAAAATTTGAAAAAAAAAATCGATTTTATTTGATTCAACATTCAGCTTCTTCCTTTTTTTGCTTTTTTGTTGTTGAATTTTTAATTTCAAGCATTGTCCCGCCCACTTTTTTTAATTATTATTATTATTATGTGTACATTTTACTATGTTTTCAGAATTCTAGTAAAAATTCTGAAAAAATAGAGAAATGTATTCGTGTTGAATTAATTGACAATATTGATGAATTGCTAGGCATCCAAAGTTTCTTTCAAATCCAAACCCAATTTAATTTTGATGTTTTCTTCCGATCGTACCACCAACGATCATTGAAGACAATTACAACGATATGCCCGTATTACGGGAGGCTTTTTTTTAATACGGAAATTCTCCTTTTCATTTCTTTCTTTCTTTCTTTTTCGTTGTTATTGCTAAAGGATAAAATAAGAAGTAGAAGAAAGAGAAGAAGAGGAAATAGAAGAAGAAGAGGTTCTACTCTTATTTTATTTTTATTTATTTTTGTTTTTATTTTTATTAATAGTTAGTATTGCTCGTAGATCTTGTAATCATTTTCTTTTCTTTTCTTTTTTCTTTTAATTTTTTGCTCTTCTTGGCCTTATCAAAATTGTTTTGTTTTTTTTTTTTTCGTTTGTTTCGTTCTGTCCTCTTTCTTGTCTATAATAGTTATTGAATTTCACGCGGAGCTTCTTGAAGTAATTAAAAAAAGACAAACAAAAAAAATTGAATCCAGCCTATGGTTGGTGTTATCTTTAAATGCTTGTGGCGATTTTTTATGGTTCCTTGCCCCCCCCCTCTCACCACTTGAATTTTCTCATTTGATCTTGAAGAAGAGCAGGAGCAGATGAAGTGAGAAAATTTGTCGTCGTTTTGCTGAGCCTTGGTGTGTGTGTCGCCGTCTCAGCACTGGCGGGTTTTTAAAAGATTTTCTATAATTTGAAGTGGTCCCCCCCCCCCCCTCAAATATGCAATTTATTGATTTTTTGTGTGTTGCTTCTTTTTCTCCCCATCTCTCTCTCTCTCTCTCTCTCTCTCTCACCATCAATCAATATGTTGAATATTTCGATGTAATTTTTTCGTGTATGTGCTGCGTGGGTGGTGGGGTGGCAAAAAGTGCATAAATAAATTATGAAATGATTAACGAACGATGTGAAATGAATCGAGAAAATTTGTTCTAGAAATCAATCCGGGTGAATCGGGCTGCACCCAAAATCGGCAGTGCGAAGCAGTCTGGCCCGGAGCCTATTGTCGATCCGGTGAGTGTCGTTGCGCCAACAATCAGCCGCCGTTCCGAACCAGAGACGGACTGGTTTGTCTGAACTACGGCTTCTGCCCGCTGAACGGCAACAATCCAAAGTTCCGCATTGAGAATCAAGTGCAACAATGCTACGGAGGTTTTGATGGTTCGTCGATGATTATCGATTTATTGATTTTTGTTTCAGGAGCTGACGCAACATGTGAAGCAATCGGAGCACTGGCCTACGACTGTATTTGTGATTCTGACGATTGCACAGTGAACAATCCGATCAGCTTTTGTTGCCCGTCGAGAGGTTTCCAACCGAAAAAAGACGCCGAAAAAAAATCGCATTTTTATCTTTTCTTCAGCTTTTGCCTGCATCCAACCGCCAAACGAAGGTTATACGCCACCAGGCGGTGGAACAACATTGAATCATTGGTATCACGATCCGATAACCGGCGAATGTCGGGAGTTGAAGTATCAGGGATACGGCGGAAATGCGAACAACTTCCAAACCAAAGATCATTGCGAATCGTATTGTAAACAAAGTAGGCGGAGCAAAAAAAAGGAGGAAGAAAAACAAAATTTTTTTTGAAAAATTTCAGCCTGTAATCGCGGATTACCGTTGTATCGGGACCGTACTACTGGTGTTAAGCAGGAGCCGGTTTACTGTCAAGGAAATGATAATGGATGTAATAATCCAAATTATCAATGCACAACTATGGGAACTTTACAACAATGTTGTCCAACTTATTGTAAGTTTAAAAACAATGAAACCACTTCTGATGATGGTAGTGTAACGGTTAACGTTGTTGTAATTGAGTACAGGAGGGTTGAGATCGAATCCTTCCTGTTGCCAAACATTTCATTTATTTTTTATCCAATTAAAACTGTCTGATGTTCAGTGTTCATCTGCTCAAGAAACGGTGGAATCCCATCCGAAGTTTACAACACGGCCGGCGGCCTCCCGACCGAATATTTCGACGTCGGAATACCGGACGGATCGGGCAACACGTCGCCAAGATTCTATTATGATTCAAGAGAAGGTCGATGCATTCAATTCTCATACCTCGGACAGGGCGGAAACTTCAACAACTTTTTGTCGCAAGATCATTGCGAGAAGTTCTGCTCAAGAAGTGGGTTTTTCTAAATAATTGAGCCGACAGGCGACAAGACGAGACCGAAACTAAACTGATTGCAGTTCTCTGCTCGGCCGGTGAGCCATTGAAAGACTCGTCAGGCGAAAGAAACATGGAGTGCTCACCAACCGGCTCCGGAGCCAACTCGTGTCCATCAACGCATTCGTGCGAATCAACATCAGGCTCAACAACGTTTGGCGGTGTTTGTTGTCCACGCCCACAATACGTCTGTAAATTGCCGCGAGAGCAGGTGAATTCAGAAAATTGTTTGAGCGGGCAATAATTGGGGTTTGTTTTCTTCCAGGGAAATTGTGGAACCTACTCGAATCGTTGGTGGTTCAATGCAAAGACGGGAAATTGTGAGGAATTCATCTATTCGGGATGTCAAGGAAACGCGAACAACTTTGAGACGTACAAAGAATGTCAGGATTATTGTCGCGACGCTCGCTCCGAACCGCAATGCATTCAAGGAACCGCATTGACCGACTCGAACGGCAACTTTATCATCTGCGGCGGATCGTCGGCTGCGTCGACAACGTGTCCAGCCAATCATTATTGCTACTACGACGGAACGACGTATGGTTGTTGTCCGACACAAGCCTACACATGCTCGTTGTCCTACAAATCGGGAGCATCGTGCGGTCCAGCAGTGACGCGTTGGTATTACGATTCGACAACAAGAACGTGTCAGACGTACTCGTTCAATGGTTGTGACGGAAACTCGAACAATTTTGCGACACAACAAGATTGCAAGGATTATTGTCGCGTCGAATCGTGTCCGGACGGCGGCGAAGTGTGGAAGGAGCAGAATGGTGCGGCACGAGCGTGCACAACGAACCGCCAATGCCCATCGACACATTATTGTACGCCGGTGACGACGTGGACCGGAACCGTTTATCAAACGAAAAGCCTGTGCTGCCCATCGAAGAACTTTGTGTGCTCACAACCGCGAGACGTCGGCGTCCGATGCAGCAGCACAAGAATCTCACGTTGGTACTTCAACGCCGACTCGAAGACATGCCAGACGTTCGAATACAACGGATGTGAAGGCAATCGCAATAATTTCGCGTCACAAAAATCGTGCCAGAACTATTGCCTATCCGAAGCGTGTCCGCCTGGAACGGTTGTCGCCAAAGATGGCGACGGTAGCCGTCTGGTTCAGTGCAGTAATCCGGGCGGAAACGGACGAGTGTCCGGTGGTTGTCCAGATGGCTACACGTGCTACTCGTCGCCACTTCTCGATCAGAACGTGTGTTGTGGAGCGTCCACTGAGCTGCAATCGTTGTGTCCGGCATCGTCGACGCCGTTCATTTCGGCGCTCTCGTTGCAGCCGATGCAATGCACGCCGAATGTTGACGGTGCATGTCCGGGCAACTTTTTCTGCTGGTTTTCAACAACGACGACTTCAGTCAACGCCTTCTATTGTTGTCGCTCACCGGACAGTGTTGATACTGGTTGTAAGTTTTTGATGGCCTAGAATTAGATTGACCTAGACGTATGGCCTAGAATTCCAACTCGGTCACATTTTATCGAGAGCGAGAAAGAGAAAACAGAACGAAAATCCAAAAAATTCAAGGTTTTTCTGCAGTTTTACTAAAATGTTTGGAGTTCTAGGCCAGGCTTTAGATAGATGACCTAGAACTCCAATTAGGTAATGGCTTTTCAAGAGAGAGAGAGAGAAAAAGAGAAAAAGAAAACAGAACGAAACCCCAAAAAATGCAAGGGTTTTCTGCAGTTTTACTAAAATTTTTGAAATTCTAGGCCAGGCTTTGGATAGAGAACCTAGATTTCTAGGCCATGATTTAGATAGATGACCTAGAACTCCAACTAAGCCATAGTTTCTAGAAATTTAAAAACAAAAACCTCCTATAATTGAGAGTTTGTTTTTGTATTTCTAGGCCATATTAGAATGAATGGTCTAGAAATGGCCTAGAACTCCAAACTCGGCCAATTAAAAAATAAATAACCAAATTTTGTTCGAAAAGAATAACAGATTATTAACTTTTGGTGGTTTTTATTTCAAAGATTTTTCAAAGTTATTTAGTTTCTTAAGCCTAAATTTATCTAAATGGCCTAGAACTCCAAACTCGGCCATAATTGTTGTTGAGTGTTTTTTTCGCCTGAAGTTTTAGGTCAAAAAATTTGATGAAAAACCCAAATTTTGTGAGAAAAAAGAAAGAAGAGAAAACGAATTTTCCAGATTGTCCACCACAATTGGTGCCAGTACCCGGCGAAAACGGTGCCCAATACAAATACTGTTCACCATCAGCACCGCTGAACGACGCCATCCAAGGATGCGGTGCGAATCGTCACTGTCAATTCTCAACAAATCTCGAACGATACATTTGTTGCGGTCTGGAGTCGGACGTTCGATTGCCGAACGTGTGTCCACCGCAACCGGCAAACCTGGTGCCGGTCGAGTTGGCCGGAAACTATCGAACGTGCAATCCGTAAGTGTCATGAATAGAAATTCGATGGCAATCGATAAAATCGATGATTTGCAGCTACGCCCGCGCTGGAACTCCACAATCATGTCCCGATAATTCAGCATGCTTGTACACTGGAAATGACAACGGATTCATTTGCTGCCGAGTACAACTTGGCCAAGGAAAAGCTTAAAATATCCAGTAAATTGAGCTGCTTTTTTGTATTTCTTTCATTCCTATCGCATTACATGTGCTTAATTAAAAATCGATTGAAGAGGGGGAAAAAACTGTTTTTTTTTCATTTATTGACCAATTACGGTTGAATTTCATGAATTTTCTGATTCCTTTGCAACTTTTTTTTGTTTAAAAAAATTCTTTTCAAAATTTGAATATAAAAATCTCCATTTTCTTCCTTCTTCAGCTTCTCCTTCTTTTTGTGCTCCACCGAAAAAAATCAATAATTCAATAAAATTTTTTAAAAATCTTTTTTGTTTTTTTCTTTTTGGAGTCGAAGTAGTTTCGCTGCGTATCTTGAATGAGTATCAAACTAAACGCAGTTGGAAAGTTTCGATAGAGCGTGTTTGCTCCATCAACAAAGATGTGATATAATCTCGGCGGGGGAGTGGTGAAAATTGATACTTTTTAACATTTGATATTTGAAACGAAAACTCGAAACAAATTTCGAGTTTTTTTTTCGAAAAATACGACCACACATCTTGCGGCGTGCAGAAATGGGTGGGAACATCGTTGGCAAACAGCGGGCACACTTTTTAAAGTTTTATTTAAAGATTTTTAAGATAAAATTTTCCTGAAGAGAAATTAATCTGAAATATAAAAAACGCAATCTGCACACGGAGTTTGCGTAAAACCCCGCCTCTGGCACATCAAAAAACAAAATGAAAAATTTTGGTTGAAAATCCCATGAGAATAATTCATTGCTGAATCGTCATTTTTCTCACATTTTACGCGTCTTCCGAAAATGTTGGAAGTTTTAAAACAAATAAAAAGTCGTCATTTTGCGGCGCGAGACCCACACAAATCAGTGAACGAATGTTCCTTTAAAATGTTTTACGATTTTAAAGGAACATGAATTTAATTAAGGCGGTCCCAAATCAAAGTTGAATGAATTTTGGTTTGTTGTTTAACAAAAACAAAAAAAACGTCACTAATGGATCATCGTAAAAAGATCATTAAAGTTTAAAAATAAGTGAAACATTAAAATTTTCAAATATTTCGTCCTTCCCGCCCACCATTTTCAATTTTTTTTCATTGCTTTGGCTCCTCTCATACCTCACCACCCTCTCCCGCTGATTCGATGTCTTCCGAAGTCTTTGAGTAGATCGATCAGTGAAGAAAAAGATAGGTAAAGGGGGAGGGGGAGAAGATAAGGGATGGAAGGAGGGGAGGGCGATGGACTGGGCACGTGTCACAATTTTTTCCGGCTTTATCAATAGAAATTTATTATTTTTTGTTTTTTTTTTTTTTTCGGTGAATATTTCCTAAAATTCGCCCCCCCCCCCCCCCCCCCGGCTCGCCCCGCCACGCCCCCTTCCTGAGAAAGTTGTTTTCGGGTTTTATTTACCAAATCTCTTTTCGCTAATATTTTAATATTACACAAAAAATTGTGATTCAATGACATTTTAGAATGTAACAAGTCATCAATAAAACCAAAATCATTTTCTAATTTGATCTACAATCAAATCAGGTTTCCTGTCGAGACCCAAAAAGAAATTTTTTCTCTTCCCTTTTTCCGCCAGGCTTTCCCCTCACTTCCCCTTCCCTTTTCTAAAATCTTTAAATAAAAGTCAGCCCCCCCCCGCCGCCCCTTGGATTTTTGAAGGGGGGGGAGGACCCCGAAAAAATTTCAGCAAAAAACTGGGGGAGAATTTTTGCTTTGAAAGAAAAAACGTTTCTGAAATTTTTTACAAGGATGATCGTGATCAATGACGTCATCAATCACATCCTTAATCTTATCATCGACACCGATATCAAATGATTGGCACTTTTTTTGGGTCAAGGAAAAAAACCGATAATAATCAATGGCAGAGTTTTTTATGTTTTTGGAATTCTAGGCCATTTTTTTGCGTTACCCCGACTGAAATCAAGAGATCTTTCGTTCTGTGTCGAACAACCAAAATAGGAAAAGATTTGAATCTTTGTTCTATTTTTGACAAAACAGAAAATGCGATAAAATTGTTGTGTGGGTCTCGCAACGACGAACGTCAAACCCAAAAAATAATCCCCCCTCCCAGTGTATTACTAATATTCGCTGAAGTTGTCGTCTGCCTCTTCTTCCGCCGTCACTCTTTTTTCGTCTCTCATCGATTCGCGCGTTTCTCGCCGTCTGTCGCGCAAGAGATTTGTCGAGAGCGAGACGCAGACAACGAGAAACGAACAGAATATAATATGGCAGAGAAAGAGAGGAGGAGAGAGAGAGAGAGAAAGAGAGAGAGAGAGAGAGAGAGAGAGAGAAGCATACAACCAGCTGACATGAAGAATGGAGGGAAAAGACGCAGATTCATCGATTGGTCGCTGCATTGCCGAAGGGGAGCGCGAGTGAGCGCCAAATTTTTATCATCGTCATCGTCGTCGCCGGCGGCGGCGGCTTCTTCTTTCTTCTAAAAAATTCTTCTTAAATTTACCGTTATTCTTTGTCTTAAAAAACCGTTGGCAGCCAAAAAGTATCAAAATCCTAGGTTATGGTGGAGTTATGCGAGCTTCGGATGTTCCCTGATGAAGATCAATGGCCAGATGACATCGACTCTCGAATCGCTGCACTGAACTTTGGCGGCGATTCGGTGTTATTCGAGTCGTTCGATCCGTCAGTGTCAACCGATTCGCTCGATTCGCAACAATTTCGCGAGCGATGCCAAGTCAAAAAAGACGATTTTCAACTGGCGTTCGCCGACTCGGGACACTGGCAAAGCGGCATCAACGACAATCTGACGACGTGGGGACGCATTCGCACATCGCTTCCATTAGACGAACGAACAGCGTCGGCTCCAAACGTGTTGAACAACTCGAAAAAACCGCCCGACACACCAACTCGACACCATCAGCAGCGGCGACCAAACTCGCTGATCGCCAACTTCGTTTCGACCGATCTGACGCGATTCGTCGACGTCAACGATAACGAGATTCGAGAAGCCGACGAGTCGACAATCGAGATCATCAAGAAGGATCGTTGGAGAAAGTCGGCGGCTCAACGAAAATCGTCGGTGAAACGAACTTTTGGCGATATTCTTGATAAAAAATGCGGCGTCGGCGGTCTCGAAGCGCCCAAATTGGATTTTCTGACCATGCATCATGAGGTAATAAAATTATTTTAAAAAAAAATGTCTGCGCCTTTAAACGCCGTCGAAATGACGTCATTTGAAGGAGGAGTAGAAGTGAGGGGGGGGGGGGAGGGAACAGGTCGAATGTGACGCGCCGCAATTTTAATTGATCCTAACAATTATCGATTTATTGATTGATTTTTTTTTGAAGATGCCATCACTGTGCGAATCATTCACTGCAAGTTTTCGCGATGCGATCATCAAAACTCAAAAGGAGCAACTACCAACAATTACATCGACCACTGATTTTCCATTATATTTCCAGGTTCTTTTTTTCTCTCTCTCTCTCTCTTTCTCTCTGCCTCTTTTTCTTTCTGTCTCTCTCTTAAAATTGGTCTATAATTTATCGATTTCCTCGTTGGGTTTCTAGGAAGACTCACCGGATTCGGGTCTTGGTTGTAGCGGTCCGAGTCATATCGAGGATTGGCAATCGCTTTCGATCCTTCTTCCCAAGTGAGTCGGCGATTGTTGATGTCGTCGAACCGCGCCAAAAAAAAAACACACACACACACACTTTCAGACATGTGGTTGATGCGTGCTCATTCTTCAAGAGCAACACGCAATTATTGATGACGTCGTCGACCACGTCAAAATTCGTTGGATCGCCGACAAATTGTATTGATCAAACGACGACGGCGACGTCGTCGTCGTCACGTCGATGCGGAATTTCAGCGTCGGCAAACGAAGCGTGTCGAACGTGCTATCGAGTTCGACGAAGGTTTTCACACATTGAAACTTTGTTGCATCCTCGAAACATTTTTTCAGAATTCATCCGCCGACATGGGCGCAGACGCCACACTCGAAACAGATCCTTTGCGATTGTGCGACAAATCCGATGAACGGCGCGTCGCAACTCTCATTCGCTCCAACAACGTATGACTGAATAATTGTTGGTAATTCGAATCAACGACGACTTTTCAGATCAACAGCGCGTCATCAGCTTCGCGCCAAAGAGCTGTCGATTGTCGGCTTGCCGATTTATTCAGCGAAACGACGTCTCATCGAGAATGTGGTTGAAGGTGTCGCCGCAATTTCAAGAGGAGACGGATTCGAGGCGTTGGTGTTGTAAGTGGTTTCTTCTGCTTCTTCTTCTTCTTCTTGAATCAAAAGTCGCATCTTCAGAGCCATGAAAGATTTGATTGAAGATGGTCTTCAAGACGGAACTTCAGCATGGTTTATGATCAGAACGTTGACATCGAAAGGTCCGGCAACCAAGGATGTTCATTCGATTATTAATCAGTTAGAAGAATGCTCGAAGAATGATTCGATCAAAGTCGAAATATTTTTCGAAGAACTGATCAGGTTGGATCAATAAAAAATCAATCAATAAAAAAATCAATAAATTCCAGAGAGAACTCGCTCGACTGCTGGCTGTGCTACATCGTTCTGAAAGAAAAAGCTCTTCGCCAACTTTACACCGACGACGCGTTTCTTGCCGCCGCCAGCTCTGAATACCGAACACTTCTTTGGCGTATGGTCGACGGCCTCTCATTGTTGCCAGTGATTGAAGCGCGCGGCGGTTGTCGTCAACAGCCGTCGATTCAACAGTGGAGCGGCGGAGCGTCGAGAGTTGCGTCGGATTCGCGAATTCCGAAAAGCTCGTCAGTTCCAGCGAGATTGACGAACAATCAGCGACGACCCTCCAAAATTCCGCTATCGATTCGGTAACATCACATCATCAGATCATTGATTTTCAAATTTTTTAATTTTTTCAGTCGACTCAACACTGTTTCAATGACATCAACGCGTCGAATCAACGAGCATCCAGCGAGCATTCGTCAAGCCAAACTCAAAAATACATTCCGAAACGTAAATTTCGAGGTGAAGGAGGGAGAGATCGTGAAAGTTCTGACAATCCGCGATGGATTGGCAAGATGCGTCCGATTGACGTCATCCCACTCACAACTCATCAATGGAGTAATTCCAGTCGAGCATTTAAGTCTTCTTTAATTTATTCAGCTTTTCCCTCCCCCGTTTTTTTGTGCCCCGCCCCGCCCCGCCCCCTTCCTGTCCTTTCTAGTCAATTTATTCTTCTTCTTCAAAATGCATTCAAACTTTCATGATACTCAACCACACATAGAAAAAGGAAACCAAAGCAGCTTTAGCTTTTCCCCTGTTTTTGAGATTTTTTCCCCCTCTTCCGGTTTGTTCTCACCATTTATTCTATCATCGAGTAGAAGAAGCAGAAGCAGAAGCAGCAGCAGAAGCCAACTTGCCATGCCAAACAAAAAAAAAGAATCCCCTCGAATTTTTCGCTGTCATTTTTAACCGAGACAAAAACAAAAATAAATTTTTATTGAAAAAATTCGAATTTAAACGTCGGAATAATCGATAATCGATCGACGGTCTCACAATTTACGGTTTCAGCGTTTTTTTGGATTTTTTTTCGCGTCGCGATCAGCTCGTAAATCATCAGCATCATCGTTAGAACTAGGCCAACAACCTGAAATTTTGGTTTCAGACAAATTCCGGGTTTTTTGGGGGAGACAATTAGTGACCAGAATTATGAAAATTCCACCGATTGATTCGCCATCGTCTTGATCCTTTCTTTTTGGTTGATCACAAATTATGCTTTTGTCCTGAAATGAAGTGCGTGGAAGATCGAACATTTTTCTTTGTTGGAGGCCACGTTTCCCCTATCCGAAATGTGTTTTTCAGTTCTGACAGCACTTGGGGCTTGTTGAGCAAAAGCTTAGCACATTTTCCGGGGTTTTGAAAAAAAAGAAAGAATGAAAACCTCAAATTTCATTGCTCCTTGAGCTTTTGAGATATGTAGGTGGCCTAGGAATACCTTATTTGGGATTCTAGGCCATTAAAAATTAAGTTTTAAAATTGTTCAAAAAGTATTAAAAGCCCAGAACTCATTGCTCTTTGAGCTCTTGTGATAGGTGGCCTAGGAAAAATTTATTTGGGATTCTAGGCCATTTGAAATTAATTTTAAAGAGTTTCAAAAAATATGAAAAGCTCAAATCTCATTGCTCCTTGAACTCAGCTCTGTTCACGCTCGTACAAACTGGTTTTTTTCTAGAAAGTTGCATTAAATAAGACAAGTGGCCTAGGATTCCGATTTTTTTTTGGGGATCTAGGCCCCTCCAGATCACCTTCCACCATTTCTCCTTCAACTCAGTGAGTTCAGTCTTTTCTTGAAGTCTCAAAATTGCGGTCGAAATCAACTCGCGATACGGCGAACCCTTGGGCAAACCAATGCCGTAGCCCTTCTGATCGATCAAACCACCGATTTGCATCAGCTCACAATCGCGCTCCACAGCATATTCAAGCATTGACGATTCCATCAAATAAGCATAGTCACGACTCTGGAAAAAATGTTGGCGGCGGATTTTTGATCGGCGGGCGGGGATGGATCGATTCTGTTCCGATTCGAAAACCAACCTTGACTCTCGCAATTCCTTCCTTCGATGATTGAACAAACAAACCGGGAGTTGAGCTCATCAATTGCCACATTCTTTCATAAGTTTCAATTTTTGATTCCTGAAAAAAAAATTTTTTTTTTTTTTTGAATCCTCGACGAGGCGGGTCGAGAAACATTGAAAAACGACATGGTTGATCCTCTTCCAAGTGTTCCGAACTTGATCTTTGTTTGGGCCGCTAGATCGTCCGCATTTTCGATGGGAGTTTCATGAAAAAATCAATCAATAATTTTTGTCCGCCCCCCACCCCCGCCCCCTCTTTTTTACCATTCTTTTGGCTGTTAGAACGGCTGCCAAATTGGCCGTGTAGGAGGAAATTAGAATCAAGGCGAAGAACCACCAGATGGCTGTCAATAAGCGAGTCGACGCTGCTTTTGGACAAATTTCACTTCCCTGAAACAGCACAAAATTCGGAAAAATTCAGCTTTTTTTTTTCAAAAAAAAAAATGAAAATGAAAATTTGCAACCAGCGCATGCTGTTTGAAGCCACGCCTCCGGCACACTTTTTTTCCGAAAAATAAATTGTTTTTATTTTTTTTTTAAATAATAAAAAAGTGTAAATAAAATAATATAAATGCAACCTGCGCACACAGTTTGAAGCCACGCCCCGGCACATTTTTTTCCGAAAAATAAATTGTTTTTATTGATTTTTTAAATAATAAAAAAATATAAATAAAATAATATAAATGCAACCTGCGCAAACAGTTTGAAGCCACGCCCCCGGCACATTTTTTTCCGAAAAATAAATTGTTTTTATTGATTTTTTAAATAATAAAAAAATATAAATAAAATAATATAAATGCAACCTGCGCACACAGTTTGAAGCCACGCCCCCGGCACACTTTTTTGTTCGTTTTTAAATTCACCTGTTGCATTAATGAACAAACCGTAAACCAGAATGAGTTTCGAAGGGAAAATTGATTATCGATTGGTGTATAATGGCCAGTGTCCTTATCGACAATAAATTGCTCGTATGGACTTATTCTGAATTTAAAAAAAAATAAAATAAAAAAATTTTTTAAGAAAAAGCCAAGACTTGGCCATAATCCAAAGAGCAATCGAGACGACGAAGTAAGAGGCGAACGTCATCATCCAAACTTGTGAGCTTAGTGGAGCCAAGAATTTGAACCAATCCGAATCGGTGATTCGAGGCTTCTGAAGTTGCTTTCTTTTCGATAAATTTTAACTTTTTTTTGGGGGGCAGGAAAAATATTTTTTTAATTGATCTGAAGTGGCCTAGAATCCCAAAAAATCGGAATCCTAGGCCACTTGTCTTTTTTTAATGCAACTTTCTAGAGAAAACCAGTTTGTACGAGCATGAGAAGAGCTCAAGAAGCAATGAAGTCGGAGCTTTTCATTTTTTTTTTTTTTTGAAACTTTTTAGAAATAATTTTAACTGGCCTAGAATCCCAAAAAAGGCATTTCTAGGCCACTTCAAGCGCTCAAGGAGCCATGAGAGCTGAGCTTTTCCTCAATTTTTTTTGAAAAACAAAAGGAAAACGTGCTCTATCGAAATGTCACCTTGAAAAGAATGGAAATTCCTAAATGCATGTAGGGCACAGTAAAATCAATAACTTCACTTCGTCCATAACTGATGGTTAATGAAGCAACTGCAAGATCAGCATCCTATAAATTGATTGATCCGATTTTATTGATTTTTATTGGATTTGTTTTCAGCAACTCCTCGTTGAAGTTCTCCAACCATTCCCGACCATTTTCCATTCGTTTCCTTTGAGCCGTAAGCGTTGTCGCGAACTTTATGAATTGTATAATTAAATTTTAAAATTGCCGCAATTTTCTACAACAACAAAAAATCAATCAATCGATAAATCGATGTGTCGCCAAACCTGTAACAGATCGATACAGTAACCTTCGTAGGAATCGTTGCCCGACAACATGACGAATGGTGCCTCCTGAGAGGGTTTGGGTTTTCAAAAAAATCTCCGGGCGAAACCAAAAACCAAAAAAAAAAAACTACCAGATAAACCGTCACTTTCAGATGTTTGCCTTCCAGCGTCAATTTTTGGCTGGAATTCGCGACGACGACCGCTTCAGACGACGCGATTTGTCGTGTTCGACTGCTCCATTCGGCGAATTTTTGGAATCCTTTCAACGAATTTTAGGGTTTTCAAAATGCACTTCAACTTCCGCGGCGCGGCGCCGCCTTTTTACCGTGTTTTCGGCGATAAATGTGCAGAGTGTAGTTGGATCGTTCACCAGATGAAGCCCAATAAACATCACCAGAAGTTCCATTGAGTTTTGTCTGAAATCAAATCCAGATTTTAGTCTTCTTCTTCCTTGGCTTCTCGACAAAAACCTGAAAAAAATGCGTCTTCAAATCCGTTCCAGCTTTCCAGCTGCTTCCGCATCTCGGCTCATTCCAAATATCGATTTTTTTCATCGATTTTATCACCAATCGTAAAGTGTCCAACCAGATCGATGTTGTGTACTGAGCAGATCACAAGATTTTCTGAAGAAACAACGCCCTGAAAAAATACCGAAATGCCTCGATCCGGTAACGAGATTGGCGATTTTTGCGAGATTTCGTCTCTTTCCTGTCTGATGTGATCCGAGTGCACGTCTTGAAGGGAAAACGATGTTAAATTGCAATTCTCGATTCCATTGATTTCATCGATTTCGATTGTGGCCAGATCCTTTAAAAAAAATTCTTCTTTTTCACACAATTCCAGCCAGGGATCAGACCTACGGCCTTGTGGGCTTCACTCTGTTTTAGGCCAGCCCAAAAGTTAAGAGGGAAAAGCTTTAAAAAATCATTTTTTTCCCGTCCTTGGCTTCTTTCACAATTCCGGCCAAGGATTGATAAACGTCAGACCTACGGCCTTGTGGACTTCACTCTGTTTTAGGCCAGCCCAACAGTTAAGAGGGAAAAGCTTTAAAAAATCATTTTTTATCAGTCTCGGCTTCTTTCACAATTCCGGCCATGGGTTCAGAATCCTCAGATCTACGGCCTTGTGGGCTTCACTCTGTTTTAGGCCAGCCCAAAAGATAAAAGGGAAAAGCTTTAAAAATATCCGCAAAATAAGAAAAATAGATTTTTTGCTTCCTTTTATCAAGGAGAAAAGCTGGGCCTGACGAACAATGGCAAAACCCTATTAAAATTTGAAGCGGGAAGCTTAAAAATTTAAATAAAAAGGGTCTTCCGGTTCAAAATGTTTGAAAAATTATTTTATCGATTGATTTTATTGATTTTTTTCGTTACCAACCATATCCATAATGATAAAATGATAAAGGACTCCACACATTGACATATTCGCCGCTTGTTCCAAAAATCGGATCGATTTTCTTAAAGGAAGATTTAAAACAATTCGATAACGATCTGAAATCGATTGTCGATCAATTATTGATTTTTTTTTCGACAAAAACCTAATTTATTCTTAATATGCTTCAACTCGACTCGAAAATCATCGCCATTTTTCAATCGAACCAATTGGGATGAGAACGAGTTTGGATCAAAATGCCCAGCTGTTATCATATCAGTGATTTCAAGAAGTTCTGAAACCAACAATCACTGCGGCGTCTAAGAAATGGGGCGGGGCATAGTGTTGGCAAACAGCCGGCACGGGTTTTTTTTTGTTTTTGCAGTAAAAAACAATGAAAAAATTCGGAAAATTTCCATCAGAAGCTGAATCAATAAAAATGTTTGACTTGAAAATTTGCAACCTGCGCATGCTGTTTGAAGCCACGCCTCCGGCACACTTTTTTACGAAAAATAAATCAATTTTCGTTTATTTTTTTTGTGAAATTTTTTTGCAACCTGCGCACGTTGTTTTGTTTGAAACCCCGCCCCTAGGCACACTTTTTCTAATTTTTTTTTCAAGAAAAACCATTTGGCTGTTCAAAAACCACAACAACATTTTTCCATTTTTCCTTTTTTATGAAGGCAGCGACAGCCAACGATTTGGCATTCAAATGCGGATGAAGATGAATTGACGGACGAGTTGGCGGTGGTAGATTCAAGCTTATGCACGGCACGTTTGTAACATCTCCAATTCCCTTGAAAAAAAAACACAAATCGTTGAGACCCGCTCAATGAACTAAATGTATGCTCCTTTAAATACACAGTACAGTTAACAGAGTTTAAAGGAGCATTCATTCATTTATTTTTGTTGGTCTCGCAACGATTTAAGTCCAAAATCTAAAGAATCACTTGAACATTTGCCGCAGCCGCTAGATTTCCTTCGGATTGATCGGGAAGAATTATGACGCTTGCACCAAGCAGTAAACAATTACAGACTTAATAATTTTAAGTATTTTTTCTCTGCTGAAAATCTTCTCCTCACTTTCCTGTTGAAGCTTCCACAGCGGTCTGATCTGATATGAAATCAGTTGAACTTTCGGATCGATAAACTCCACGATCGGACTGATGTCATCGATCAATGATGACGGCGCCGCAATTTTGTACGAATCACAAAATTCAGTGAAAAACCGATAGAAAATCAGTAGAAATTGCAGCTTTTTCATTGAGATTTTTCCGCCAAATGAATTTTGGCGGGGGGGGGGGGCCGAAGGCGCTTTTTCCTGTCAACATCGATTAATTAATTAATTTGGAATTGTGCCAAAGTGGTTGGCCAATTCTTGGTTGCGCAGTAAACTCGCTCCAGCACACAACAAAAAAAAAGTTGCCTCCAGAAATCCATAACCACCTTCAAACTGCGTATCAAAATAGCATTAGCTGCGTTGATACTCAGCCAAAAAGTCATTGTTTCTCATCGAAATTCAAAATTGTTCATCAATCATTCCTAAAAATAGAACTACAGTACGTACTGTAGTGACAAGAGAAATCATCAATATTTTTCAATTACTCTATCATCTCGGCGTCTCTCACGTGTCACTTGATGCTATCAAATCGAAGCGCCAGGACACAAATGAAGACGTCGAGGTAGAATTGAATATTGTCAGCGACAGATGCAACCTGTTCTTTGATTTTTATCATTAAAAATAACCAACAAAAAGTGGTATAAAAACACATTGGGATTTTGATCTATTTTAGTCCAAATAAATCAGCTTGTTTTTGGAAAAAAATCAATAAATCAATGATAATTTCTGGCATCGTGGTTCAGTTAATTTTCAGCTTGATATACGTTCTGATCTTCATTATTTCGACAATAATCACATTTGCCTTTATTTCGGAGCCGATGTTATTAATTTATATTATTGGCTCAATTTTAATGCTCATTTCTTCCTACCCATTAATCTGCTTATTATTCATTGCAAAAACCAATGATTTGGAAATTGTCTCGATGCGACAATTCATCTGGATACCCAACGACAATCGAGCGGCGGAGGTGGAGAAGCAACGTCGGAGCATCGATGAGACGGACAGTCAACGACAATTCAATTCGATGCTTTATTCCTATATTTGAGCGTTTGCATTGCATTCCTTTTCAAGAGCTTTATCGATTTTTTTGCACAGCAGCTTTATTTGA